>JABWTJ010000558.1:0-525234 GCA_016801875.1 Solanum sitiens
GTCCTGCAGGTCCGTCACAGAGTTCAGAGAGTCGATTTCAGCACTCAAATATAAGAATTCCAAGTGTTTGGAACGAGACACCCTCGACGGTCCGTCGTGCCCATGACGGTCCGTCGTTGGATACGTCGTCTCAGACAGTTTTCCAGAAATAAAATCTGCTGCTCAAAATGACTAAGCAGGTCGTTACAATAATTGTACTTCACATTTTTGGTTTCATTGTGTGGTGGTTGTATGGCCCCACAATGTCCCTATGGTGAATCAATTTCGTTGTTATTTGACCTGAGATGTATTACTGATGGACATGAAAAGCAATAATAAGATTTTTAATCAGAGGTCTGAATGTGTTTGTGACCTTTAGTGTTAGAGTCAAAACTGATTTGTTTCCCCGACTTTACAGATTTTTGATTTCCTTAAGAACCTTCATATTTAAGATTTTAACTATTCAGTATAAAATGCCTATAATAGCACTGAAAATCAAGAGAGGAAGCTGAAGATCGAAGAGAGAAAGCTGAAGAACTAACAAGGTTAGCTGAAAAATGGAAGAGTTGGGTTGAAGATTCTCTTCTCCAGAAATCGATGTTATCGACGAAATGAAGAGTTGATGCTAAAGAACTGGGGATCGAAGAACTAAACATCAAAGAGTTGAAGGAAGGAAGCTGAAGAATTGATTTCGTCTAGTAAGTAACAATTTCGTACAACCGAGATTCATTTTTACTCTCTACTAATCATCTAGTACTAAAAACAGTAAATTGATTGAATATTTGTTTTGTGTTTAGAAGTAATTAATTACTTTGGGGTTCAATATGGCGTTATTTGTGAGTAATTTTTCTTTTGCTTCAATACATTATATCAAGTGCAAAGTTGTCTGACAAGATGTCGAAGAAGGAAAGAAGTTCTACATAGATATAACAAACATTACAGTCTCTAAAATCTTAATTCTTGCAAATGTATGCCTAACATACTAACAAGTATAGACAACTTATCATGTAAGCTCAGCTCCTCAAAAAATTTCACTCCCTACAAACTGATTCTTAAGAATGTATATAGTAGACAAGTACACATGCCAACGTAGTCTACTGAGATATTACAACCTGAGTCTCAGAATAAGTGTTACCATTTACCAAATTGACTAGAAGCATAGTTATGAGACTTTTGTGCCTGTAGTAGAGGGTCTGCAAATTTGCAATCTACTATATATCAATAAATCTTCAAATTTGCAATATGCAAATCTGCACATCTATGTTGCAGCTTAAAAATGTGTTGTGGTATCTTGTTGTGCTATATATATTGGAAAAATTGTAATCTACAGTATATCTGTAAATCTGCAAATGTGCAATATGCAAATCTGTAGATCTGCAGATCTGTAGTTTCAAGCTTGGGTTTGTACTTTTGGTCTTCTAAATAAAGTGTTTGAACTTCTTTAAAATATTGTTTACAACTTGGACCTGCTTCTCGATAGAATTTCTTAATCTTGATTAATTCATTTAATTGTGTCTATCCTATTGGTTTACTTTCCTTCTTAATTGTGTCTATTCTATTAATTTTACTTATTTTTCCTTAGAAGTATATTAGACATTGAGAAACATTTTTGGAGGATTCAATGTTTGATTTGGCATAGAACAAGAGCCATGACTAGGTAAGAAAATTTTATCATCTCATTAAACCTGAATCTGATAACTTACTCATGAATTTTAAAACGTATTTGTGAAGTAGTTAATGATTTAATGATTGTTATTTAAATATCAAATATTGATATCTTCTAGGAATTCAAATATCCGATCGAAGGATTGGATAGATTTAGCAAGGTATAGAAAACCATATATTGATGGTCTTGAATCATTCCTTGATTTTGCTTACTCTTATAGAGATCCTCACGGAGAGGAAATTCAGTGTCCATGTGCAAAATGTTGTAATGTTCGTTGGACTCTAAGTAATGTAGTGTATGATCCTCTAATATGCTATGGATTTGTTAAAGGTTACACTAGATAGATCAATCATAGGGAATGAGATATCAAGTTGAATGTTGAAAATGCTGTGGAATGCTCGCGTGATGATATTGATGGGTTGTTGAATGATGAATTTAGAGATGTTGCACACGCCGACGGAGCTTATGATGGTCCAAATGAAGATGCCAAAAAATACTATAACTTAGTTGAAGAGGCAAGCCAAAAATTATATCCTGGTTGTACATGATTCTCTAAATTATCATTCACACTTCGTTTATATTTGTTGAAATGTCTACACGGATGGAGCAATGAATCATTCACTTCTCTTTTAGTGTTATTAAAAGAGGCGATGCCCGAGTTGAACATTCCTTCGTCTGACAATAAAACCAAGTCTATGGTTAAGAATCTCGGCCTTGATTATGAGAAAATTGATGCACGTCCAAATGATTGCATGTTGTTTAGGAATGATCATAAAGATGATGAGTTTTGCCATACATGCGAAGCTTCACGATATATTAAAAATCCTGAAGTTGATGGTGAGGGTGAGTCTTCTAAAAAATCACATCGAGTTTCAGCAAAGACTTTGAGACACTTCTTATTAATTCCTAGACTAAAAAGGTTATTTATGTGCTCAAAGAAGGCATATTCTTTGAGGTAGCCTGATGAGGAGCGTTCTAAAGATGGAAAGTTATGACATCCCGCTGATGGTCTAGCATGGAAAGATTTTGATAGGATGCGTCCAGATTTTGCACTAGATTCTCGCAATGTGAGACTTGTATTAGAAACTTATGGGTTAAATCCATTTCGAACCATGAGTATATCTCATAGCACATGGCCAGTTATGTTGATGGCGCATAATCTGCCTCCTTGGATGTGCATGAAATCTGAATATTCTATACTTTCTTTACTTATACTAGGGACACTATCACCTGGCAATGAAATTGATATTTACTTACAAGATGATTTAAAATGCTTTTGGATTCTGGGGTTGAAACATATGATGCTTCAAGAAATCAAACTTTTCAAAAGCGATCAGCTCTTATGTGGACAATCAATGACTTTCCTGCATATGCTATGTTGTCTGGATGGAGTACAAAAGGAAAGTTTGCTTACCCTTGTTGTAACTATTACACTAATTCTCGCTATCTTAAGCATAGTCAAAAAATGTGTTTTATGGATCATCGTGTTTTTCTACTCATGGACCATCCATGGAGATCTAACAAAATATCTTTCAATTGATAAACTGAATTCAGGTCTCCGCCATCTTTATTAAAGGGAACTGATGTAAGACCACGAAAATGAGATAAGGTGTCTAGAGCCTAACATGTTCTTATTAAGGTTATAAGGTACTAAAATACCTTATTATATGGTATAGAGGCAGTGTGCAAAGTTTGAAGTGATTTGGAAGTCGAACGTCAAGGGACGACCAAAATGTTCGACGACTAGTCGCCTATGTGCCTCATGTGTCCATGTGTATTTATATACTGTGTTTCATGAGATTAATAAGTATTTAAATGGTTTTTAATTATGTTAAATGATAGTATATGAAGTTTCGAGAAGTTTGGAGGTCAAACGAACAAAAACGTCCAAGGCATTCAAAAGATAGCCCTTAAGACGTTCATCGTGTGTCATGGTGGGGCTTGGCCTGTTTGGACGTCTTGTAGGTGTTTGTTTTGGATGACATTTATGTGGAATGTATATAACTTGTTAAGGTTTATAATCGCATTGGAAACGTCTGGGTATGACTTCTAAAGGTCCCCACAAGAGGCCACAAAAAAAAGGAGCCAAAGCTGCCTAAGACACTGCCTGGGCAGTGTCCATTGATGGACCCAACGACGGATCATTGGTCCACCAACGGCCCGTTGAGCAGGTATCGTCGAGGTACACATGCCTTGGGCAGGTCTTAAGACAATAGTTTGCTAGGTATGAGGCAACAGAGGCCAGGCACGGTCCGTCATTGCCTCGACGCCCCCGTCATTGGCATCGTCGTGGGTGGCCTGTCAACTGGCAGCTGTGTCTGTTTCATTTATGGGTTGAATGTTAAATTCACCCCACGTCCAAACCTGAATATAATAGGTTTATTTAGCTAATTTTAGGTGTATCTAAGTCATCTAAAACGTGATCAACCCATTCCCAAACCAACTCACATAAATTGAACCTTTCATTCCAAATATATTCTCTCTAAAACCACCATTGTTGGTGAAGCTCAAGAACAGATTCAAGCTGGGTTTTCCATGGATGAATCATGAAGTCTTAGAGGTTTTCATGTGGATAAAGGTATGGTGATCCTTCATCTCTAAGTAACCTTTCACTTGGGGAGTTCTTCTCAATGTTTTCAAAGAAAGTTTATGATCAAAGTTCTTGTTCTTCAATCTAGCCATGGGTTCTTTCTAAAAAGGTTTTGAACGATTGAATCATGATTAATTGAAGTTAATACAGTCATTTGAACGTGATTTCACTCCAATTGCATGATTAACCCATGTTCCTTCCAAAATTGGGTTAGCTCTTGCGTTAATTGAAGGTGAATTGATGATGATCAGTCCATGATGATAAATATATGATGATTTGAACATGAATAGCCTATGTTTCTACATGTTGCCTTGAAGTCGATTGTGAGATCGGTTGTGTAGAGTTTTGATTATGTATGAACTTCTGTAGCTACTGTTTTAGGGTGATATAATGGATTAATTTTGTAGGTATAAATCCTTAATGATCAAATTGAGAAAGGCTTGCATGAATTGATCAAGATTCCTTTAGGCTATGAAGTCAAAAAGCTAAGTGTGTGATGGATCTCGAATTGTGATTAGATGAAGCATGATTTTGTCTTGCTTTCTTATATAATTAGATACTTCCAAATTAGTGTATTGTTGATAAAATATGAATGATGATAAAATCCTTAGAGAGTTCATAGTATTGGTAAAGTCTTCTATACTCTAGAAAATCGATAATCCTAAATGCCTATGTTGTAACCTTAATCTTAAAGGTATGTAATTATGATTTCAATATGGTTAAATGTAGGTTTAGATACTGCCTTAGATTTATAATATGTATGAAATATGATCTAAAATCAATGCAAGGGAAATTAGTTAATGATCTATGTTCTTCTACTTTCCTAGTATGTGATGTGTTGTATTATGTTATGGTATAATCTTGTAGCGACTTGTACATAATTTCTTATAAGTTTAAAGTACATTGAGCTACTTCCATATATGTGTTTTATTGATTAATAAGGTGTATTGATCAATGATGATCAAAGGGTGAGATATTGGTAAGAATGATTATTCCTTCTACTCTTCTACTTCTCTATTCTTCTATAATAATGTTGATGAAGCCTTGTATGGCATTGTGTGGTGTCACGACCCAAAATCAAGCCGCGAGTGGCACCCACACTTATCCTACTATGTGAGCGAACCAACCAATCTAAAACCCCAACATATTGAACAAAATAAAAAGCGGAAGACTTAAAACTCATTATCCCCAAAATCTGGAAGTCATCATCACAAGAACATCTATCCTCAAGTTACTAATCTAAAAGTATCTAAGAAGCTAAAATAAATAAAAGGCTAGTCCATGCCGGAAGTTCAAGGCATCAAGACATTGAAGGGAAGATCCAGTCCAAGCTAGAAGCATTAGCTCACCCTGAAATCCGGTGTAGTGAAGACTGGCTAGAATTGCTGCTGAGTTGAAGACGACGGTACGTTTGCTGCATTCCCCAAATAACAAAGAAAGAAACAACAAGTAGGGGGTCAGTACAAAACACAAGTACTGAGTAGGTATCATCGGCCAACTCAAAATAGAAAACAGTATATATCAGTTCATATCATAAATCAACTACAATACTCAACATGTAGCAACAAGTACTATAATCATCAATAAGTACTACCAAGTTCATCCATGAGGACCTCAAGCCTCAATATATAACCACACTCATTTGGGAAATATAGGTTCATTACATTGAGTATATAAACATCTCTCACGATCATTATCTTTCTTCCTCTTGTGTCGTCCGTGACACTCCGATCCCCTACTAACTAGTTCGGAACGTGAACACTCCGATCGGCCCCGAATGTCACGTGTCGGTTCGTGACAAACCCATCCCTTAATCGAGAGTGTATGCGGAACGGGACACTACCGATCCCCTAAGTTCCTTCGTGTCGGTTTCGTGACCCACGATCCACTAATAACTATGTGATCGGAACTGACAACTCCGATCCCCTAATTCTAACGGTGTCGGTATCGTGAACACCCGATCCCTTAATAACTAATGTTTTTCGGAACGTAGACGACCCGATCCCCTAATATCTAAAACGTGTCGGGTTCGTGACACCGATCCACTAATACTAATGTGTCGAACGTGACACATCCGATCCCCTAATTCTACGTGTCGGTTCGTGACACCCGATCCCTTAATACTATGTGTCGGAACGTGACACTCCGATCCCCTAATTCTACGTGTCGGTTCGTGACACCCGATCCACTAATACTATGTGTCGGAACGTGACACTCCGATCCCCTAATTCTATCAATTCATCAAGCCTTCTTTTATACCAAGGCATCATCAATAACAAGGTGAATTAGGGTTTCTTCAAGATTTTGGATTCAAAGCTTCATTAAGCTTATTTTATCACAATCACATAATCACATTCCGGCAAGCTAAGATTAAGCATATAGAAGGGTTTACAATACTACCAATACATATCATTCACTATTAAGAGTTTACTACGAATAGTATCAAACCATAACCTACCTTCACCAAGGATTCTTGATCAAGCAAGCAATCTCTCAAGCTTCTTGTTTCCTCTTGGTTGTCTCTCTCTATAGATCGTTCCTCTCTTCTCCTTGTTCTCTCTATTTTTTGTTCTTCCAAACTCTTTCTCTTTTCCCTAATTTAGCATATAATTAGGTATAAAAGATGAGGAAACCACCCACTAAGTAACTCAAGGTCATCTCCTTTACACCCCCAAGGATTTGAGTTTTTAACATTGACCCACTAAAATTTATAATTATAGCAAGAAAAGTCCAAAACTCCCCTTTAAAACTTACCCAGAAATTTGACCCAGACTGGGATTACGCAACCTGTGACGGTCCGTCGTGCCTACGACGGTCCGTCCTGCACTTCCGTCACGACGGACAGAGAATTGCTCTCAGTACCCAATTCTCAAGAGTTGAAGTGTTTTGAAACGGAACCTCACAACGGTCCGTCATGTTTGTGACGGTCCGTCCTGCAGGTCCGTCACAGACTTCAGAGAATTGCTCTCAGTACCCAATTCTCAATAGTTGAAGTGTTTTGAAACGGAACCTCACAACGGTCCGTCATGTCTTTGACGGTCCGTCCTGCAGGTCCGTCACAGAGTTCAGAGAGTCGATTTCACCACTCAAATATAAGAATTCCAAGTGTTTGGAACGAGACACCCTCGACGGTCCGTCGTACCCATGACGGTCCGTCGTTGGATACGTCGTCTCAGACAGTTTTCCAGAAATAAAATCTGCTGCTCAAAACGACTAAGCAGGTCGTTACAAAATTGAAGGACACCTACTGGCCATAGGTAGACCCACTCCCCGTAGGTTGGGGTTGTGGGTCATGGCCTTCACATTCCTGAACTGTTGAGCCACATTACCTCATCTATGAACCACCGGTACGCCCCGTAGGCCCACCCATGGTCCTTGGGGGGGGAGTCGTGAGTCATGGGCAGTTTTTCAAGTTAGTTTTAAGTGAGGTGTTGAAGGGTTAAGTTAGTAATTAATTAGGTGTTAAGGGAGTTCGGTTAGTTAGTTATTTAACCACCTATATAAGTTTTATAGTCCCCTAAACTAATTCATTAACTCATTCTTCCAAGACCCAAATTCTCTCAAGAAAATCCTCTTTCTAGAAGAAGAAGAAGATGATGATGATGATGATGATGATGATGATGATAGGAAGTTGGGGGCAGCAACCTAGGTCAAAATTGATCACCATTGAAGAAAGCTTTCTTTAGGGATTTAAATCAAGGTATGTTCAGCTTATTAATATATGGGTTCTTCCCCCTTAAACTCCCAGTAGTTTTTCCACAATTGTGAAGTCAAAAACTCAATCTAGCTAGGGTTTCCTTCAGCATTGTGGGTAGGGTTGTTTATGTGTGATCCAATCTAGTGGATAATACTTATTTATGATTGTATTATCATTGAATGATGATACTATTATGAATTCATGCGATTTATATGGTAAACCCTAGTATAATTGATGAATGTGATATATGTGGGTTTATGCCATGAAAGGTGAAATTAAAGGTTCATAGAATTGATTTTCTGAAATCAATGTCATGTGTAGTAATTGTTCAAGATTAGAAACATATAATAATGAATTGAACTAGAATTTATTAAATATTAAGGATCTTGACTTGTAAAGATGAAATTGAACCTTAATATTCAAATATGACTAGAATCACCTACTTACGAAGAATGTGATCATAATACCTTAAAATCTAGGAATAAAGATGATAGTACGAAGTAAAGCTTGAGAATAGGGCTTGTAGTCATTAAAGTTAGGCCTGTGGGGGTAAAGTCAATATTATGTGATCTTGTTGTGTATTGTTTACCTTTTACACACTTACACAGAATATGCTAGGAGACCCAAGCATCACTCACATAGAATGATTCTAGGTTGGCTTAATAACCTAAATTTAATCACAGCTTGTTAGTCTAGAATAGCTTGAAGTTGTAACATATGTGATACTCTTAAATTACACCTCTCTAAAGAAGTATAAGTGGTTTTTGTCAAATAAAGAATCCAACTAGTAGGTTGGGGTCGATCCCACTAGAAATATGGTTTAGACTTAAATTTAACTCACTATTATATTCGTTTAGTCAATTTAATTTCGAGACAAGTAAAAGGGGGTTTTATTGTAACAAATACCGGATTGATGTTTACAGAGCATGTGAGCGAGATTCAAACTTTAGTTGTTATTAATGAGAAGAAACTAGGGTGTAAGTGTTCCCATAAGCTCATAAGGCAGTAATCCTAGTAATAGTAATCATTTCCTAGTGTATCACATGCAAAGTGGTAAGTTATGTATCTCTTAATCCTTGGTTCGACAAATAGAGAATTTTACCCCGGACCTTGATCCGGCTGTGTGTGTATAATTTACTAACCCTTATATTTACCTTATATTAGACATCACATCAATGTATGGCTTAATTTTCACCCTCGCACCAATTGATATTAGACTATTATATAGTATCACATTAAATCTATGTTAATAATTCTTTTATTATTAAGTACCTCCTTGGTTAGGCAAATAGCAACAAGGCAAGTTCTAATGTTGGCCACCGCTAAAAAGATTTTTAAACGAAAGAATTATCAATGCATGCAACAATACTATTCATGAATTACTTAGTTACTATTCATAGTTTGTTAATTGCTCATGGTTCCCACTATCCAAGTTGTGGATTTAGTTACCCATTGTAGAAAGAACATGATTCATATTTTTAGATGAAGAAATTATGAACTTACGTAATGAGTAGAAGAAACCCAGAATCTCCAATTGAAATTCAAGAAAGAGTTTTATAAACCTAAAATAAGAAATCAAATTTCTAATGTTTGCAACTCAATTATCAATTATAGACCATGAACTAAAGTTAATAATAAGGTCTAACCCCTAAAAAATGAGGTTTACATGCCCTATTTATAGAAATATTGTCCTAAACAAAAAGGAAACAAAATAAAGAAAATAAATTTTTTGGTCGCGATTGTAGTCTACGACACTGACCTACGGACCATGGATTGACCTACGGTCCGTAGGTCCCATCTGTGTTTTGGGACTTAGGCATTTCTCCAAAGCTCAAAATCTTCATCTTGCAGTAACAATTGACGAATCATCAGGATGGACCGTGACTTGATCCATGGTCCATGGTTCCTCCTCCATAGCTCCATACTTAAAATCTTGTAATCAAGTACTGGAACCCCTTCTCTAAATCATTTGACGGAACTGTAGGACGACCTATAGGTCGACCTACGGTACATCACTCGTAGGTGTGGTTCCACACTTAGTCAAGAATTCCCTGATTTTTTTTCTTCAAGCTTCTCTTCTCCATCTAAACCATACACCTATGAGCCGTAACTAAACCTACGGTCCGTAGGTCACGTCCGTAGATTGCCTTTCCTGCACATTCTTCAGCGGTATCTCTTTCCTTCCACATTCGAACTTATTTCCGGCAAACAAGAAAAGAGCACATCAATGCTAATAAAAATGGCCCTAGGTACACACAACTCTTAAGTGAAATATATTAAAATACCGTAAACTCACGATATATAAACACCCTCAACTTAAATTTATTGTTTATCCTGAAGCAACGCACTAAAACTCTAAACGACACTTGTGTAGAAGCATACATACAAACTGAAGCAATCATATGGCTATTTCAATCCATCCCATTCTCTCAATGCAAATCTTTTCTCTTAGACTCAAAAATATGACTCGTGCAGATCAAGATACGAAAAATGTTGACCAACATACACCACAACATACACTTTTCGACAATGTCACTAGTGTCCTCACTTCAAACAAAATCCTTTTCACACAAAATATTTGATATTTTTTTGAGAATTTAAGGATTCTTTCAACACTCACGCTCAGAAGTGAATTCAAGTTCAGTTAATGCTGAATACATAGGCTTGCTCTTATTTTTACTGCTTAAACTCTCCTGACTAGTTGCTAGGATCACTACAGGACTTTCTTAGCTTGTAACATAGGCTCAGGTTCATGTGTGGTACATTTGGGTACTTTTTAGTGACTTTCTGTCCTCCTTGACATTACATTAGGCTTTTTACCTCTTTTTTCCCTATTTTTAACATCCTACCTTTTTACCTTCTTTCCCTTGACTTTTTTCACCATGGATGTCACTTTAGACTTTGTAGCTCTTTTATTTTTCAGTTTCTTCTTTTTCTTGCATTTTATTTTTCTTTATTTTTCAGAACTTCTATTTATCATCTTTGGAAAAAAATCACATCCTCTTCTATATTCTTTGTTTTTTCTCTTCTCAACACCAAACTCTTTTCATACTCATTTTTCTTTTGGTTTCCTCTTTCATAGCCACCCTCAACTTATGGATTTTCCATTAGTTATTGTGCACAATATCTGATGTTGGACCAGCGCCAAGATTGATATCACTTTTAGCATTAGTCACCTTTAACTTAGGCTTTTGTCCTAAGTCAAGGTACACATGTCCAAGGAGGGATCGGGGCCAAAACACTTACTTTAAGGAAGGTGAGTTAGGTGAATCAAAATTAATGGTCAATTTCAGGCTCAAATATTTGGATCAAAGGGAACATTAATTTCATTTGGTTGGATTCCTTTAGGCTTATCTGGACTATTTTTGAACAATGGCCTATGATCACTTTGGGGAAAGAACCATGGAAGTTTAAAGGGTTAAGAGATGAAAAACAGAGGAGAAATGTCGAGAATGCCAGTCCATAGGGCCTTGGGGTGTCGCACCTCTCATATCCCCACGGGACAATCTCTGTCCATATGGCCTTGGGGCGCCGCGCCAGTCAAAGCGCCTTAACTAGGCCTCTGATGTTTGGGGCCTGGCGCCCCGTGCCTTTTAGAGCACCAAGGACGCCAAATCACCTCATTCTTCCCCCATCTTTTTGAGCTAGTTTCTAAGTGATGTACCTACGTTTCCTAGTTGATTCTAACACTCTAAGGTACGTCGAAACATCATAAAATCATCCATAACCATGAGATCATGAACCTTGAATCCATAATCCAATTCAAGGAAAGTTAAGATCAAAGTCCAAGAAGTTAAGAGTCAAGTCCAAAAGTTAAGAAGTAAGTCAAAGCAAATTCTTAAATGTTTTTAAGAGTCTTTAGCAATGTTTTTAACTCTATTTTAAGACTCAAGTTTCAAGCTAAGTAAAGAGTGTCACGCCCCGAGCCTACACCATGGACGTGGCCGGCACTCAGTGACCATTATTTGCCTTGAGCGGACTCTTTGCATGGCTTACTTAACTCAGCGGAAGACTTAACTCAATGAAAATATTCTCATTCAATAACTTAAATCGAATAAGTTGGCCGAAATAACACTTAAGTCTCATAACAAAATATCAGAAATACAAAGATGAGAGACTCAATACTAATTGTGTGACTGTTTATGAAGTCTCTATAATACTAAGATGGATGTTGGGACAGACCCCACAACATCCTATAAAAAAGACTGAAAAACTAATAAATGTGTCCTCCAGAATGCAAGGAGGCTCCTGACTCCGAGTGATCGGCTAGATCAATGAAGCGCTGGATGATGTTGATCCTGGTTACCTGCGTCTGCATCATGATACGATGATGGGAAAATGGCATCAGTACATTGAATGTACGAGTAGGCGAGTTGGAATGCTAACAACAACTTAAGTTTGAAAAGAGTAAGAAGGAACACTTACCTTGGTTCTATTCAACTCATGAATAACTTGACTTAATATAAAGGAACTAGACACATGCAATATAGAATGCTTGTTAAACAATGAAAAATACTTAGTTTGTTAAAGAAATGCAATAACAAACTTACTTTACTTATATATGAAATAATATAGTTTTTGTGGGAGATTCTTTAAGTGACAACCACCACTATGAGCTTAAGTGGTAATACAGTATCTTGCCCGCACTGTTAGAACTGTCCTATACTTTGTTGTTGCATAATACTACTTAACTTAGTGGATCCACTAGCTTAACATATGTGATCGTCTAAAAAATATGACACATTAATACCCATGATGGCTACATGGTTTATGGAGACTTGATTTATTATGAACTCAAATTCTCATATCGCTGCTCAATACTACTCCTAAAAATAAATTTAAATCATGTGTTTTAAAAATAACTTCCTTCTTTGGGTTGAGATAATTGCTTTAACACTTGGCTTTAGAAAGCTCTCTTGGAATCAATGTTCCCTTTTCTTGCTCAAAACTCTTTTGAAAATCTTAGTTTCCTCTTATCTTAAATGTGAAAACATATATAGACTCTTAGGGAATACTTAGTTCCCTTATAACTTTTGATAAATGAACTTAACTCTCTACTCTTTACTTAGCTTGAAATTCGAATCTTAAATCAACTCTTAGGGAATACTTAGTTCCCTTATATTTATTTGATGGAAGGACTTCAACTATTTACTATTTACTTAAATTGAAACTTGAGTCTTTAAATAAAGTGAAAACGTTGTTAAAGACCCTTGAGAACTCTTAAAAACTTTACCTTAACTTTCTTCTTAATTTCTAGACTTGACTCTTAACTTCTTTGACTTTGATCTTAACTTTCCTTGAATTGGATTATGGTTTCAAGGTTCATGATCTCATGTTATGGATGATTTCATGATGTCTAGATGTACGATTGGAAATCACCTATGTGAGTTGCTATATAAGCCGTTTCAAAGAGAATTGTATATCAAAGGTCTATTATCTCTACACACATGAAACTAGGAGGTGTTCATGGCTGAAACGAATACAACCGTAAGAACCATAAACAGTAAAGGGTTAATTGTATGAAATATGGTTGTCTAGGTATACACAAAAACTCGACAGTTCAAAGATATTGCAGTCTACCGATTGACCGAGTATATCCAACATATGTTCACTACGGAAAGTCCAAGGGGAAACCTACTTATCCACGTCCAATTGATCTTTGCTTGTAAAGTACACACTCGTCCACGCATTTCTTATGTTATAATCATTCCCTATTCATCTGGGGGATTTTTGGTTATATAGCAAGAGTTTATGGGAAATGGAGGGAAGATGGAAAGAGAGGAACTTAGAAAGTTGGGAACTTGAAAAGTCCTCTTATGCTTTAGTGAAAAGGAATTTCTCCCTCATCGGTGGTGGAAAGAAAAATAAAAGAGTTTAAATATAGAAATACTCCTATTAATGTTAAATGGGTTGGAAAGAGGGACCCCCTCGCGCCATCGTCAACGTCGCTCGGCTTGGCTTCGGCTTTGGCTTTGGAAAATGATCGATCAAGAGATTATTTTTTGGACAAAGTTTGTTTTAATTATTTTAGTTAATTAATTATTTAATTAAATTAAAATAAATTTCCAAAACATTTTCAGTTAATTAGTTGATAACGGAAATGTTTTCAATTATTTAGTTGAGATTAACTAAAATATTTTAACTTTTTAGTAGATTAACTGAAACGTTCCGACCCGACTCGGATCTGCACGGTCCATTTTTTGAAAAAAATTCCCATTTTATTTTGAATTTCCCGAAGTTGGAAATGACTTTTTTAAATGGTTGCAACTTTGAGAAATAGTCATAACCGTTTGAAAGGTTGCAAACTTTCATGAATGGTTATGTGGATTTCGAAAGGTTACAACCTTCAGAAAGGTTGCAACCTTTAGATGCAGTTCCTCTTGGTTATAAATACCACTAGATCTTCATACTTTTTCCTGACGAATTTTTCTGATTTCTTCTTCTTCTGCACAAAGTTTCTTTGTGTACTTTAGTGTCGTTGAGTGGCTCATTGACACCAACATTTTGAGTATCAATATACTGGTGATTTATATCATTCTATCCTGAGAGGACATAATCCAAATCAAACCTCGGATACTAGAGGGGAATAATTTCCTTAAGAGGACATTGTGCATTCATTGGGCTTGATCTTTTCGCATTCTAATTTTTTGGATTTGGTATGTTTACATATTTTAGTTTTTTGTGAATTAAATTTGTTCTTCTATTCTTACTGGTTCATTAAACTTTTGTAACTTCGTGTTTCTGTAAAGTTTGTTGAAATCAGTAATTCTATTTTTTTAGACACAAATTGTCGACAAATACTAGTTTGACTTTTGCTCTAGTGTTGAGTGTTTAATCGCTTTATGACATTTATGATTGGAGATTAAGTTTCATAGAACCTTCTTATATAAAGTTTTTATCGAAAGAGATTGAAACTCTATCGTGATTCATCCACTTCTTTTTTAACAGCAACCGAAATGTGGTTCCCAAAAATCAGAGGCAGGTCTTTAAAGTCTTAGTGGGATTTTGGTAGCAAAAGAAGTTGCGTGATTCAACTTCTCTTGTTTTCCACTCCCATTAGTGGGTACACTAAGAAGTCTTTTTTCTTAGCTAGAGAGGCATTGAAGTTGGCTACATAAGTAGTGAACATAGTTGTGTGATGATGCATCATATAATGCCCCCTTCAATAGCTCTTTTTCTAGTTTATCCTTTTGTATCAATAGTTCTTCCTCCTTTTTCCTTCTTGTCATTTGTTATCAACATCATTTTCTTCCTCCCACTCATAAGCACATTATTTCAACTTCGAATGAGGTCGAACAGGTTATTATGGTGTTTATATTCACTCTTTGTGATCTGAATACTATACATACTTATGGAATGTCTTATAGTTTCTACCTCAACATGCCCCTTTGATCTTGTATGCCAAAACACGTAGATCCACTTTCAACCATTTTTAATGTACCTGAATGTTGAGTAACATCAACATACTCTTGACTAGTTTTTTCTATCAGTTTTGCTAACCACTATTTGCATGTTACAGGGCTGGGTAATTTTACGCGACATTGTCCCTCTTATTGAATTTGCAAGATCTCATGCAACACGGTTGAAATAGGACGCGAGAGTTATAGAGGTAGAAAGTAGTGATGAGAAGTACCAATTTGTTAGAAACCTATCACAACCTGAGTCTACACCCTGGACGTGGCCGACACTCAAGAACTATTGTTGGTCCCCAAGCGAACCCTCATCCCGGCTAACTACAAGTGGAAGACCAAATTAAGCATGCAAAAGCTTAAAATCTGAATAAAAATTCATGAAATTGAAATACAAAACTTTAACTTATAAGAAAACTCTAAATAATATAATATGTTCAATTCGCCATAAAATAGGCAACTTAAGTCTTTTAAAACATGTAATAAAATAAATGATTAGTAAAGACTCCTCAACTATATTGACTGTTTGTGAAGCCTCTAACTAATAATGATGGAAGTCGAGACAAGACCCACAACATCCTGACTAAACTAGAAAGTAAATGAAATCTTCTGGAAACAAGGAGGCTCACCATAGCTAACTCAATCTCATAGATGTATCAACGAAGCTCATGTTGATAATTCTAAATACCCTTGTCTACATCATCAAAAGATGCAGGCCAAATGGCTCAATACGTGGAATGTACGAGCATGTAAGGGGAAATCTAAAGCATAAACATAAGCTTGAACTTGATAAAAATGGAAACATACTTACGTCTTTTCAAACTTACTCAACTCAAGGAATACTCAAGGATACTCAAAACTACTCAAACTTACTCAACTCAGAAGTACTCAAGGATAAAATACTCAACTAAGAGATTAGATACTCAACTTGAAATACTTCGTTCATGAAACTCAAGGATAATGCAATAGTAAAAGATGCAATACATGGAAAGCTTTATAAAACGGTAAAATCAACTCCATTCGTTAAACAAAATGCAATAACAAACTCAACTTTACTTATATAATAAAGTAATATAATTTCCGTAGGAGCTTCTCTAACCGACAACCATCACTTAAGAGCTATAGTGATGATACAACACTTTACCTCACGCTGCCAAGGACCATCCTATACCTTACCATCAGTATAGGACCTAACTTAACTTAGTGGATCCACTAGTCTATTCTGAAAAGGATTCATCTAAAAAGTATGACCATTTTTTACCCATAGTGGCTACATTGTTTTATGGAGACGTGAGTTATCTAAACTCATGCTCGCCCTCAAGTTGGTGCTCAATATTACTCCCAAAATATACTAGCTCTTATGTTGTAAAAACATACTTCCTCTGTGATTTGAGATTACTACTCAAAAACTTAGCTCAAAGGCTATCTAGGAAATTTCAGTTTCCCTTCTTGCTTCATTTAGAAAACTATTACTCTTTTCTGAAAACTAGCCTGAAGGCTCTTTGGAAATCTCAGTTTCCGTTCTTATTTAAATGTCAAAATATTTTAAATCTCTTTGGGAATATTTAGTCCCCATAAATTTTTGAAGAAATGAACTTCAACTTTACTCTTTACTCTTTAATCAACTTGAACTTTAAGTCTTAAAATAAAGTTAAAACGTTTGTAAAAGACTTTTGAGAACTTTATAAACTTGGCTTTGACTTGCTTCTTAACTTCTAGACTTGACTTTTAACTTTCCTTGAATTGAAGTATAGATTCAAGGTTCATGATCTCATGTTTATGGATGATTTCATTATTTTTAACTTGGAGGATTCATGCGGAATTATGAGCATGAACTACTCAACTCGAGAACTCGAAGGTGCTTCTCATCTCAAGATTGCTCGACTTATAGAGTCCATGCGGAATTATTGGCATGAACAATTCAACTGAAGGACTTCATGGGTAACATGTAATAGTCCCATGATTAGAAATATAATCTCAAAGGAGATTAGGAACTCAATACTCAAGACTTAAAACTTAAAGATACTACTCCTCTAAATGGTACTCAAATTTATGATGTCAATGCGAAATTTATGGGCTTTAACGACTCGACTCAAAGGTCTACATAAATACATGGAACTGATGTATACAATTCTCCTCATTTTCTTACTTACTTCCTCAAATCAGTAGTTGATCTCAAAGGATTCACAATTGAACTCAAAGGCTTTCTTGAACTTTACAGTTAACTCTATCATGAATGTGAATTATGAATTCAAGAGTTATGGTTCATGATATAAAGGATCTAGTTGATATTGTAGACTCATGAGTAAATTCTCCTCACTCTCATGCTCACTTACTCGAGTCTTGAAACAAGTTATTAGAATTTGTAGAAGACTCCTCCAAAAAGACTAAAAGGAATTTTCTGAAAAATGTTTGAAAGAACTCTCAAGACTTGACTCTCAACTCTACCTTGAATGTGATTTTTGAATTCAAGGTTGTGATTGTGATAGGAAAGGTCTCATGATGTTTAGGAATGATGTTAGATAGCTAAACATGAGAAAGGACTGAAAACCAATACTTGAGAGTTGGTCCGCGACGTGGAGAGGCTTTTATAATTTGGTTTCAAAAATGTCTTTTGAGGTAGAACACCTCATGTCAGCTCCATGACGCGAAACAAAAATTCTCAAATCTGGGAAGTGTGTGCGCGATGCGAAGGGGGTCCCAAATTTCGACCGACGAAATTTCTTCTTCGTTTTCTAACCCCAATTCGCCTAACTTCGATTCTTTTTCTCAATCTCTCTTTAGCTTTAGATAGACAACACATGAACACAAGATTCTAACTCTAACAACTCTATAAATCGACACAATAACCTTAAGAACTCCTCATTCTCATCCCAATTCAAGAACTAAAGCAATTTAATGAATACATAAGAAGAACATCAAAGCTTCAACTTTCTAGAACAAATTTAATGATGAAATTAACATGATTGTCATGTGGGTGAACAAACCCAACACTGTGGAAGCTTGCATACCTGAAATAATTATTGTCTTGAAGAACTTGAAGGAAAATCAGGAATGAAGAACCTTAGCCTTCACTTCTCATGAACTTCTTGAGCGTAGAAGTTTTTGAGTGAAAGAGAGGGTTTAGATTTTAGAAAACTTATTTTCTACACGTTTAGGGTAATTTAGATGACCTTCTAAGAATTTTAGGACTAAAACACCCCTAAAGAAATAAATAAATAAGCTGGGAGTCAGAATTATTTTTCACCAGGTAGTGAGGTATGTGTTGACTCCGCATCGCGGAGCTATCACGTTGTTGCTGCCAGGTTTGTGCATCATTAGTAAATCCATCATAAATTTTACTCAGAGCTCGGAATTTAGCAAACATGGTGGAGCTAGAAATAGGACTCAATGCGCTTTAATTTAATATCTTATGGGACCCATAACTTATCTTGTACTAAAAATTATGGCCACTTTAAGTTGACCCAAAAATTAAGAAAAACTTTGGAGTGACTTGAGTGTTTTTCTCTTTGGTTCTTCTTGAAACTCAAGGTGCTACTTCTAGTGACCTTAAAACTTAAGAGAAATTTTAATTCCTTAGTAAAATATCACTCACTACGAAGAATGGTTCGAGTCTTAGCTCGAATATTTTTTCTAGGGTGTTACAAAACAATTTTAAAGAAGACAAGCTAGCTAAAAATTGGCAAGGATCTCAAGATTGTAGATGATAATCCTGAGATTCATGTTAATATGATAATTGAGTCAGATAACCTAGAGATCTTTGAACACTTTATCCGTATAAAAATGAATATGAGTCGACAAGTGAAATACCTAAACGACCATGGAAAGAATCAACGGAAGACGCACTACCTAGTGAGGATCTTAGGCGTCGGACGCGCCAACAGAAACACACTTCTTTGGGACCAAATTTTGTGGCACTATTGCTTGAAAATGAGCCTCAAACATTTAAAGCTGCTTTGTCTTCGTCTAAGTCAACTTATTGGAAAGAAGCATTCCATAGTGAGATCGAATCAATTTTAAGTAATCATACTTGGAATTGGCTGATCTTCTTATAGAAAATAAACATTTAGGACAAAGTGGATCTTTAAAAGGAAAATGAAAGTTGATGGGACTATTCACAAATATAAGGCTAGACTTGTAGTCAAAGGATAAAGAAAAAAAGAAGGTCTGGACTACTTTGACACATACTCTCCAGTAACGAGGATAACATCAATAAGGATGTTAATAGCACTAGCGGCAGTGTATGATCTTAAAATCCACCAAATGGATGTAAAGACAACCTTCTTAAATGGAGAGTTGGAGGAAGAAATTTACATGGAACAACCTGAAGGGTTTATAGTTCCTGGTAAAGAAGAGAAAGTGTGCAGACTTGTGAAGTCACTTTATGGGCTCAAGCAAGCACCCAAACAATGGCATGCTAAATTTGACCAAACAATGTTGGTAAATGGATTCAAGATTATCGAATGTGATAAGTGTGTTTACATTAAAAATATTCTGAATCATGAAGTCATTGTTTTTATGTATGTTGATGACATGTTAATAATGAGTAAAGATATTAACGATATAAATTCTACTAAGTGTGTGATGTCCAGCAAATTCGATATGAAGTACTTAGGAGTTGCTGATTTGATCTTAGGGATCAGGATTCTCAAAACTCCTTAGGGGATAGCACTATCTTAACCTCGTTATATTGAAAGAGTATTGGATAAGTTCATGTACTTGAATTTCAATGTTATCAAACTCCAATTGAATTAAGCTTTACATTTCACAAGAATGTAGGTGAAAGTGATTCTCAATTGGAATATGCCCAAGTGTTGGAAAGTTTGATGTATATTATGAATTGTACACGATCAGATATAGCACGTGTTATTAGAAAATTGAGTCGGTTCACTAGTAATCAGAATCAAACTCATTGTATGACAATAAAACGTGTGTTGGGATATCTGTAACATACAAAAAAAACTATGCTTTGCATTATAATAAATATCATGCCGTGATTGAACGATATAGTGATGCAAATTGGATCACCGGGTCAAATAAAGTAAAGTTATGTGTTTACACTTGGTCGAGGAGAAGTCTCTAGGAAATCGTCAAAGCAGATATGTATCGCTCGCTTCACAATGAAATCTGAATTTATTGCTTTAGATAAGGCTGGTGAAGAAGCTGAATGGATCCAGAATTTTCTTGAGGATATTCCATTCTGGAACAAATCTGTGGGATCTATTTGCATACATTGCGATAGTCAAGCAGCAATAGGTAGGGCAGGGAACGTCATGTACAACGGGAAGTCCCGTTATATACGACGGAGACATCACACCATAAGACAATTTCTCTCTAGTGGAATTATCATAATTGAATATGTGAAGTCAAGCGATAATGTGTCAGATCAATTAACAAAAGGCCTAGTGTGAGAGGAAGTTGAAAGATCATCTAAGTAAATAAATTTATGGCTTAGGACAAATCAGCATGGCAGTAACACTATCTAGCAAACTGGAGATCCCAAAAGCTAGATTTAAGGAGAAAAATAAAGTTGTGACTGACGGTTCGATATTGTGAATCAACTCAATCAATTCTTATGATGAAGACAATGTTAAGAAACAAGGTTAAGACCTTAAGTCTTGTTAATGACTTAGTACAGTTTAAAAAATTTAATGATTTGCTAAGTATGGCAGATTTGATCAAATAATGTATTTATGAGATGACACAGTTAGAAATCACCTATGTGAGTGTGTAGTATAAGCCGCTTCAATGAGAATTTCATGTCAAAAGTCTATTCTCTATACACTCATGAAATTAGTCGGTTTCATGGCTGAAACGAACACAACTGTAAGAACCATAAATGGTAAAGGGTTAATTGTGTGACATATGGTTGTCTAGGTATACACCAAAGCTCAAAGGTTCAAAGATATCGCATATATCAATTGACCGAGTATATCCGACATATGTTCAATATGGAAAGTCCAAGGGGAAACCTACTTATCCATATGCAATTGATCCTTGCTTGTAAAATACACACTCGTCCGTGCCTTCCTAATGTTAGAATCATTCCCCCATTCATGTAGGGGATTGTTGGGTATATAACAAGAGTTAATGGGAATTGGAGGGAATATGAAAAGAGAGGAACTTGGAAAGTTGGAAATTTGAAGAGTTGGAAACTTGAAAAGTCATCTTATGCTTTAGTGAAAAGGCATTTCTCTCTCATCGGTGGTGGAAAGAAAAATAAAGTAGTTTAAATATAGAAACACTCCTACTAATTGTTAAAAGTATTGAAAAGATGGACCGCCCTCGCGTCATCGTCGTCACTTGGCTCGGATTCGGCTTTTGCTTTGACATAGACTTTGAAAAATTATCGATCGAGATATCATTTTTTGGACAAAGTTTGTTTTAATTATTTAGTTATTTATTTATTTAATTAATTAAACTAATTAAATAGCCAAAACATTTTCTATTATTTAGTTGAGATTAACAAAAACATTTCAACTTTTTAGTTGATTAATGAAAATGTTCTGACCCGACTCGGATCCGCACTACCCATTTTATTTAAAAATTTTCCTGTTTTATTTTTAAAAATTTTCTGTCGTTGAAAATTACTGTTTTGAAAGGTTGCAACTTTCAGAAACACCTTGACCGTTTGAAAGGTTGAAAATTTTCATTAATGATCGTGTGGATTTTGAAAGGTTGCAACCTTTCGGAACCAATTTTTCTTGGCTATAAATACCACTGGATCTTCAGACTTTTTCCTGACAAATTTTTCTGATTTCTTCTTCTTCTTCTGCACAAAGTTTCTTCGTGTACTTTAATGTCATTGAGTGGCTCACTGACACCAACGTTTTAGGTATCAATACATTAGTGATTGAGATCATTCTATGTTGGGAGGACATATTCAAAATCAATCCTTGGATACTAGAGGGGATAATTTCCTTAAGGGGACATTTTACATTCACTGGGCTTGATCTTTTTTCCATTTTGATTTTCCAGATTCTGGTATGTTTACATATTTTATTTTTTTGTGAATTAATTTATGTTCTGTTCTTAGTGGTTCATTAAACTTTGGTAACTTCATGTTTCTACAAAATTTGTTGAAATCAGTTATTCTATTTTTTAAAAAACATAGATTGGCAACAAAAACTAGTTTGACTATTGCTCCAGTGTTGATTGTTTAATCGCTTCATCACATTTATGATTGGAGAACAAATTAAGTTTCGGAGAACCTTCTTATATATAGCTTTTACCGATAGATATTGAAACAATTATTGAAAATAAATTGTTTTCTGATTGTTTATATTCTTGTCAAAAATTGGAGTTTACTATAAAGATTAATCATCCATATTAGATAGTGTTTTATAACTTTTCCTTATTTATTAGGGTGTTTGTGAATGAATGGAATCAAAATTGAAAAAATAATGTATTGCTATAAATAACTGATATACAACTCAAAAGCATATATTTAATATTTCAAGTATATTATCACCTCATGTTTTTATGTATTATTGGATCATATTAAGCTTATTAAGTGTTTTATGTTTCTAGGAAGTGTGCAAAATAAAAACAAACAAAAAATACTAACAAATAATCTATTTATGAGCTCACATGCCTGCATTTTCAATTATTCACATCCGAAAATGATTGCATTGACATTGCTGCTAAAGAACGGCTTGTTTCTAGGAGCATTTTTATAAAAATAACTTTTTAAAAAAGTAGTTTTGAAAAAGAAGAAAAACAATGTGTTTGATTAATTCATTTGAAAAATGATTTTGATAAGCAAATTGTGTTTGATAATTTTTTTAAAAAAGCGTTTTTGAGAGTCAAATTACGTTATAATATTAACATGATGAATTAAATCTAATTAAAAATATCAAACAAAATAAATTTAAAAATCACTACACAAATCAAATCACTACATACGAAAAATTCACCACAAACATATTGTTGTTACAAAATAAATAAAGTCCTCCATGTTCTTTAACGTACAAAAATATTATTGTTACCTTTATTTCTAATCCTGTAAAATAATATATAAAATATAAATAAATAATCATATATTTATATATAAGAGAACCTTAGGCCCGCCTACGTGGCACCACCACAAGCAAGTATTTCCTTTTAACATTATTTATTTTCAAACTAGCCTTCCTCGTTTATAAAAATATGTGACTTTTATGAAAAGTTGCGACTTTAATGAATAGTTACGATTTTTATCAAAAGTTGTGATTTTAATAAGAGTTGCGATTTTTTATCAAAATTTTGTGATTTTTATGAAAAGTTGCGACTTTATGAAAAGTTGCGACTTTATGAAAAGTTGCGATATTATGAAAGATTGTGAACTTTCCGAAGGGTTGCAACTTTTTACCAAATAGTTGTAACCTTTATGATAAGGCACAATAAACATTTGTTCACATTATCCTTTGTTGTCTATAAATAGAGGAATTTTCTCTCATTTTAAAACAACAAAAAATCTGATCTTCTTCTTCTACTTCCGCAAAATTAAATATATGTGTATTTTGCTCCTGTTGAGTGATTTACTGACACCACTATTTTTGTATCAATAAGTTGGTGAATAAAATCATTCCATCCTGAGATGATATAATTTTTAAACCTCTGAAAGAGGAATAGTTTTCTTAAGGGGGTATTGTGCATTCGGTAGACTCGATTTTTTCCTTTCTATTTTATTCTATTTTTACATATCCTGGTATATTTTTTTACACTCATTAATTTATGCTTATGTTATTAATTATTTTTTAAGTACATGTTTTAAACTCTGTTATTTATGTTTCTGCAAAGTTATTGTCTTCGATTATATTGTACATATACACATATAGTATGTATATTCATTGTGGAGAAAATAAGTATTATACTCGGTTCCAAGAATTCATGTTTTTGATATTCTATATTAAATTCTATAATTTAAAAGAATTATATAGAAGTTTACATATTATCTATTTTTACATAGATATGAAATTTCTCACTTATCAATTGAAGAAATTCATTATGCAAATTCAAAAGTTATACTCCCTCCGTTTAAAAAAGAATGATCTAGTTTGATTTGGCACGAAATTTAAGAAAATAAAGAAGATTTTTGATCATGTGGTCCTAAATTAAAATTATGTCAAATGTACAAAATTATTCTTTAATCTTGTGGCCTTAAACATGTCACGCGGAAAGTTGTTAACAAAAAAGAAATAGCTCATTCTTTTTTAAACAGATTTTAAAGGAAAGGATATCATTCTTTTTTAAACGGGGAGAGTAATTGTTTTCATGTTCAAGCGTAATTTCTTTTTTGAATATGTTAACAATTTTTTGAATTTTCTCCTAAGACATATTTCACAATTGTATAATATATGCGACTTAAGTGTTTCTTTTTATTGCGAAATGCATTTGTATATATATTCTTATTTTCTCCTTTATTTTCCTTTTAATGTTGATTAAAGAACCAATGATTTGTTATTTCGTGAATAATTCATTCATTAGAGGTTCTTGAGTTATGTGATAATGAAAAATAATCAAATTTATGTTGGAATATTGCTCATGTTTTTTTAAGAACTATTTTCCCATAATATATAAAATAAAAAATTATATATGAAATGTCGAGTTGATTTGATCTCACGTTAACTTTTTTTTTTGTTAAAATCAAATCAATCAAAGGTAAAAAAAAATTCAATACCAAACCACGAGTCTATTTTTTTCAATGACTCAATTTCGATTCAATTTTGTTCACTCAATCTTTTTTAAAAAAAAACCTCAATTTTTTATTTAATTTTGTTCACCCTATTGCGAAACTGCATTGAAAGTTGTACTCATCTGTAAATGACTGATGTCAGAATTTATATTAAAATCAACTGACACCGTGATAACAAATTTTATGTATATATGGAGTATTTAGTTTGTTCTATATATTTTTTTCTGTTTGCTATTTGTACATATTCGTTGGCCATTTTACTAGAGGAAAAAAAAGACTTTGACCAGTCTTTGCAGAATTCAGCTTTCAAGTAATGCAACAATATAATGGTTGATAAAAAATAAGAATTTCTTCTCGATACTTGTACTAATTATAAATAGACAAGATAAAGTTACTTAGGTGGTAAAAAAATTTTACATCTAACATTAACTTCGAGTCACCAAATGAGCAAAAAAGTAATGATTCTCATAGGGAAAAGCAGGGCGGGTTGAAATATTTTTTTAAAAATTCACACTGGGCAGATTGAGGATTGGGGAAAACAATACAGCTTCACTTGATTATGACAAAATTAAGAAAATCAAATAGCAATATCCTCAAATATATTTTACTTTATATGGAGAAAAAATACAAGCTTGAAATTTTCTGTTAACTCACTACTCATCTAAGCACTACATCAGAACATTGCTTTCTTATACTTTTTATTTAATTGAAAAGAAAATATTTCATATATAAAATGGAGCAGATAACAAATGTACAGAGCAGAAACATCCTAAATCTCTAAACCATAGGCTCAGTAGCCATACTTTGTCCCTCTCGCGGATTCAGTTTCTGCTTTAATATACAACGTAGCGAAAATATACCAGGAAAATAACAATTGGATTAGCTGCTTCCAGATAGAAAGTGTTACTGTCACAGCTTAATGTTCTTCTCTTTACCTACAAAAGATGACATTTAAGAAAGGTTTAGAAATATGAGATGCAATTTCTAAGGATCAAGAATGTGTAGAACAAAACAGCAATCTCACCGAATATATTTGTTTTAAGGGGGAACCTTAAAGACGATCCCTTCAGTTTTACGTCTCTGAGATGCTTGCTCCTGCTTGGTTTCTCCGGTTTTGCCAGACCATTGCTGCTTTCTCCAGCCGAGGGAACATTTCTTTTCTTAACCTTTTCATGGTACACAGCAGGTGGTGCAAGCCTCAACTGAGGGATATTCTCTATTTGCATAGACTGATGGGTTTTTTGAAGATTAAGGAGGAGGTCAAACTGCATAATTTCACATGTGATCAGTCGAGCCTAGATTTTTGGGGTGCAGGGGTAAGGACATGGGAGTATCAAGCATAGAATTATTAATAGTGAAGTTTCATACCCTTGAAACGGACTGAAGTCCGTATGAGTTGTCGAAACCATCATTCTCGTGTGGATATAGACCAGTCGTACCATTTGTTTGATGAGATTTTGATATAGACTTCACCAATCCATTCTCCACAAGTATAGATTTACTTCTCAACTTCTCTGAATTCTTTCTTGGCATACAAATAGGACATCCTGTTGAGTTACCCCTGATTGATGCTTCACATTCCTGAGGTTCACATTGCTGATGTGTTGCATGACCACAAGTAAAAATTTGAATGCTAGAGGCTGAGAAATCTTTTGTGAGGGGACAGTTACAAATGCAACATAGGAGGTTCCGAGGTGCAAATCCATGAGAAGCTCCTCTTTTCAGTAAGCTCAATGAGGAATATGTATCATCTTCAATCAATGATTTAGCGGTATCCTGTAACAGTGTGAAAGAAGAGTACGAAAATACTTGTCAGAGATTGGTAAAGTTACTTTAAGCGTCGAGATCTGAATCCTTTATCAGAAAGGAGTATAGCCTTGAAGAGCTAGAACTAGTCAAAAGCCACCCACGCAAAAAAAAAAAAAGAAAAAGGAAAACTCTGGAAACCTAGAAGGCCTTTACAGGATAATATGGCAAGTAAAAAGTTCAATGCAGTCATATCACTGTGCTGATATGAACTTCATTGCACTAATTCCAATGAAAATTACCAATTTTTTTTATTTCGTTTTCTAATTAGCTGTTCTGGTAAGAAATCAAGAATGATGATTGTGCTGCATCTCCAGCTACTTGGACAAAATAAATCAAGCAAGTACTGAAGGATCAGTCCCTTGAACTACATTGTTGCAAAATCAACTTCCACATTGAGGATCCTAACATGTAAGTTCAGGTATTTTGAAATTGGGATTCAAGCAACAGAAAGAGTTACTTCCAAAGGATGCCACAGATGCAAGAGTACAAACTTCAACTCATGCACAAGAGGACATTAATTATTTTTCACTTCATATTTTCATCAATTAATCGAAGGTTTCCTAGTGAGAAATCCAGAGACATAAAAGGTTTAACACATTGAGTAGCCAGATATGGGAATTCTTTCTACAACCAATTTTTAAAAAAAAGTGTAGGCCAACAGATGACATTCAGTCACCAAACAACAAGGAAAAACCTATTTAAATAAATGTTCACAATCAATTTACAATTCTACATCGTGTGAATGTATGATGTACAATTGACATGCCATAAAAAAAAAAAAAAAAAAAGGAGAGATGAAAAGGAGACAAGGAAACCTACCAAAATCCGCCTCTCAAAGTCATATGTTCCAAGCATCCCCAGTATAGTAGGTTTGAAATCACCAAATTCCTGTGTCTCATTATCTGAAAGAAGCTTTAATATGATCCTCGGGAGGCTTACATATCCAATCATTCCTTCAACAATCTCTTTGATAAACACAGAGAGCAATTTCCTAAGGATGTGAGCATTTCTATGAGATTTTGACACCTTCCACTGAATTTTGCAAGCCCGCTCGCCTTCTTGCACGCATTCTTCTTCTTTATATCTTATCATATGATCATGTGAATCCATCAAAGGCTCACAAAAACTGTACAAGGAATAAAAAGAGGGAATCAATAGCTGATGCAGATGATTATTTTTTTAAATCAAGTGAACATATTTTCATCCATAAACATGGCCAAATTGGCCATATGCAAGATATATGCCAAAAAGTAAAGAATCTACAAAACATGATTTTCTACAAACTCCACCCAATCATCTATACAACCGGCAACTTTCTCTTTACACCAAAAGGAAATGATGAATCGGGGATTATTACTCAACTGAGGGAAGCTCGACTCTACTCCTTTACAGGCTCCATTTTTTTCTCCAAACTACCCACAACAACGCAAGCGGAACCGTGTTCCAAACTCTTCGTCTTCTCCTCCTTCTCCAGCTCTTCCAATTGAACACACACTCTCTCAGTTTTGGCATTGCCTAATGAGTGTCAAACCACCTATATGTATCCATAATCTCAGGGTTGACCCACAATGTAGAAGGATGATCCACGTCCTTGCCCCTCTCCTTACACATGTAACACCAACAGATGTAGACAACTTCCCACTATCAAGATCAACCTAGTGACTAGTCAAATGAAAAAACACATCATCCTCGGCACCCTTGGAACACTTGCATGGGAACTCAAACTCCTCCTTAACCGAAAGTTTCTCAGGAAAGGACTTAACACACCATTATTTCCCAGGCCCCACACCACCAAAGATTATCCGCTGGATTGACTTACCAATGAACTATGAAGTGGGGCTAAAAATCTTTGAAATTCACCCATTTCCCAATCTTAAAAACCCCTTCTGCATCTCAAGTTTTAAAAAGTCTCTTTACTTAGTGTTCACGAATTTGTTGAATTGTCAAGCCTCTTTGCAAGAAAGACTACACAAATACTGAAATCCAATATACAAACTCTGACATCCTCTTTTCAATAATATGTTCCCACACTAGCTATGTCCCCAAAATTAAACTCTCTACCATCTCCGACCTTGACTGAGAGATCTTCCACAAAATTATCGAGTCCCTTCATGATATTCCTCCACAAACCCTAACTGAAAGGCAAAACAATATCTCTAGTTTTCCAACCCCCTTCCGTAATTCCATATCTAATTTTATTCAGCGAAAATCTGTTTGCTGCTATCTCAAGTAGTCATGCTGCAATCTCCAGAGGAAAGCACAGAAAATTTCATTGTAGTTCCATAATGATTATGTACCCCAGTCTACTAACATCTTGATATGTTCACACGAAGTTAGAGATCATTGTTCAGGAGATGTATAGCTCAATACCAAAAGTAATACAAATCGGTCGAAGTGAAATATGGAACTAAAGATTTCAATTGGCCTGAAGGGAAGCAGTTGCCACTAGAATTTGAAGTCTTGCTATTGTGAAACTGGGCGAACACGAATAGTAAAGGTAAGCATGAGTAAGCAAATAAAGGGCATTGTCTTACGAATCAAGCAACTGAAACCACAGACTCTCTGCTTCATTGAGGTCCAATCGGGGGCTGTTCCTCTGACACAGTCCAATACAAGTGCGTAAAATCTCTATTATGTCAGTAACCTGAAACAAAATAAGATGTTAAAGGACTAGACCTAACAACACATAGTCTTATCATGGAAGAGGAGTTTAGAGGGAAAAAACCTCTTTCTTGCTTAAAATAGCTTTGAAAGGCTCCGGAGCCGTAGCACAATGTTCACTTTCAACAGCAGTATCAAGCAGGATAAATTTATCATTGAGTGAAGATATAACAAGTAAAAGGGCGCTTCCGATATCACCAACCCTTTCTAACAAGAAAGCTGCTGCGTCTATAACTCCATACTCCTGGCATAAATGCAAGCAGCGCTCCACCCTGTAGCTTTCTGAAGTCTCCAAGAATCTGAGAACTGACTTACGCTCGTACCTACATAATAGCTACACAAAAAAATATATATAAAGAAGACGTTGCACTTAGATGACAGTATAAGAAAAAATTGCATCTACAGGACCTAAGTCAGGATTTCACAACCTCCTTTCAGAGTGTGATTCGTTGTTCCAAAGAAGTTAATTGCTATTAGGATTTTTAGGAAAGTTCCCATCTGCCTATGCAGCTAGCTCAACTCCAGGTAAGGCTCTAAATGGACGCGGCTTCTGGAACGGACTTCTAAGCAAAAGCTCTATATTCTGGTTTTTCGACACATATGTTATAGTCACTAACAGCAGATGGTTGAACCAAAAATTACCCAATTAATTTATTTAGATCAATAAAACAGAGACCGAGATGACCAAACTAATACAACTCTAGAAAAACAGGCTGACAAGTAGTCAAACCTATCTGTTGGAGGTAAAAGAGAGGGTCCATGGAAAACATCAGTACATTGTTGGATGAATTTAACCAATACACTCATTTCAAGATAGATAATGGTAGACACATCAGGTTCTGGTCTTCTGGAAAGATAAACGGCTTGGAAATAACACTCTAAAAGAGGAAATCCAGTAGCAATACCTTTTGACCTCATCTCTACATGCTGCTGTGAGTCACTGTAGAATAGAAAGCAAATGGAACTTAATTATAGAAGAAACACTCAAGATTGGGAACTGGAGGAAGTAGTAAATATTCTGGTCAAGGCTAGAATTAGTAACAGTCAACCCCCTCATGACGGACAAGTTGGTGGAGCTGTAGTGAAAATGGTATGTTCACAGTGAAATCATGCTACTTCAATATGTTCAGCAGCAGCAGAAATAAGAAGATTGGCCGTGGAAGCTAGTTTGGAATGTCCAAATTCCTACCGAAAATGCTTGCTTCAGCTGGATAGTGTTATCTGGTGCTTGTTTAACACTTTTTTTTTGAAAATTTGATGAGGAGGCTCTCATTAACAGTAGGTGATATATGTTCCCATAGCACTCTGATGATGCATGTTGCCTCCCTATATCACTGTAGGATAGCAAGCGAGATATGGAGTATGTTCTTCTGCCTTTTTGGGGTACACTGGGTAATGCGCTTTCAAAACAAACTAATGAAGTCTACAGAAATTGGGGGCAGTGGGAAGTTTGTAAGTCCAACCGGAAGATATAAAGAAATCGCAGATGCTTTGATGGAGAACAAACTCCCATAATATCCTAAAAGCTAGATGCCTTGCAAACCTTTTTTGTTGGTGTAGGTCATGCTGTAAATAATTTTAGCTCCTTAGGTCACATATAGGAAGACATTGTATAGGGAGCTGACTCCCTTTTGCTCTCTGCTGTAATTTTCAGTATCCTCTTAATGCGTTTTCAATGAAACTCAAGTTATATAATCCAAAAAAAATGAAGATAAGAGACGAACAGGTATTTCCATCAATACAGGGCATATCAGGAGAAAGTTCATTCTCAATAAGCTAAAACGGCATTTAAGGAAAAGAAAGTGAACTAGAAAGGCTTTCTCACCTATATAGGATAAAAGGTAGACCTCTAATATAGAGAATTTTTAACAATCTATGAGTACATGAGCAGAAAGTCTGTATGGCACAAAATTATCTTCCATGTTTAGACAACATTTCACCTGAGCCGAGGGTCTTCTGGAAAACGGCCTCTCTTACCTCCAAGAGGTAGAGGGAAGGTCTGCGAACACTCTACCCTCCGTAGACCAAACTTTGTGTGATTTCACTGGGTATGTTGTTGTTGTGACAACATTTATCTCTTGTTCGGAACATCCAAAGACGGTTTTTCTGATAATCAGGTTAAATTATTTTGTACAAGGTATAGGATAGGAGCAAGGATGCAAGTGAGCATAGGGAGGGAGCCTAAAAAGAATTGGAACTGAGACAGCACAACCAAAGTCAGAAACCAAACATAGAAATACAGGAAGAGAGTACAGAGTCTGGAAACTGTAATCGTAATAAATGCAAAATCTAACTTGTATTCATGGTTGAACACAACAGAACGTGAAGTAGAAGAAAAGTGGAGAAGAACAGACTATGGGTTAGACAATTCGACAGAAGGAGGGCCTTTGAAAGAGACCTCTCCAGACTTGCAACCACAAGGGTTAAAAGATGTACTATTGGATCCAATCGAAATAAATGGCAGTTGCTTTTCAAAATAAATTTTAGTGATTTTGGGAGATCGGATATAGTAGGTACGAGGAGAGGTACAGGTAGACCAAAGAATTATTGGGGAGAGGTGATTATGCAGGACATGTCGCAGCTTCACATTACCAAGGGCATCATGGCCTTAGATAGGAGGGTATGGAGGATCCCTATCAGGGTAGAAGGTTAGTAGGTAGTGGAGTGTTGTCATGCTTTTCGAGAGTTTAGGCTTGTTGGTGTTTGTCGTTGTACTAGACGTATTCTTTTAGTCCATGCTTTTGATATCTATCACCATCTGTTTTCTATCGTGTTTCGGTTATCGCACTCTTTGGTTGTTGTTCTTGTACCTTTCGTGTAGGTTTTGCTCTGTTTCCCTTAATATTTGCTATGTTTTCTTCACTGTTATCTTCTGCTTCGTACTTGGATTTGCTGCACTTGAGCCGAGAGTCTTACGGGAACAGCCTCTCTACCTCCACGAGGAAGTGGTAAGGTCACTCTACTCCCTCCGGACCCCACTTGTGGGATTTCATTAGGTATGTTGTTGTTGGGAGATATAAGGATTCAACCTGTTGCTACGGATGATGGACGATGTGCAGTTGGAAAGGGACCAACGGGAATTCTATTGTTTAGACAGGCAGTGGAGAGGTCTTTATTCAGTCAAATCATACTATATAATTGTAATTCAACTAGGAAATATGGTAATAGAGGTGGCCTTGAAAAAATGGAAAACGGAGTCAAAGTACCGACAAAAGTTTCTTGTTTTGGGTGTATTACAGCTTAAGGCTCTTGTTTGACTCAGGATAATCTACACCAGGGCATAATATTATGCTCTGTAGCAGATGCATTCTGAATAAAGATTCACATGACACAGTTGATCATATCTTCCTTCATTGTAGACAAACTTGGCAGCTATGCAACATGCTCTTGAAACTATTTGGAGTTAACGGGTCATGCCAAGGATCTGAAGTTCTCATTACGTAAGTAAGCAAAGACAAAAGTGCAGACTTGCTGACTCGGTGGATAAATGGTGTAAACCATATGAGATTAATGGAAAACCTGATATTGCTCTTGTTAAAAGTTGTAAATGTTAAAAACTGACTCAAAAAGCAGAACGGAGAAGTGTTTGGTAGATTGGACGAAAGGAAGAGACCGACAATGGAAAATGGAAAAGCTAGAGGAACTTGATTATGGAAGTGCTACGCTGCAAGAGAAAGAAGTGGCTAATTTTGAAAGAAATTTATTAACAGGGAGCTAGAAGAAATTGCCAAAGCTGAAGAAATATCTTGGAGGCAAGAGACTAGATGCCTTTGGATGAAGAAGGGAGACAAAATTACAAAATCTTTTCACAAGCAAGCTAATGCACAGAAAATGTATAACTGTACTGACAAAATCAGCATTGATGGAGAATTAGTAGATGAGGAAAGGCTTATCAGAGAACCTACCTTGGATTTCTACGATAATGTTTTTACAGAAACTGAGAAGTGGAGACCAAAGTGGATTGATGAAAATCTGGTAAAATTATCTGATGATGGAACTGATTAGCTTCAAAGATGCTTTTCTTTAAGATGAAGTACAGGCTGTGATTAAACTATTTGATGGGGATAGGGCCCTAGGGCCTGATGGGTTTACCATGATTTTTTTCCAGAAATGTTGGTGTACTGTTAAGGAGATGTGCTGAAGACAGTGGAGTTCTTCTATCAAGAACCTTTATTAGAAACTTAAGTTCTATTTTTATTGCCTTGATACATAAGAAGAAAAGAGCTGCGCAATTAAAGAGTTCAGGCCCATACGCTTACTAGGGAGTGTATATAAAAATAATCGCAAAGCTAACAACTATTAAAGAAGGTGATAAATAAGCTAATATCAGGCAACCAAAATGCATTTACTAAAGGAAGACAAATAATTGATGCAGCTTTGGTGGCAAATGAATGTATTGATCAATGATCATCAGTTGAGGAAAGGAGATGCTGGGGTAGTATGTAAATTAGATCTAGGAAAATCTTGTGACCATGTAAGTTGGTCTTGTTTGCTGTATATCGTGAAGTTTATGAATTTTGGCGAGAAATGGATCAAGTGGATTAGCACTTGCATGTCTGTCAGATTTTCAGTTTTAATTAGTGGATTTCCAGATGCATTTTTATAATCTCGTTGGGGGTTGGGGTAGGGAGATCCACTTTCTCTTTATTTATTTGTCACAATAATGGAAATATTGAGCTCCATGCTGAAAAGGGCTGAAGAACTGGGGTGAATTGGAGGATTTACAGTGAGTGAACTTGGTAGCATATTGTACTTAATTCATTATTAAGTCCAGAATAGGAACCTAAGTCCATTCTTGAACATAATCTGCACTTTCTTGCTACTTTAAATTAAATTACCTTACTCTATAAGAAAAACATAAGGTGGAAGCAAATCATGCGATGGAGTTATCCCGAAACAAGCTTCTACATAGACCCAGTTGAGTACAGTACTCACCTCAATATAGAGCTCCGTCATTTCATCAGTTATGTGAATTGGATAGTTCTGCAGGAGTTTAGGTAAGTCAGACAAGGCTTCCAGGTAGCCTTCAGAGGACATATGTATCTTATTTCTTCCACTGGGGAAGTCGGAAGCATCAAGTTTTCTTAAAGAAAAGAAGTTTAGGGTGCCTGTTGAATGAACTTCAATGAGAGTCTTCAGATAAAGGAAAAGACTTTCTGGATTAGCCTGCAGCTGAGACAAAATGTAATCGCTCTCCTCTCCAAAATGATTGACAATCAGAAAAAAAGTTCCTTCCCTGCACAATCCAAAAATTAGCGAAGATTTTTCAGCACTCTGATTATCCTCTAGAATATATGGTGAAACAGCTTGGTGCTGGCTAGAATGAATTTCATCTCATGAATATCCAGCTTGAATATGAAGACAAACATTGTGGAATTGTATTGCAACCTGTTCAACTTGAGTAGATCTGGGATTCGAGAAATGACTGCTGATCTGAAATCATCATATTCTTTGCCTCTCAGTTGCCGCAACATGTCATCAACATATACAAAAGCAAGAATAGGCTCATCAACAGCTTTCATATAACTGTCCAGAGCAGAAAGATACTGATGTGTGATGGCATTAATTAAGCCGCAGACCTAAAATAAATAGTATGCCCTCTTAAATAATTGAAGTCATTGATACTTGTCAGAAGAAAAAGGAACAGAAACGGTAAGCATGGAAAGGTACCTGATGCAGCTGAGCCCTCTCACACAAATATAGTAAGTAGTGTGCATCCCAGTCTTCCTCTGGCAAAACTTCTAAAAGTGCAGTCAGTTGCTTCTGTTTCCTATTGAAGGTTTCAACTATCCGCCCAGAAACGTTTGTGTAAGTTTCATTACCCAGTGTCAGGTACTCAAAAATTTGACGAAGGGTATCTTTTGAAACCTTAGCTTTTTCAGAGGCAATTAAAAAGGAAATAAAATCTAATATGTATTCGGTATCTTTCCTTGTAGGCCAAATGTCAGTACATATTTCATCTTTACTGTTAATGGTACCACCAGTTTGGAAATAACTCAGATTAAGAATGACTACAAGGACATCTACAACTTTCTGAACTAAGCTTATGCCTTCAATAGTTGAAATGTTTACTTCAGTTGTTTCCGTCTTTGAATCGGCTGGATTCGATGCAGGACTGTAACTTTCATTTACACCTTCTACAAATGCATATCGCAAAACATCCAAAGTGGCCTCTGTGTCAATCTCTAACAGAGAGAGAAGGTTTGGGTTCGGTCCACTGTAAGGTAAGCACATTGCTGTCGAAGAATTTGGAGAACTCGCTTCCTCCAACAAAAATTGCAGAAGCTCTCGTTTAAGAGATGGCACACGTGTGGAAGGGAATGCTCCACGCCCTGCACAATTCATCATCAATTGATTGAAGCAAAACACAAAAAGCACAACTAAGTAATAACTAATACATAGTGTGTAAACACCTCATTAAGGTCCCCACAAGAAGAAAAAATGCAGAATAGCTAAAATTCTTTTTAAAGATTCATTTCATTTCCCCAGAAATTCTTCAGCATAATCCCTCGCCCGCCATTCCCAATCCTTGATGTTTCTCTCCTGGATAAGACGCCAAGGTGCATATATGATTAGGATATTTACTGTGTCTGTCTTTAAAGACTAAATCCGGAAAGAGAACAGTATATAGGCAATGCAACATGTCACAATAGATATTAATGTGGGAAAATATGTAAAAAATCAATTTTGAGAATGACCACGTGTGAGGCAATATTCCTTATCCCATCTTTCACATCCCCAAAGTCTCTTGCTCGTGTCCTTCAACTTCTCCTTGAACTACTCTATCTATTTCTTCTTTTCTGTTCTTTTTTGGTCTTTTTGAGAAGGTAACAGATTCACAATATATATATATATATATATATACACACACACACACAAAATTTGTGCTGCAAAACAAAATGGTAGTTGCATCATTAAATCAGTGATTCACTAACCCAAAAATCCTTAAGCTTCTGACAAGGAATCTAATATATAACTACATTATCTATCTAAAACCAGTGTAACTATACAACCAAAGTAATTGTCTCCTTGAAGCCTCTAATGCTAACACAAACAAGAAAAATGTCAAGTTCTCTCAATCACCCTCAAGGTACGTGAAGGTGAATGCTTTAACACACATGCGCATAAAATAATTGACAACTTTATATTTCCTTTAATCTGGATTGTTTCCTCATTTGGTCTTATACCTCCAAACCTTTCAAAATTAACTTCTTTTTTAGTTTAATTTTTTTTCAAATTTAACTGATATCACAAGAATCAACGACCATGGTAGAGAATAAAATAGAATCGCAAAGGATATATTATTTTTGCTTCTGTTCTCAAGCTTATTAAAGAAACCAACCTAAATTTACTAGTACAGAAGTTATAAATAACATATTGCAGACCAACCTGGAGGAAAAGCAAAACCTTGGAAGCAGTACTTGAGGTAAACAAGCATCTTGTACCTGTTTCCACGAGGAAGGTGAAGTTTGTTTACTTGAAAACACCAATGTGCATATATAAAAATGTCAAAACTAATAAATGAAACTTTAGGAATTGGATCACCAACTTTAGGCAGAAAATTAACATTATATGGGGATATCAAACGTATACATGTTATACGTCATGTTCATTAGATAATTAATATATCCAAAATACACATAAATCAATTTACCCAAGAGCAATAGAACTTTCTCTTTCGCTATCGCGCAAAATTAAAAAGAGCTCTTCCAATGGAGTCCTAAAATCATCAAGGCCTTTGTTGAACAAATAGATCAATGCACCATGCAGACTATGCTCCCTGCATAGGCGAACAACCTACAAAATAGATTAAAAATTTAACAACTAAATCCGACAAATTCACAGGAAAGAGAGAAAAAAATCCAAATCAAGACTATAGTGGAAGCTTTATTTCATTCAGACAACTTTTTTCCTGTTTGCGGACAACTGTCCTTTGCATTCATGTCTTTTTAGTGAGAACCTTCCTCTGTGGTCATAACGTAGTAATCATAAATTTTGACTTATAAAACGAGCAGCAATACCTGATTGAAATCCAGGGACAACATGTCCATGTGGAGAACACACTGTTCAACACGCTGTAACCAACCTTTAGTGCTATAGTGCTCCACTAGTGCTTGCATTATCTTCAGCAATAACAAATCACAGTATATCAGCATATATTATAAGCTTTTAAAAATGAATTGACAAATCAAGTGCCCAATGGTGACATAGTAAAGTAATATGAGGCATAAAAAACCCCAATTCAAAAAAAAATTAACAAACCAAAACCACAGATATACCTCAGGTGGTAAAGATCCTAGCATGTCTTTCAATATATATGGCTCCAGAAGCTCCAAAAATGTATCTGTACACGGAAACATATAATTTGGCCAGAGTAATAGTTTCAATGCAATATAACTTGTTGAAAACTGGAGCATGAGAATAGAAAAAGGCCTAAATTCCACAGGAGGAACACGAACAAAATTAAAAGATTAACTGACAGTCTGCTAGATGTTTCTATTCTATTCCCTTTTTGATAGCAATGGAATCCAGGCTAAGCTTAACAAAACTCACCTAATCTACTGGGTACCTGCTACCTCCCACCACGGGAACCAATAACTTTGCATGTTAATTCTTAGAAAGATGAGAAGAATCTACTTAGTGTCGCCAACTTCCATCCCCTGGGGGCTCCAATAGACATCAGATTGTACTATTGTTCTTATCTATATATTACTAGCTTCTAGGGTTCGTTTGATACTGAAGGGATAAGTCTGTTGCTGCAGAAAGTTGAGTTCCAGAGGTTAGTGGACAGGAGAGAGGAGGGGAGTTGGGGGAAGGAAAAAGTTACCAAAACAAACCTGAAATAATACTTTATTCAGACTATGTTTTGTCCTTTTCGATTCAAACTCTGCTTAATAATATGTTCACCCTTTCATCTTAGATTCCTCAAAAATTGTTAACCTAGTTAATTCACCACAGTACTTGGAGGCACTCATTAATATACTATAGTTTTGTGCAAGCAATTTTCTTTTTCATCAAAATGGCATCAAACATAGAAACAAGCCCCAAATAACTGACATGGGACATAATGCAGGATGTTAAAGTATAAACACATTGCAACATACCCTTGTGATTAACAGCAACATACTTTGGAAAAATTTCATCAAAGAGAACATCAAGTCTCTTAATATGAAGACAGAATTCAACGGAAACACCACCAACCAGAGTGTACTGCTCCTTAATATCAGGATTCACAAAGTCAGCATCATACTTCAATTCATTTGATTGGCCTGGCTGCCCATGTGGGTTACCAGATGTCACTGCTATGTAGGAGAACACCTCATCTACATATGACAATAGCAGTTGTACAAGATATGGCATAAGGGTCTTCTGCACATCATCCAAATTCTTTGGAAGGTCAATAACAGCATGTGCTTGACCATCATAAAGAGACATTGCCATGTTCAGTGCACTCGTCCAGTCACCTGCTTTATGTAAAACTTCTATACGTTCCTTCCAGGAAAGAAGGCGTGAAACAACAAGCTGGGATGGCCGAAGAATGTACAAAGTTGCCCCCCTGACACCTAAACAATTGTGATGAGCTTTCTCAGGATTTCCAAAGACATTGCTGAAGTAGGCCTGGTATGACATGAGATCCTCTCCACAAGATCCATCCATAGAAAAACTTCTCTGGTGGATCAAGTTCCCATCTTTTGAAAACAAACAAAGCTGTCCAGTTGCTGTGAGAATTACCAAAATCTAGACAAGTGAAAGATCTTTGTAATTTTTGTACTTCTGTCCAAACCTAAATGCGAGTACTCAAAATATTGCAGATAAATGATGAGAAAGGAAAGTTCCTGATAAAATACCAAGAACATTATGTACCTGTTCATCCAACCATGCCAGCCCAACTGCTGAGCTATCCGTAGTCCATCTCCAACAGACTTTTAGCTCAGATTTCACCAGCTTTGCAACCTGAACTCTTCGATCCCAAGCAATTGCAAGCAGTGAAACTTTTTCTGATGTTTCAGTGGAAATACTTTCTGCTGCAACAAAAACAATCTTAGCAAGCTCAAATGCAACATATCCGCGGCCAAAATTCATACATACCAAAACTGAAGAAATATGTGATTCCATACATTTCCAAGCAGCATAGGGCATTGAACCCTCCCTAGCACCATCAGGGCGTGGAATTTTAGCATAAACTTTAAATGTGGGGCTTAATTTTGCCTGCAAAAGACAGTGAAACATTAGTCTTGACCAAGAAGCAGGAATAAAGGTTAAATTGATCATTTACAAGGAGTCTGGGTTTCAGGAGATAGTGAAATCCTTCCAGGCCAATGAATGTTCTAAGAACTTCATACCACTAGAGCATATTGGTGTGTCCCAAGTATGACCACACCTTCCTCAATCAAAGAAGGGCTGCCTCCCTCTTGAGAAGCCACCATTGCACTTCCATAACTTTCACCAGATAGTAGTGACACAGCACATAATGTAGTGCTGTTGCTTTCATTTAGCAGTTCCTGTTAAAATGTTAACATATATTATTCAACCTAGAGATGCATGTTATTCATGTCAATATTTTGAGAAGGATATTCATGTCAATGGAGAAGCATGAAAAGGATAAAATTACCTGCGACTTCGAAAGGGAGATTCTATTGAACAAGGGGAACACTGTAAACCGGTCTAAGTTAACTACACCTTTAGTATCACCGCTGAGCACAATAAACTGTCGAGTAACTTGAGAATCTTGCCCTAAATATAAAAGGTGAACAACTGGAGCTTTATGTTCAGTGACAACTTTAAGCACAGAGGCCCTTTGAACGTCCCATACAGTGTAATGCCCATCACCATATCCAGCAAAGAGCATGTCCCCTAGCTGATTAAAGCTCAAGCAAGTTACAGGGGCATGAGATTTATCTCCCGGTACTCCAAATATCAACATCTGAAATATATACACATTTCTACCATCAGAAAGTAAAATATTTAATTATTCAGTCGAATCCAAAATCTATAACGCAAGTAACAAGAAAATATACATGATACCAATGTAGAGATTCTACGATGAGCAATTTCCTTTTCAAAAGTGATTACAGGAAGAAGATATTTGTCAAATTACAACCTTATAAGTTCAAAGAGGAGGGAATGAATGATACTTCTTGAAATAGAATGATACTTTTTGTTAAATTTTAAATTCACAATGTGGTCAATCACTGTAATAAGGTACCGGTGCACAAAGCTAATTAGCACAAAAACCTTAGCATCCATGTTATCAGCATGATGTGAGGAGGAGTATCTGCTTGGCATCACAAGAATTGATCCTTTGGACATTCCCACAGCAATATATTTGAGGTGAACAGCCAGGACCTGTGAAGATCCATGCTCACGCCTAAAAGCTTGAGATAATAGGGTTTGGGTGATGGTATTGTTGTCATCTACATCAAAGTAACCCAGGACATTAGAACTCCTATGAACTCCATCAAGCCTCATTGGTTGAGCAGAAGCACCCTCTTCTAAATGCATAGCCGTGAAGGCCTGCTTCTTTTCAGCTTCCTCAGCCAATTCTAGGGGCTTCAAGGCAGAATGGTAATTCTTTTGAGGATTTGTACTATCCCTCATACTTTCCTGCTGTAAAACTAACTCATCAATGATACTTGCAGCATCATTTAAAGAATTGGTTTCATCTCCATTGGAACTGACCTCTCCTTCTTTGGATTGAGTAATTATATTTTCATGCTCAAGCTTTGCACCATCATTCTTAGTCAAATCTTCATCAGAAAGAGTCTCATAGACTGGAGAAGAGAGTATCTCCTTAGTACCAGCTTCTTCGCTGCTATCCGCACTTACAACATTATCTTCACCTCCAAATAAAGGTTGAACTTGTCTATCTTCAATCTCATCCAACCCAGAGCTATCATGAAAAACCGAGTCTGATTCAGTTCTACTAGGAGATTCCACTTGAGTTCCAGTATAACTTAGAGCTTCATTCAAATTACTTTTAACTGAAAAATCATCCACCACAGAAACATCACCTGCATCAGAAACATTTATATTGTCCATACCTGCATCCACTGTAGATACCTCCCTACTACCATTGTCTGTATCACTTAGTTGAACTTGACCAGCTTGAAACTGATCCTTTATGTTACCTTCCAAACCAATAGTCTCAGAACCAATCTCGTGTAAAAACAGTGTGCGCCCAAAAGTATCAAGATTTTTGACAGAAATGTTGGCATCAGTGCGAGCTGGAGGATCTATGGAAGCCGATTCATCACTTTCCAAGGCCCTTTGCAGCACTCCGGAGCTTGCTTTTCTGGATTTGATGGCTGCTGCGCGAGGCGCGGGAATGGAGCGGGATGCAGCGAAAGCCGCAGCCAAGGCATCTCCGGGTTTTGAATTTGATCTGATGACCCCACTGAAAAATGGTGGCAACACACTCTGACCTGCTGGTGGTGAAGAAAATTCACTCGATTGTTTACTACTAATGGACTCTGCTCTTGACTCTGTCTGATGCAACTCTAATGGCAGTTTTAAGGATTGAAAAGATGATTCTGCCGAGCGATTGCGATGATCTACATCATTGCGTCTATGCAAAGCAGATGGAGAAGAAGGAGGAGAAGGCGAAGAAGAAGAAGAGGAAGAGTGGTTGAGGAGAATTTCATCAACAGTGCGATGATGCAGTAAGTGATCATCATCATCATCGTCAGCATGTGAATCTAAAAATGAATCCAGGTCAAGCTCCATTCAAGTCTTCACTCACTACCGTATTTATCTAAGCTCTTTAACCCTGAAAACAGAGTCCAGGAAAATTAGTTTATGATCAAGGAAGATATATACCAAGTAGAAGGTCTAGATGGATATTATATATCTAAAAAGTCTGAATAACTGAAAGACCTCCATTCTAAGTTGGGACATCATTAGTCAGTATTTCAGAAACAAAAATCATTTCAATTATGTGCATTACATTACCTCTGAGAAACATAAATCTTTGACTATAAAATTGCAAAATGTAAGTCGCTTCGCAGCTGGAAAATCAAAAAAGAAAACAAACATCTTGATAAGAAAAACTGCATAGAGAAACCCAAAACCACAACCTGAAAAATCCCATATCAGAAAGACCAACCCGATAACAGCTAATTCATTCTAAAGATCTCAACTTGTATACTTTCAACAATGCAAATAGTAGTCGAAGCAGCACAAGATAACAAGAGGGTTTACTAAAAATAGCAATTAGCACTTGGAATTACATCTTGACAAGTAGGAAACTAAACACAAAACAAAACTAGATCAAAATCACAAACGAACAGAAATTACAAAAAGACATCAACTTTGAATTTATGTTGAACACGAAATTCTTCTGTTTCCCTCATATACAAAAAAGGAAAACCCAACAGTTACTATTGAATGTTTGTGATATCAAAAAGATCAAAAATTCGCTCCTTAATACAAAATTTCCATCCAAATACCAAATCGATTGTTACAAAAGCTCAATTCATCTAATTAAAATACCCATCTTCCATTTAAGTATCAAAAATGCAAATTAAGGGATGAGATTACCTTGGGGCAGGGCAAATTTGAAACTTGTTCACTTGAGTGATTAACTGATGAATCAAAAAAAAAAATAGTATTGGGTGATTTTACCTCAAAATATGAAGCTGGGTTTGCAGGTCAAATAAGAGAAATTGTATTCTTTCACATATAACACTATGAAAATTTTCCTTCGCTAAATTTAACCTCCTAATATGAAGAAATTATTTGATATCTGCCACGTTTTCACCTACAAAATAATTACCTACTTAAAATTTAATATATTTTATGGAAACATTAAAGTATAATTTTGTTAGTATTCTTAAAAAATAATTAGTATGATTTTGTTAGTATTTTAATTTTTAAATTAAAGTAGAATTTCATTATTGAATAATGTTATGGACTTACATTTTCCTTTTAATCATATTTATGTATGTTATGTTGAAATTTGATAGTATTATGCTAATAATTTTGTTTTTAGTTTAGAACTTATGTCATATTTGAAATTTGTTTGTTTTAGGAGTATTGACTATTTTTTTAAGTTAGACTTGATAGATTATCTTTTTGTCAAATGTTTTGGAAAAATATATAAGTACTCCATCAACCTACGCTCGAAATCTCAAAGATATACTTATATTATACTAAAGTCCTATTCCCCCCAATAAATAATTTTCTATCCTTTTTCGGCCTACATGGCACTAGCTTGAAAAAAAATGTCAATACGCGCTGGGTCCACAAGATAGTGACATGTAGGCCGAAAAGGGATAGAAAATTATTTATAAATAAGTTATGGGGGTAATAGGACTTTAGTATAGTATAAGTGTGTTTATGAGATTTCAGACATAAATTGAGGGATACTTGTGTATTTTCCCAATGTTTTATAATTTTATGACATATATTATAATATTATTTTTTTTGTCAAACATGCATTTCATGGTTATCATAGAAATCATGTACTTTTAGTTTTTAAGATTAATCTGATTAAAATATACTAAACTAAAAAGTATAAATTAATTTTTTTTTATAATATTAGTTAAGAACATATGTTTGTTAATTAAGATATTTTCAAGAGACAATATATGTATATCTTAAATAATTAATAAAATATTTTTTATAAAAGCCCTTATTCAAATATAGTTTTACAATTTTAAATAATTATTTTTTATTTTTAAATTCAATATAGCTTTATGATTACACTTGTGCAACCAAACAATATACTTGTAATTACATTGTGACAAACAAGCAGGTCAGCGCAATTACTAGTTTATGTAATTAATAGGCCGATAATTAATAGCTTAGTAATTACACCATTTTCAATTGTCTTGTGGCTTTTCAAATAGGCCCTAAATAAAGAGTTTGAATCTTTCCTCTGACTTCCTTCGAAGACTGTGATGGCTTTGTGTTCCTCCATCTTAGTTTCTCTCTGATTGGTAACAGTAATTGTGCTTCTTTTTACCTTTAATACCTTTAGGGGTCGTTTGGTACAAATATCAATAATGCATGGATTAGTAATGCATGGATTAGTAATGCAGGGATTGGTAATGCAGGGATTAGTAATGCAGGGATTATTTTTATCAAGTGTTTGGTTCATTGTTTTTTACCTAATTTTGTGTGTGGTTTAAAAGTTTACGAAAAAATTTCTTTCCAATTATACCCTAGAGTTATTATGATATTTTATATTTCATGTAATTAGTCAAAGTAGATAATTAACAGACGATATTATTTTTTATAACATTTTTAACTAGCTATGAGAATAAAATTTTTGTTGTCATGTTCACTATTTCCTCACTTAAATTATTTAAGAGTAAATAATTGTCATCTTAATAAATTGAAGTTAATATCTCAAAAGTTCACACAACTATAATGATTTATAAAAAAAAATTATTGAACTTTGACTTGTATCAATAAATTTTAAAAAAACTCTTTATCATAAAATTAAAAAAAAAAAATATAGCAAAATAAATTAAACTATTTTTATACTAGAGAAGAGTGTGTATATATACATATACATGCTCTTGTTTTAGACTACTTGTGTAATGTTTAATGAACTTTCGTTAAGAGACAATATTTTACTTATGAATTGTTCTTAAATTCATACATCAACATAATTAGCATATTAGTCGGATTATAATATTTTATATTAATAATAAATAGATTAGATAACTCATATTTTAGAAACAATTATATCTAAATAATAAAATTTGTAAGCTAATTTATTTAAATAAATTTATTAGTATAAATATAAAATATAAAATATAAAATATAAAATATAAAATAAACAAAATGATTAAAAGGATTTGAGGGGGTATTTTTGACTTTACCTAGATTAATCCCATGGTATTAGAGCTAATACCACCAAATGGAAGGTATTAGTTATACACCCTCTAATACCATGTAGGGTGCATAACTAATCCCTGGATTGATAATACATAGACCCAAAATTTCTACCAAACATAGCATTAAATAATACAACAAATAATACTTAGATTATTTCTCCTAATACTCCCTACCAAACGACCCCTTAATGAACCATATGTGGTAATTGACAATATAACTTTTCTCTTCATACGTGATGGGAAAACACTATGAATCTCTTTGTTGTTGGTTACACAAAAATCATGATTTTCATGCTCCAACAACCTTCTTTCTGACTTTCTTTTGGTTTTCAAGCTATAGAAATACAGAGGTCTTTAAGGTAGTGGCATATTTGTCCACTTGTCCATGTGGCTTAATCTTTCAAATGAACATACACAAGGTGTTACTCTTTCAATGTGTGCAAACACCGATCCTTCATGGTGTTTTACCATCATTATTGTTATTATTCGAGTCTATACTCCGGACATAACACGGTGTATAAGACTCTGAAGAGCTTCATACAAGTCTCATATGATTCATAATATAAGGCATAAGAAAATGGGACAGAATTTAAAATTTTTATTTATACAATTGAAGTCTTTATTTAAAACAGCGGAATTCTAACTTTGATTCACATGGCCATCTAATACAACTTTGAATCAATGTTAGCCCTTCAACCTAGTCCCAAACATAAAATGACATGAAAGAGAGACAACTCTCGTCCTCTAACCATGAGGAATCACCACTAGCTTTAGAGAATAGTCAATCCAAGCTTTGAACCATAGATATGGTTTCAAGATCCGGATCCTATACTTGAAAAATGTAAAAGAAATATGAGTTAGTACAAAAATGCATAAAGTGTGATACCCATGCAAAAATCATGCTAAAAAGAACATTTTAATGAAAATCATGCAATTAACAAGTTTGAGGATCATCATGAAACTTGAGTATGGAAATCATAAAATACAAGCATAATCATCATATAAGTCATTATAAAACATTAGGGTCATCATTTTTGATAACCCTAAGTTATACTTGTGCAATGTATGAACGACACCCCATAATACCACACATACTAAATACCACTTTGAGACCACCATAAACATACTTACCATTCTTCATTCTCATCTTCAGTTAATACTCATAGATAAGGAACATACTCATTTAATAAATCATGACAAGGAAAACAACTGATAATAACAAATTAAGCATTCATCTTTACATTAAGCCTTTAAGTCAACACTCTCAGTAGCGTCATTATAAGCACATTCATTTCTTTAGACATTAAACATTGAGGAACACACCATAACTACTCTCAAAGCCTACTCGTGCAATGTATGGACGAAGTTGCATACTCACGCCCACACTAAGTAGTGCATTCTTGAGAAGCCATAGTTCATTATCATTCTTTGTGGGGATAAGCCTTAACTGACATAGACCATGTGAGCAATTCATGGAATCATGGTGTTACCCACACCGAATAAGAAATTCCTTATTGCCTAAGGTAAGACCATTATAACATTTAGCTTAGGTAGATTCACTAGTTATAACATATGAGGGCACATAGTTTATGGGATAAAGAGATCGCTACTAGGTACCCCGCCTCAACTCACGTACGTGAGGGCATCCATCTCAAGATATTGCTAAGAAATCCCGCCTCAACTCACGTGAGAGCTTCCATCTCATATCAATATCCACTCGGTGCTTAACATTATTCCCCACGGAGTACTTAACATTCATTACTTTAGTTCATTAAAATGGGACATAGAGATTGTTACTTGATACCCCGCCTCAACTCGCGTGAGGCCTTCCATCTCATCGCAATATTTGTAGACACGTAATTTTTGATCGAACATAAGATTTTATACCATTTATATTCCTTAAAAATTTCTTCTAGGTCTACAGAAAAATATTTTATTTTCAACGTTTTTAGTAAGTTTATTTTTAAAAAATTGAAAACTACAAAAACAATATGTTTTGTTTTAATTTATATTTAATAAATAATCTAGTTTTTCTCAATCATATTTTTCGATTAGCTATTTAACTGTTTTTATAATTTTCTTTCAGTGAGATTTTATATTTTTATATTTTATATATTAGTTATAAAAAAATAAATATCATACACTATACATTTTCCTCCACTGCCGCAACCACCCACCCACAACACTCATTAACCCACTCTCCCTCACCCAACACCACTACATACACCCCCACACACTACTAAACATCAGCTACACACCCTCACACCCCATATATACACACAACACATTAAATACACACAGACACTTCTATACACACGACACAAAGAAAAAAACAGCAAAACAAAAAGAAGAAAAAGACAACAAAAACATATAAACGCACACACGCACAGAAAGAAAAAAAATCATTACAGAATCACACTCCAAATCAAAAACTTCATTTCTGTTTTATTCTTTCTTTCAAACAATAATTATATATTCACATCTTTTCTTCTTTACCCATTATTTTCATATCAACACAAATACATATATCATTACAAACAACTTACAAAAAAATTGTGGGTGTTTTAATAGAGGTTCGGTTAAGATTTTACGGTATTCAACTTTACCTTATCTCTTTAATTTATCTATGAAATTTTGATGTAATTTTATGAAAAGTTTTTCTGTTTGTTTTATTCATTATTGATTGAAATGAACAATTTCTTAGCTATTATATCTCTATTTAATGAATGAAGGTAGCTTTAACAATGATTACTTTTTAATGCTTGTTGAGGAGTATGTAGGTGTTGTAGGTTTCTCCAATCCTTGCGAAATGCTTGTTGAGGAGTTTTCTTAATGCCCTTAAAATGTCATGTCTATCCCCCATTTATAGTTATATGGATGGACAAGGTTGCTAATGATTGACCAAATGATGGAAATATGACACTTAGTAGATTGTGCTTGGTTCTTGAATTTGACTGGACTACCACCTCATTTGAACACGTGGCACCACCTTATTGGTCTTGGATGTCTAGTCATTGTGACACGTGACATGAATTTGGGTTTCAAGGTGAAATGAACCTTGAATTTGAATGTAGGGGCCGTTTGGTTACGGTATAAGAGGGCATGTTATTCATGTATAACACATTGTATTAGTTTTACTATGTTTGGTAAAAGTTTTTTACTATGTTAAAAGTCAACATGACTTATACTATGTTTGGTTGCATTTTTGTAGTCCTACATGATTAATACCAACATAACTTATGAGGGAACCTATGTATAAAGTTATGCATGATAAAAGGTAGAATAAGTTATGTGAGTATTAGTTATATATATGTATTAAAGTGATAAATTACATATTTACCCTATTAATTTATTTTATTATTTTTAATTGGAAAATTTATTGTTTCCTATGTATAGGTTTGTTGTTTTCTATTTCTTTTTTATATTTAGACCATTTTTATTTTGTTTAAATTTTTTTAATTGGAAACTTTATTGTTTTCTATCAATGTTTGTTGTTTTTATTTCTTATTATGTATAGATTATTTTCATTTCTTTTTATATACTTACCGTTTTGATTGATTTATGCAAATATAAATATTTTTTTAATATTATAAATTGATTGTATATTTTTTAATGGCACATATGCTAATCATATATTAGCATTACATATTATTCAACATATTGCACATTTTATTAGTGTGTATTGTTATTTTGTAAATAATATATATTAATAATGTACAACAAGTTTAATATTCAGTAACTAAATAATATCTACATAACTAATATCCACATAGCTAATACCCACATAATTAAATCCAACATAACTAAACTTGCATAACTAAACCCTGCATAACTAATGCCTACATAACTAAACCTTGCATAGCTAATACCTGCATAATTAAACCCTGCATAACTAATACCTGCATAACTAATACATGCATAACTAAACCCTGCATAACTAATACTTGCATAGCTAATGCCTGCATAACTCTAACCAGTAACCAACCAACCCCTTAATAAAATAGAATTATTTATTTGTTAAAGTTAAATTAATCATTCAGCTTAAATGAACATGGATTAAATTCAAATTTTGTATAAATTTAATCCAATAAAACTTATGTGTCTACAAATTATAAATAAGATGATTTCTAGGTTTAGTTAATGGCTTGTTATTTAAATAAGAAAAATCATATCAGATATATTTCCCAAAATATCCCTAACGACCCCAAAAAAGAAAAATCAAATAAGATATATTTCTCAAAATATTCCTAACGACCCCAAGCAGCTCTAGTTAGAGAAAATGATAGTGGCTTATAATTATTTTTTACTTTTTTTGTGTTTTTTTTTTTTAGAGAAAATATGGTTTTATTTTTTTTATATATTTTTTGTGATCTTTGGTCGTTTGGGTTATAATTTTTATTTTTGAATATAGAGAGAATTGAGATTTTTTACTGTATGGAAATTTATTAAAATAATAAAAGTAAGAAAATATATTATATATGTTTGTAAGTATAAGACGAAATGGTCTGATGAACCCTTATACTTGTATGAGTTTGTATTTTGGACTCTCTTACTTAATCCTTTGCCAGCTGAATTCTTAAACTCAATTAGAATGAAACTTGAAAAAATTAAATGAAAGGTGTCAAATAAGTCTTGGTTTGGTTTTTGGTGACAGATTGATCAAAAGCTGGTCAAATCATCTTTAAAATGTAATTAAGTAAATTTTGAACCAAATTAACATTTTCAAAACTTTCTAATCTTTTATAAAATACAAAAAAATACTTCATTTTCTTCAACTTTTATAATTCTATCCAAACCACTTTTTTTTTTAAAAAAGTAAATGAAAATAGGTAGTTCTCTTCTTCTTCTCTCAATATTCTCTCTTCTCTTCTTCTTCCTCTTTAAAAAATCTGAAAATCCGACTATCAAAATAAATATTCTCCCCCATTATCTTATCTTCCTACTCATCTCCGATCGTGACTCTCTCCTCTTTCTGAACTGGAGATTGTGTTTGACTTAAAATGGATAAGTCATTTTTTTTGAGATTTTACAAATTTGGAACAATACTAAGCTTTTTTCTTGGGTTAATGAAGAATAAATCGTTCTATAGATGTGAAATATAAATAATAGTGTAATGGTACCTATTATTTATTGTTTTAGAAAGAAAATTAACAAACCCAAAAAGCCATAATTTGAGAAAACGTATATGCAATGTTAACATTCAGTGAAAATTCATTTTTTATTATTTTTGTTGTTCTTTTTGTGACCATTTTGTTCATATGATTTAAGAAATATAGTTTTGTTCAGTTGTTCACAAATATTTGAAGTGTAGGAGATTGAAAAAATCTATTTCTCAATTACTATCTATAATTAGTGAAAGAAAAAACAATGACTACTGCTCTGTATCACACTCAAACCTAACAGGCAAGGAGAACAAGAAGGAGAAGGAGACGGACCTAGAGATGGAGAAGGAGAAATTGAAAAAGAAAGTGAAAGAGAAAGAGAAAAAAGTCGAAGTCGTCAATTGTGATGTAAAGAAACAATATCCATCATTGATTAGATTGATGGTTATGTATATCATTGTGAATTACTTTTTTTGTTGATAAGTTGTATAAAACAATTGGTGAATTGTTTATTTTTGCTGATAATATTAATAATTTTTTTGTTGAAACAAATGTCAATTATGATGGAAAAGAAGAAATGTGGTGTATGTGGCAACATATATAATCTATGTTGTGAAAAACACCACAAAATTATCTACATGTGCCCCAACCAAAAGGATATATGTGGCAACATATGTCACAGAAAGAAGATATATGATAACATATGTCACAGAAAGAAGATATGTGGCAACATATGTCACAGGAAGAAGATATGTGGCAACATATGTCACATAAAAAAGATATGTGACAACATATGTCATAGAGATAAGATATGTGGCAATATATGTCACAGAAAGAAGATATGTGGCAACATATGTCACAGAAAAAAAAAGATATGTGGCAACATATGTCACAGAAAGGAGATATGTGATAACATATGTCACAAAAAGGAGATATGTGTCAACATTTCATTGTTACCAATGTGGTGTCTGTAACAACATATATAACCTTTGTTGTAAAAAAAAACTATAAAATTATCTGCATGTACCCCAACAGAAAGAATATATGTGGCAACAGATGTCACACTATGAATTATCAAAAAAAAATTAAAAAATAAAATTAAAATGTCTAAAACAATTGTCCTTTCATTTTCCCTCTCTCCTCTTCTCTATAAAAGTTTATTTTGTTTCATATTTCAAATTTATTTTATTTTTACTAATTTTCGTTTTCTTTTCTCTCTTTTCTTTCTCTCGTTCCATTATTTTTTTACAATTCAAATTGTTGCTATGTTTTCTACAACATCAGTGGTAATATGTTGCGATTTCCTTCTACAACAAAGAGTCGTTGCCCCTCATCATTTCTAGTTTATCGTTGATATCTTCTAAGATAAAATATAATAGTTATTGATATTAAATCAGGACTTTTTAGTGGTTTTTATCACTTATTTGTTTGTAGGATGGTTGGGTTGTTATTCCTTTTGAAATATTATCTGAAAAAAAATACATTTTAAGATGTACTTATTGCCACATATGACATGTCTGTTGCAATTTTTCCAACAAAACGTGCATATGTTGTCACATATGTCACTTCAAGGTTGACTTAATCGATAATTGAGCGATTTAGGAATGGAAAAATGTCAAATTGGATTAAATTTTAATACTTTGGACCATAATTAAACAATAAAAATATGTTATATCACTCGAAACAACAATTTACATGGGTGTTATATAACCATCATATGAAGTTACTTGGTCATTGTATGATGAACTAGTGATATGATAGTCTTTGTAAAAATAATTGATAAATTGATGAAAATTGTTGTATTAGACCATATTTTTATGCTTAGACATGTTGTATGACTATTTATTAGTGTTACATGTTGAACTAGGTGACAATTTAATTGAATTAACCCCAAAAAGACCATTTTATGATATACATATGTTGCCATATATGACATGTCTCTTGCAATTTTTCCAATAGGACGTACATATGTTGCCACATATGTCACTTCAAGAATGAGTTAATCGATAAATTGAACGATTTAGGAATGGAAAAATGTCAAATTGGACTAAATTTTAGTACTTTGGACCATAATTAAGCAGTAAAAATATGTTATAACACTTGAAATAACGATGTTATATAACTATCATATGAAGTTACTTGCTAATTGTATGATGAACTAGTGATATGATAATCTTTGTAAAAATAATTGATAGAATTGAGGAAGGTTGTTATATTAGACTATAATTTTGTACTTAAACATGTTGTAGGACTATATATTAGTGTTACATGTTGAATTAGGTGACAATTTAATTGAATTAACTCCTCAAAGACCATTTTATGATATACATATGTTGCCACATATGACATTTTTGTTGCAATTTTTCCAACAGAACGTGCATATGTTGTTTCATATGTCATTTCAATGATGACTTAATCAATAAATTGAGCAATTTAGAATAGAAAAATGTCGAATTAGATCAAATTTTAGTAATTTGAACCATAATTATACAATAAAAATATGTTATAACACTTGAAACAACGATTTATAAGGGTGTTATATAACTATCATATGTAGTTACTTGGTCATTGTATGATGATCAAAGAGTAAATGATAGTCTTTGTAAAAATAAATGATAGAATTTATGAAGGTTGTTGCATTATACCATAATTTTGTACTTAGACATGTTGTAGGACTATATATTAGTGTTACATGTTGAATTAGGTGACAATTTAATTGAATTAACCCCCAAAAGATCATTTTATGATATATATATGTTGCCACATATGAAATTTCTGTTGCAATTTTCCCAACAGAACGTGCATATGTTGCCACATATGTCACTTCAAGAAGGACTTAATCGATACATTGAGCGATTTAGGAATGAAAAAATATCAAATTGGACAAAATTTTAATACTTTAAACCATAATTATGCAATAAAAATATGATATAACACTTGAAACAATGATTTACAAGGGTATTATATAATTATCATGTTGATTGCGACATGTAAGTCATATGTTGCTACATGCTAGCTTATATGTTGCAACATCTGTCAATTCTGTTGCTATTGAAATAAATTTTCTGTTGCTACATATGGCTATAATTTGTTCCAATAGTCAATTGTTGCAACATAGAGCAATCTGTTGGAAACGCGAATGCAAATTATTGAAAAAATTGCAGGTGCCCAAATGACGATGAATGATTTCAAAGAATTATTAATTTTACATATCAAAACAATGGTGTGTGACCCTAATCATTTATGAAGTAATTTCAATTCAGAGCAAACAAAATCTAATCCACTGATTAAATTAGTTAAATCTGATTCAAGAAGAAGAAAAGAAGAAAGCTCAAGGACTAGCAGCCAAGACCAATAATGTACGAAAAGAAGAAGAAAAAATATAGAGAACGGGAAGAAAGACAAGCAAGCAAGCAAGAACGACGAAGAAGAAGATGAAGAAAAAAAATATGATGAGAGGTGGAGGAAAATATTTTATTTCCCCTTTTGATATAGCTTGCTGGTGGCTTCCCCCAATTTTAATTTCCACCAAAATTGGTTAAATTATGTTTTAGTCAATTTACCCTTTTATCCTTCATTTAATTCAATGGACCAAACTGTCAACTTATAAACTTGAGGGCAACTTCACAATCTTTAATCATTAATCACATAATTGTCACCTACACCCAATACTTAAGACTTATGTCACCGTCCATTTATTTTGAAACCTTATTGTCACTTTTTTTTAAAAGTCCCATGAAACTTTTAAAACCCTCTAATCATGTGTGTAACTCACTCTCCCTTGTCAAAATGACATGTCATATATTAATGCCATGTCATAATGACACATAAGATATTATCAATCAAAGTTAAACAATAGATTTTTTATTTAAAAAATAAAATAAATATATTTCTCAACTTCCCTTCACCTCCACAATCACCATAAATGGATTTTGGAGATCCTTCAGACATTAAAGAAAAAGAAGGGTATCAATAGAAAAAGAACAAAGCAAGAACAAGAAAGAAAAGAGCAACCAAATTGGTGATACTTAAAGCCTATTTGGCTCAGCTTAAAAGCTGGTCAAATTAACTTAAAAGCTGGTTTTGACTTATTTAGTTGTTTGTAATTCTCAAAATAACTTATTTTAAGTTAAAAAAAAAAACTTATTTTAAGCCAAAAGTTAAAAGCTGGGGTAGGGATGCTTTTCTTTTTTTAGCTTATAAGCTCTTTTAAGTTGATCAAATATTTACCTTTTTGCCCTTATTTCTTTTATTTTTATTTTTATTATTATTATAATTATTAGTATATTAATATTTTATTATTTTATTATTATTTATCTTATTGCTCCTTATTATTATTATTATTATTATTATTATTATATATTATTATTATTAGTATTATTATTATATATTATTATTATTAGTAGTAGTATTAATATTTTATTATTATTATTATTTATTTTATTATTCTTTATTATTATTATTATATATTATATATTATTATTATTATTATTATTATTATTATTATTATTATTTTATTATTATTATTTATTATTATTATTATATATTATTATTATTATTAATATTTTATATATTATTATTATTATTATTTATTTTATTATTTATTATTATTATTATTATTATTATTATTATTTTCATATTGTTATCTTATTATTATTATTATTATTATTATTATTATTATTATTATTATTATTTTATTTATTTATTATTATTATATATTATTATTGTTATTATTATTAATATTTTTTTATTTTATTATTATTATTATTATTTATTTTATTATTTTTTATTATTATTATTATATATTATTATTAATATTTTATTATTTTATTATTATTATTATTATTTTATTCTTTATTATTATTATATATTATATATTATTACTTATTTTATTATTCTTTATTATTTTTATATATTATTATTATTATTATATATTATATATTATATATTATTATTATTATTCTTTTCATATTATTTTATTATTATTATTATTATTAATATTTGTTATTATTATTATTATATATTATATATTATTATTATTATTAAATTAATCAACTTTTATCATGTTAACAACTTTTAAGGGTATTTCAGACATTTTGATTAATAAAGCTGTTTATCAGCACTTATTTGCCAAACACATCAACATATTTTTTTTTAACTTCAACACTTTTATCCAAACGCATAACTGTTTATTTTAAAAATAAGTTTCAGCACTTTCAAAAGTACTTTTTAAAAGCTGCTTTTTTTAAGCCCATCCAAATGGGCTCTTAGCATCTTCTTATTCTGTCTAACATATGCAATGGGGTAAACAAAATCTAATAAGATAGTTGACATCAACAAATTACTAATCTCAAACCAATACAAATTTAGTATCATCTTCATCAGTAGACATGTAAAGAAGAGAATCCAAATTTACTCCTCTATAGCTAAACTTATTAATCGTTATCTTCCTTGGCTATCAATCGGAACATCAACTTCAACTTTCGCCATGGATTTGGGACAGACTATGGCTTAAGAAAGTGACAACGGCTAGAGTTTTTGGGACGATGACGGAAGGAGGGGCTGGCGACGACGATGATGGAAGGAGGGGCTGACGACGACGATGACGGAAGGAGGGGTTGGGGACGATGACGATGACAGAAGGAGGGTTTGGAGACGACGATGATGGAAAGAGGGGTTGGGGAAGATGAAGAGTACGAAAGGAGGGGAAGTTTAATTTGTTTTTCCTTGTTATCTTTATTATTTAATTAGTTTTCTAAAGCAAATTTTTTATTTACTCTCCTTTTAGAGAGTGGATACCACGCTCTATACTGAGTCAGCAAAAAAAAACCCCCATAAGTTCGATCGATGGTTAGATGGTTTTAAAAGTTTCATTTCAATTGAGTTTTTCAGTGGATCAAAGATTAAGTATAAGGGTCCAAAATACAAATGCATACAAGTAAAAAGGTTCATCAGACCATTTCGCCTAAGTATAATGTAGTATATTTGTGTGTGTATAGATATAAAGTAGACTCTTAACTTGGCTTCAAATTATAACTTTGACCTTTGAATTTGTCACTACACAAGTAGACGCTTTAACTATCCAAAATTTAAATAAAAAAACACTTGAATCCTACCTGACAAAATGCGTGAAATACATCCAAATTAGGCGTGAGAGCCCCAATAGTAAACAAAATACATTAAAAATACCATTAAATGCTTAATCAATCCTTTTATATATATTTTCTAATTCTTTAATTAAATTTCACTTTATTCTCTTTCTAATCAACATTTCCCCCTCTTTTTTAGGCAATATTTGTTGTTCACTGCAGAATACGTAAAATGCACAAATTGCAAGTGACATTTGATTTTTTTTTGTTATTGCGAAAAAAAGGTATAATGATTTATTTATTCTTTTTTTAAAAAATATAACATAATGAAGTTTTTTTTTATTTTTTCCTATATCTATTGTAAGCAAGATGTGGTATGTATACACTTGTAAAAATCAAACACAATTTAAGTCCGAAGACTCTTAATCAACGACTCCAATTCATACTTACGGGACTTCTTACATGTTGATTAGGTATCAGATTGATACTCAAACTTGATAAAATCTTTTGAAAAGTTCATTTAGACATTTTATCAAATAGTTAAGTGCACCATTTTACTTAATAATTTTTAGTACTCCATGTTTATTTTTAGCCTCCAAAAATTCGTAATTGTAATTTGCTACTCACTATGACAATCATAATACACAAAACATCTTTTTCTTTTTTCATTAAGTATTGGACAACTTAAAGAACAAACATACTTCAAACTAAAGAAATAAGAAAAAGTTAATTGATTTTCATGTCTTCCTATATTTGTGGGCTGCTCTAAAATAATTTTGCAACAAAAACGTTAGCTATTCCTTTGGTGATTTCCATATTGGCTTGAACATTTGACCAACAATATGCAATTTTTGTTTGTTAAGTGTTGAACCTTGATACCTTGACTAAATTAAGGAAGAAGAATAGGTAATGGATTTTAGAAATTTTGATTAGGATTTTTTTTAAAAGAAAGAGGAGAAGAGCGTAGTAATTTGTTTTTCCTAGAAATGAATTTGTTTTTTTTCACCTTATTCTATATTATAATTTACGAGGTAAATTACTCGTGCTTCACACGTGATTGAACTATATTTTTAAGCTTAATATGATCATTTGATTAGATTCGTATTTTTGAATCATACACTACATTGTCAAGAATATTTTATCTCAAGGCAAACGTTCCTTCAAAATCTTAAACTACTATATTTTTTTAATTTTTATTTTTGTTATACAAAAATTATGAGTCATAGAGAGATTTTAAGTATAAGAAATAAGTCTAAGAAATTTTCCCTGAAAATAGTTGGTCAGAAGTAATGAAATATTTTAAATATCAGGAAGTTAAAAAGAACAACATCAGACGTTAAAAAAGAGACCAAAAGGCGTCGAACAAAAACACTCCCAAGAAATGTGGAACATCACGTCCATACAAGATCATAATTAACTAAATTCAAATAGATGACATGGACTCCTTTCTTATGAACCTCCATCAGTCTATTTTTTCTATAATTGTATGCCATATCAAGTATATGGTAAAAATGTCCCTAAAATTGTTATTATCATAATTGTTTTTTGTCATGTCTCAAAATAGTCATTACTATTTTTAAGGTTTCATATCACCGGCCTCAACTTATTTGGATTAAACCATAGTTATTGTTATGGTTATAATATGCAGTTACACTGAATTAATACAATTTTCAACCAAACAGTAGGTGACATCTGAATGTCCACAACGGATATTCTAAACCAAGATTTTGACACATAACATATTAAAATCTCACAACATTATTTTCGAGCACTTGAACTCACAAATATAAAAAAATAATCATAAAGAAGACCTTATTTTCCTAACAATCAAGAAGAAAAATGCATGTTGGTTAATATATTTTTTGAAAAGATAGTCTTTTGGGTTGTATTAAAGTTTACAGTTCACAAATTTAATTGAAGAATCCAAAAGAAAGAGTTATTAATTCTTTATCAAAAAAATAAAAAACTTTAGCAAAAGAATGAGTTATCACTACAACCAGGGGCGGACCCACATTGGGTCCAGGGTGTTCACCCGAACACCTTCGGCAAAAAAATACACGATATATATAAGGTAAATTTTCTGTGTTTTTGTAGATGTATACATTTTGAACCCCCTCAATAACAATTAAAATTAGATGGCTCAATGGTAAGACCCTTGAAAATTAAGCTGCATGCCCCAGGTTCGAATCCCATCAACAACATTTTTATTTTTCGAACCTCCTGAACGAAAATCCTGGGTCCGCCACTGACTACAACAAAAATGATCTTTAACGACAATTAATAGCTTAATTGTCGTTTAATATGTATTTTCAGAGGCAATTGATACTTTGTATAAATATCCCTAAAGTTTATAGCAACATTGAATCTAATGACAATTAATTAATGTCGGTAAAGTCTGTAGCACTCTTTGTGAACGTGCATATTTATTGTTGACAAAATATTTCTGTTAGAGTGTATTTTGGACATGCGTTAGTTTCATGAAAACTTGATCTCTTATTATGCCATAAAAGAAGAGAAGAAGAAATATAACAAATTAGTTAACTTGCGATAGAAGATGTGGACTAATTGTCTCATACAAATATTCTAGTTTAAGGAATAGTGTAATGGCATACACAATGCCTTTACCTAAGAAAAATCAATCAAAATAATATACTAGGCAAGCAAGAGAGAAATTATTTTTATTCTTTTAACAAACTTTAACATTGATTCCATATTAGTTATCATATATTTGTTGTTGTGTGCTATCAAATATAGCACAACCCACAAATAATTTTTCCAAAAAGTTATGAAGAAAAGATGTAGAAAGGGACAAAAGAGAAGATAAATTTTAAATCATCCTCACTGGAATTTTGAACATAATTAAAAAAAAATCACCAAAATAGCAAAAAGAAATTACAATAGATACATGAATCACTATGACTTATAGTAACAAATTAAACTTCATGAAATAGACGAAAGAAAACTTTGAGGAATGAAATGCACTTCATAAGAATATTAATTAACGTAATTGAATTCGAAAAACGTACAAATAATAGTGGCAGAAATAAAAGAATTGTTCACTAACGAACCAAATGTAATGAATTCAACCATCAACCATTTCAGCAACTTTATGAGTTGTGCACTGAGAGGTCAAAGAGTAGTAACGTTGCATTGCAATTGAATCAATTTTCTTTGTTTATGTGAAGAAATCTGTAGAAAGGGACAAAAAAGAAGATCAATTTTCAATCATCCTTGCTGAAACTTTAATAGAGTTTTAAAAAGGTCACCAAAATAAGAAAAAAATTGTCATAGTTACATGAATCACTATGAATTATAATAAAAATTAAGCTCCATAAAATGGGAGGAAGAAACCTTTCAAGAATGAAATAAACCTACAAACTATAGTGGCAGAATTTTTTGCTATTTGTAGACAACATAGGGATAGTGCAAACAAATGTTTATTGTACCTTATAGGAAAGGTCACAATTCTTTGGAAAAGTTAAAACCCTTCGAAAAGGTCACAACTTTCATAAAGTCACAATTTTTCAGAAAAATCACAACTCTTCATAAAAGTCATAACTTTTCAAAAAAGTCACAAGATTTCATGAAAAGGGAATGCTAGTTTTGAAAATAAATAAATCTAAAAGAGAACCTAGATTATGGTGGTGCCACGCAGGCGGACCTAGGATTCTTTTTTATATAAATATATAATTTTTATTATTTTAAAATCAATGTGTATTTATTTTAGTTAGTTGGCAGCAACTGAGTTGTAACACCCCAGAATTTTTTTTCGAACTAAGACTTGAGCCGTTAATCTTAGTGAGTGAGATTTCACCAAGGAATCAAAAATTTCCTAAGTATTAAGGTCTGTTCACTAGATTTAGCACCTTGAGTTTCAAAAAGAATTAAACTGGAACTAGCAAAATTTGAAATTTTGCAAGTTAAACTAAGTATGAATTTTGGGTCAACTTCAAACGACTGTAACTCCTATCACAGAATGATTTATGTGATATACAAGAGATCATAGAAAAGATCTTTGAATTATATTTCCAAATCCACCGAGTTTGCTAAATTTCGAGTTCAGATGAGTGAGATATGACCTTTTGAAGTTAGAATGTCCAGTTAAGGAAAGTTAGCCAAAAATAGTGAGGAGTATTTTGGTCCTTTCCTTACCCAATCAAATTAAATTCATTTTTAGTCATATTTTAAGGTTATAATACTTTTAGGTTCAGTTTCATAATCCTAAAATACGTTTAGTTTTAGTTGAGAGTTCAAGAAGAGGCAAGAAGAGAAAAGAGGAGAGGATCAAGCGTTCGTCGAGATTCTTGCGTCTTGTTGTAGAATTTCGCCATGGGTCTAATCCCTAAGAGGTGTTTAAGCTTCCCTAGTTTTGGGTTTGTTCACCCACACTCCAAACATGTTATTTTCAGCGTAATTTCTTTCTATAAAAGTTGAAGGATTTTATGTTCTTGTTAGATGTTCTTGAGGTTCATTGTAGATCTTGTCTTATTGGCGTTTTGATGAATTCTTGAGATGAAAGTGATTTTTTGGAGTATTTTTTGAGTGTATTATTGTTTAGTTAGGTTGGATAATTGAGTCCAAGGAAAACATGAGAAAATAAATCGATTAAAATCGTTTTAGGGTCAGAAAACGAGAGCAAATTTCGTCAAAAGCATGCTTGGGGGGATGCTGGTGCGGCGCGCCCCAGAGGGCTGGGGCGGCACGCCAGCAGTGCGGATAAATGCAGCCTGTGATGTTAGGGGCTGGTTCCCTGCTCCCGGAACGCGCCAGGGTCGCTTTCCCCCACTCCTTTTGCGTCGGTAGTCCCGTTTGAGCTCATTTAAAGTGTATCTTTACTCCTTTTGATTCTAAACATTTTAAACTACTTCTAAAGACTTATAAATTACTCATAACATGAATCATAACCTTGAAACAATAATTCAAATTCAAGGTAAAGTCAAGATTAAGTTTTGAAAGTTCTTCCGAACCTTTTGAGAGAGTCCCTTCGAGTCATTTGGAGGAATTTTCTACAACTTCTAGTAACTTGTTTCAAAACTCAAGTAAGTGAGCATGAGAGTGAAGAGAATTTATTCATGATTCTACCTCTTCATCATGAGATCCTCCATATCATGAGCCAAAACTCTTGAATTCATAATTCACATTCAAGAGAGAGTTAAGAGTAGAGTTCAACAAATTCTTTAAGTTCAATTGTGAATTCTTTGAGATCCATCACTGATTTGAACTAAGTTTTGAGGAAATAAATAAGAGAATGAGAGAGTCATATACATGAGTTCCATCTAGTTACTTAGACCTTCGAGTCGAGTTGTTCATGCCCATAACTTCCGCATGAATTCCACAATTTGAGTATCATTGAGAGGAGTAGTATCTCCAAGTTCTAAATCTTGAGTATTGAGTTCCTTATTCCTTTGGAGATTAAATTTATTATGATGGGTCTATTACATATTACCCATGAAGTCCTTAAGTTACGAAGTTCATGCCCATAATTCTGCATGAATTCTCCAAGTTGAATATCATGAAATCATCCATAACACGAGATCATAGTCCTCGAATCCATAATCCAATTCAAGGGAAGTTAGAATCAAGGTTAAGAAAGTTAAGGAGTCAAGTCCAAAGCTATAAAGTGAGTTAAAGTAAAGCTTTTCAATATTCTTAGAGTCTTACTTACACGTTTTTAACTTCATTTTAAGGCTTAAGTTCGAGTTAAGGAAGAAAGTAAATGTTGAGTTCATTTCTCAAAAGGTATAAGGGAACTAAGTATTCCCAAGGAAGTTTATAAATGTTTTTACATTTAAGTAAAGAGGAAACTAAGTTTCCAAAAGAGTTTTTGAATAAAAAGGGGAACATTGATTCCAAGGGGAACTTTTTAAAGATAAAAGAGTTGAGCAAATTATCTCAACTCAGAGGAAAGAGGCTATTTTAAAAGCATGAGCTAAAGTACATTTTAGGAGTAGTATTGAGCACCGATGTGGGGATGAGAGTTCACATAACTCAAGTCCCTATGTAAACTATTTAGTCATCATGGGTATTAACGTGTCATACTTTTTAGATGATCACGTAAGTTTACCCAATGGATCCACTAGGTAGAGGATGTTTTATGCGATGACAAAGTATAGGAAAGTTCTGGAAGCGTGGGCAAGACGTTGTATCACCACTTAGGATCATAGTGGTGGTTGTCGATTAGAGAAACTTCCACAGTTTTAGTTTCATGGTTCCTCAAGGGGTTCTGCTTATATGAATGGGGGTATGAGACTTCAATCATACATTGCACAAGTAGACTTTGAGAGGAAGCATGATATGTATTTTTATGATATTATTATCTTGAGTTAACATCATGTTTTTAAACAACTTTTCTTTATATTGCAGTTGTCTTAAACTGCTTTATATCGAAATGAGTTCAGTTAATTATCAAGAGTTAAGTATTTTGAGTTGAGTACCTTAGGTTGAGTATCTTGAGTTCATATATGCTTCGTTGAGTCAAGTATCATATCTTTGAAGTTGAGTATCTAATCTTCGAGTTAAATATCTTATTCTTGATTCGAGTTGAGTTTGAGAAGAGGTAAGTATGTTTCCATCTTTTATTCAAGTATCAAGCTTATGTTATGCATTAGAATTCCCCTTACATGCTCGTACATTTCACGTACTAAGTCAATTAGACTGCATCTTCTCATGATGAAGAAACGGGTATACAGGATCATCAATAGGAGCTTCGTTGATACATCCGAGATTCGAGTTAGCTATGGTGAGCCTCCTCGCTTTCGGAGGATTTCATTTACGTTTCAATTTAGTTAGGAGGTCGTGGGTCTTGTCCTGACTTCCATCTTTTTCAGTTAGAGGCTTCATAGATAGTCAGTATAGTTGAAGAGTGAGGAGTCCGTATTAATCATTTACTTTTATTAAATATTTGAAAGACTAAAGTTGCCTTTTTTATGTCTAGTTGAATATACTATTTTTATTCAAAGTTGTTCATTTGAGTTAAAGCCTTATAAAGTTGAGTTTATTGAATTCTATTCCAGTTTTAAGCTTTTGTATGCTTAAGTTAGTCTTCCGCTTGTAGTCAGCCAGGATGAGGGTTCGCTTGGGGACCAACAATGGTCTTTGAGTGTCGACCACGTCCAGGGTGTAGACTCGGGTCCTGACATGTGTGGTTCACTTATCCACGTTAAATCATTTGTATATCACACATTTTGTCTAAAATATTCGAGTGTTATTTTTTTGTTTAAAGTTTGGATAGTTAAAGTGTCTCTTTTTGCACTATCAAAGTTAAAGGTCAGACTTATAATTTGAAGTCAAGTTAAGGATTATATATATGTATTATGCCTATTTTTAATGCGGCCAATATGTATAACGATGCAATTATACATTATTTAAGGTCAAATATATTTACAACATCTTAAACTATCTTGAAAATACATTTAGATAGTTAAACTCAATGTTGTTCTAATTGAACCCAACATTTATGTTCATATTCGTCCATACATCAAAAACGAGTTCTGGACACGTGCTTTACACGTGGTCCCACAAAAATATTATATATGATAGGATTTATATTAAAATCACGTTAAACAAAAATGAAATTTTAACAAAAAATATTAAAATCACATTTTGAAGAATTTCAAAAATGATTTAACGAAAAAATATTAATGAAATAACTGGACAATCAACCTATATAAATGACTTCTTTATTGTAAATGTAAATGTCAAATAATTAAATATTCCGATAACCTGTCAAATTTGGACAACAAAATTTAATGTGATAAATAATTTACGGCATAATACATATATTGAACCCTAAACTTGGCTTCAAATTTTAACTTTGACCTCAAACTTTCATAGTGCACAAATAGGCACTTTAACTATACTATCTTTCAACAAATAAACACGCGATTCCTACCTAGCAAAATGCGTGAAATACACGCATTCTGCGCGAGTGAAAGGTAATTTTTGAGGCCCAAAACGATAAAAAAATGCTAAAATGACAATTCTACCCTTAATGAATCTCTTTTATAATTTTTTTAGTTTCAAAATGACGTGTAATTTTTTTAAAAAAAAAAATACGTGTAAATTTTTTAATTAGTTGACAGCCACTGATTGGCTCACTAATACAAGTGGGAGCGTTTGCATTTCACGCACTTTGGTTCCAAAAATCGCGTGTTTATTTATTGAAAGATAGGATAGTTAAAGTGCCTATTTGTGCATCATGAAAGTTTGAGGTCAAAGTTAAAATTTGAAGCCAAGTTTAGGGTCTAATATATGTATTATGCCAATAATTTACCTTATTATGTTATTAGGTCGAAATGTACAATATATTAGTTTGTTACTTTTCTAAGAAAGGGACAATACATACATAACACACCTTCTCAATTTTTACCAAAGTTTGAATTATCATATGTACTTGTAACAAGTATATATGTTTGTCTTCATATACATTCAAATGACATAATAAGTTTATTGTTCTTTGTAGCATGAACAAAAAAATTCAATAGTTAATTCATGGTATTTTTCATACTTATTATATTTTAATTTTTTTATTTATTTTTTCTCTCTTACTTTATTATTCATATTTGACTTATAAGTACTCCTTCATATTAAATTAAATTACCTCATTGTTAGAATATGTCTTCTTAAGAGATTTTCTCGATTTCTTTTGCTCTATGTTGTTCAGGGAGAAACATTAGTTATTGTTTTTACCTCGGAAGCCAGGAGATTGAAGAAAAATAAATTTCAATAAGTCATTGTCAAACTAAAGTTATCAAGGAGGTTCTACTTTGTAAAATACACATGCATTAAGTTATGAAAATTCAATTAAAAATACAATAATCATATGTGTATCAAATTTATTAAAAAGTAATCATGTAAAAAAAAGCAAAATTGTTGGAGAGACATGTCGCACACCTCATTTGTATTGGCACAATTTCTACTAAAAGTTCTATTCAATGTCTGGAAAAGAATCACCTCTGAATTATACCTGAGAAAAAAATTACATCATAAGTTCACGAAACAAAATTTTAGCAGCATATTTTCATGTGAGAGATCAAACACTTAAATATCATTTAAGAATATAATTTGAATGATAGCAAAAAATGAAAAATTTAAATGTAAAGAAATGCTTGAAAAAATATAGTGTGATAAAGAGATTTATTGTGAAGTCCCGCCACTATTTCAGTCTGATTCCGCATCCGGATAGGGGCAGAACATTCTAGAGTTGTGCGGAGGACTCTAGAACCTTTTGAAATCCTCAAGAAGGATATAGAAAGTCCTAAGAGAATGTAGAATTCTCTAGAAAGAGACCATTTTGTAAATATCTTAGGGACTTGAAAAGTTATTTTAATTTGCACTTTAGTCCTTTCAGAGTAGTATAAATAAAGGTGCCCCTCATTTGCAAAGGCACCACTCGAATTGTAAAGCATTCTCCAAGAAATATACAAAAGTCTTCTTCAAAGCTCTCTCTTTCTTATTTTTTCTAAGTCTTTTCAAGCATTCTCTTAGCGATTTAAATCTTAAAGACTTCCTTGAGCTTACAAGACCTTGAAAGATTAGTGAGTAAGTTGTCGAGGACCGCACGGAACTTGAGCGAATACTCTAAGTCCGTGACAACGTGGTATCAGAGCGAGGTTGGTACTAAGGGAATGGCTACCGAAGGAGACGTAAATGGCGTAGCACCACCAACGTTCATGTGGATGGTGGAAAGAAGAACCGAAAGGGAAATAAACATCAAAAGGGTAATGAGGTGGTGCTACCCGATCCCACACCAAGCGAGGCACTAACATCTCATTCGCCATCGACTACCGAAGCAAGTGACGTGAAATGGACGAAGACGCCATACACGTCACCGCTGGAGAAGAATGGGGCTCAAGGGTGGAAGTGGCGAGGCAGGCCATGGAGATATTAGGCCGGCGCATGAATGTGGCCGACGGCAAGTTCAAGACCCTTGAAGACTTCACCCTTGAGGAGACCGAGAACATCCGTAAGGAGTTGGAGGGTCGCCAGCGGGCCGAGTTCGATATGAAGGAGGCCATCACTTCCTTGGAGTGTCGATTTATGGACGCGCTTAGCACAATCGAAACTCTGAAAGCCGAAGTGAAAACACTTAAGGAAGGTGTGGAGGTTGGAGGATCTACATCACCCGACGGTGATAGGGAGGCCAGGGTCGAGGCTCCCAAGCCACCCATATTCAAGGCGTTTGTGACGCTCAAGAGGTGAAGAACTTTCTGTGGCACTTGGAGAATTACTTCAACTGTAGTCGGGTGAAGAGAGATGAAAATAAGATCAACACTGTTGTGTTGTATTTGTCCGAGATGGATATGCTATGGTGGAGGAGCAAAAAGCCAAGATTGGGAAGGGGACGTGCACCATCAACACGTGGGAGCAATTCCGCGAGGAATTCAAGAAAGCCTTCTTCCCTAACAATGTCGTGTACGAGGTTAAGCGCAAGTTCCAGGAATTAAAGCAATCGGGAAGCATTCGGGCATACGTGAAGGAGTTCACAACTCTAACGCTTTAAATTCCCAACCTCACAAACGAAGACATGTTGTTCCACTTCATGGACGAACTGCAGAATTAGGCCAAGATGGAGTTGGAACGGCGATAGGTCAAGACCATAGACGAAGCCATCACACAATCCGAGTCCTTGACGGACTTTAAGCATGAACGACATGACAAGGGGAAGGGCAGGGATGCAAGGAGTAGTCATACCATAGGTGGGGGAGATTGTGGCCGAGGAAAGGAGCAGCAGGGCGTTTTGTGTGCCAGAACTACACGGAGAAACGGGCACAAACCAACAAACAAGATGGATGCTACATATGCGGTGGACCATACAGCTATGCCAGGTGCCCCGAGATGAAGAACCTTGGTGTCATCTTATGTGAACGGAAGGAGAAAGACGCACAAGATCAAAGGTCGGATGCGGGAACTATGTAGTTAGGCATGGTTGGATTGTGCGGTGCAATTGCCAAGCAGACCGATAAGCCAGGAGACTTCAGAACAATATGTGGACATCTCCCTTGATGGACGACCAACTCGTACCAAGACGTCGGCAGAGAGGTTAGGGATGAAATATTTGCCAAGCAACACCTACCTCAAGACTGTTAACGCCCCACCGACTCCCGTGTGTGCGGTCACCCAAGTAGTGAGCATCACATTGGGGAAGTGGCAAGGTAAGACAACTTCATCGTCGCTCTTTTAGATATATTTTATATCATTCTTGGATAGGAGTTCTTCCAGCGATGTCATACGATGATCGACTCCTACCTCCAACACTCATGGTGATGGAGCGGGAAGGGTCATGGCGAAGAAGGAAGGACACATACACCTGTTGTCCATGCAAATCGTGAAAGGCCTAAAGAAAACAATGGTACTAAAGAGTCCTTGCCACCGCTCATAGAGAAGGTCCTTGAAAAAACAAGGCCGTGATGTCGGATGAGCTGCCGAAGACTCTACCTCTTAGGCGCGAGGTAGATCACAAGATAGAGTTAGAGGTTGGATCCAAGCCACCCGCACATGCACCTTACCGTATGGATCCACCCGAGTTAGAGGAGCTAAGGAAGCAGTTGAGGGAGCTCCTCGAGGCCGGTCACATCCATCCATCCAAGGCACATTATGGCACACCGGTTTTATTCCAAAAGAAGAAAGATGGGTCATTGGGCTTATGCATTGACTATCGGGCACTCAATAAGGTAACAATAAAAAATAAGTATCATATCCTGCTGATCGCAAATTTGTTTGATAGACTTGGACAGGCCACCAAGATGGAGGGGAAAGAGCCAAAGACAACGTGCGTGACCAGATATGGAGCATACGAGTGGTTGGTGATGCCTTTCGGCTTAACCAACGCACCCACCACCTTTTGCACGCTGATGAACAAGATCTTTCACCCCTTCTTGGATCAGTTCGTGGTGGTGTACTTGGATGACATAGTCATCTATAGATCCACCTTGGAGGAGCACGTAGAGCACTTGAGGAAAGTCTTCCAAGTCTTACGGGAGAACCAAATTTATGTCAAGCGGGAGAAGTGTGAGTTCGCCTAGCACGAGGTGCACTTCTTAGGCCATGTCATCATCCAGGTCGAACTACAGATGGACGAATGAAAGATCTGAGCAATCCAAGAGTGGGAGGCGCCCACCAGAGTTACCGAGCTACGGTTATAACGCTGGACGACTTCTCCAAGACCTTTGAAGTGCATATTGATGCTTCAGACTTTGCCATTGGGGGAGTTTTAATGCAAGATAGACACCCAATAACAGTCGAGACCCCCCAGCCGAACGACGTTATACAATGCAGGAAAAGGAGATGACGGCCATTGTACATTGCCTACGCACGTGAAGACTCTACTTACTAGGCTCCAAGTTTGTGGTCAAGACCGACAACGTGGCCACTAGCTACTTCCGATCACAAAAGAAGATCACCCCGAAGCAAGTTAGAGGACAACAAGCCAGCACCATGTTTCTTGTGCATTGGAAGGGAAAAACTCCAGAGGAGGCCAAATGGGAGAAATATAAAGATTTATAGCAATTCAAAGATAAGGTCCGGGAGTTTTTGCAGCAACGTGTTTACATTCGGAGAAATTTTTATAAGTTTTTGGATTTGTTTAGAGTCGCCACTTAATTTTTAAAAAAATCAAGAAAATTTTGTTTTCAAAATATTTAAACACGCAACCTTAAGAAAAATTTAAAGGGGGGTTCGGGGATGCATATCTATATTTTAGGAAGGTGTTTAAGACACCTAAAATACCCGTTAATAAGATTTTCCAACAACTAAAATGTTTGGCTAAAGTGATTAAGTTGATTCAAGTTTATTTAAAATTCTTTAAAAATATGAAAAAAAATCAACCTATTATCAAAGTGAGTTTTTTAACTCGCAAATTTTATTTATTATTATTTTAAATTCATTTAGTCATGCTCGATTTAGTTGAATCATTAAAACGAAATAGCGTTTTGCGGGGGATTTGAATTCTTTAACCCTAAGACTACGACAATTAATAACGAACAAATAAACTATAGAGTAAGAGAGAGAGAGAGTTGGGTCCAAATTCGGTTTCTGCCGTCTGGACCGGTATTTGGATCCATTTGTTTTGGGTTTTTGACCCATTTTACTTTGGTACCTATCCTAAACTTTACAAAACAATAATGGTAAAAGATAAGGGCTTAGGCCCAAAGACAACAGAATACAAAATTAAAAAATGAAATGAAGGAGGCCTCGTGGCCCAACTTCTTTAACTCTCCAATTCACTTTGTATTTTCTGCCTACTTCGCGACCTGTACACCTTTCCCGGAACTTGTTCTTCAATTGAAAGGATTGACTCGATATGGCAATTCGGGCCTTTGTGGCCCAATATGAAAATGCATAAATAAGGTCCATGAGGACCCAGATACATCCCACATGCAAACAAAAGAAGAATGAGATAAGCACCAAATTTGGTGGTTTACACATGAGAAATAATGAAATGCAATAATTATTTATTAGACTATTTTTCAATCAGCAGTTATAACCATAACAAAGAATCAAGCAAAATAGTCATAAGAAAAATATTCACAGAAAATATTTGATGCGCTACAGGCAACGAACAGCTCACAACCACATGTCAATACAGCCACCTTAGAATGCAAAAATCACAAGGCGTCAAAAATGAACTGATTTAGAAATAATTTTCAAACCAATAAAACACAAGAATTTGAGAACTTTTGTCACAACCTGCTGTACAACTAACAGTAGCTATCCTTGAAGTTAAACTCGATTTAATACTCCACCAGCTCCTAACAGATGCACTCAGACTCCGAAGCATTTGAAAGAAATTACATAAACAAAATAAGAACAAACCATTATGCCCTCATACACATATTAATTTGATTAGAACTCAAATAGCTAAGGTTCAAAACATGCTGAACATTCATTTTTTTTATCGCACTAGAAATTAAACAAGCAAACTATATCAAACTAACCCAAAAATCAAGAACCTAAGGCACCAGATGATATTCCAAGAACGGAAGATAGACAAGCATAACGACCAAGTTACAAAGGAGGCACATCGAGAAGTGCTAAAAGAGCATTGCCAACTTATGCCAAAGAAAAGAAAGAAAACTATCTTCACCAGCGATAATGATGGAATAAATTATCATAAAAAAATATGAATGTGCAGACGACTGTCATAAATGACTAAATTTCCATATTTGGACGTTCATACCTGTAGTCTATCAACAAAAAAAAGACAAATAATCAATTTAATACTAACTAGTTTTGAGATTTACTTCCCAAATCTTTGAAAGAAAGGTGTCATTAACTACAACCGAACAAAAACAAGGGAACGAATTTTGGACATAAAGATCGAGAAGTGAAACAAGTTGTTAAATTAACCATAAACAGCATACACATATATGTTCCGCACTTTAGTTAACTAAAACTCCAAACTATTGATAAAAATCTTTTATCAGGTATCGGCGAACCCAAAAAGAATCAAAAAACTTAAATAGACAGAGGGAGGGTGGATAGAAACCTTCAGCTCGCAAACAATCAATAAAAAAAATGAGTCAAGATTAGAGTGAAGTTTACCTTCTTGTATGTAGCGAGCCGAGACAACGAGTTGCCGAAGACTTCCGCCACAAATTTGAACCTCAAGCGAAACTCGAATGAATTGATGCAAGAGGAGTGAAAACGTGATATCTCGATCGAGACTAAGACACCCTCTTCTTTGAACGGTCTTAATGTACTTCTTAGCTAATGTTTTCCTTTGACTCTCAATATATTTTTTTTGTTCTAAAAACTTTCAGCTTCAAAAGAAAATTCCCAACACCAATTTTCCCCAACCCCCCAACTCTCTATAATTATCCCTGTGTCCAATCTTTTTCTAACTCAAAAAACCAACCTAGACAATAAACAAGAAAGAGCTATTTATAGATGAAAGTTAGAACAGATTTTGAAGGGGGAAATGGGATGAATTTTGAAATTCGAAATTTCAAAATCTTCCCCCAAAAGATAAGGTTGCCAGCTCCATACTTGTACCAAATTAAACCTGTACAATTTCTCAATGGATTCAAGATGGAGACAGTCGATTTGGAGATGAAGGACGAAGAGGCAACGAGATGGAGACACGTTGCTGCCTCAAGAATGGGCTGGTTCGGGTCGCGATCTGGATTGTTGTTGCTGGACTCGATTTGCTGGAGTTTGGAGTTGGATCGCGTGTTGCTGGACTGATTCTGGGTTTGCTCGTTCTGGGGAAGAAGACATGATGCCGGGCGAGTATTCTTTTGGCATTGTACTGTTGTATTATATGTTGAAATGGGTTTTTTGGAATTGGAAGTGGGTTAGGCATTGTATGAAGAAAGGCTGAAAGTTGGGAAGTGGCCCAAAGTTTGGTCTTTTAATGGGCTTAGGGGAAATTGGTTGGAATTTAAGGAATAGTTAAATTAAATTAAATTTAGGGAAATTGACTAAAATTTATATAAGACAAATTAATATCAATTAATTAACGAGCTTCTTAATATTAATAAAAAAAAAATAATTAATTTAATTGTAAACTAGTAACAAAAAAATATAAATATAATTTAGACTAAACTAATTTAATAAAATACTTACTAAATTAAAATCTTTTTGAGATGATTTTCAAAATGTTTGTGAAATATACTAATTATACACAAAATTACATAAGACCTATATATCACTTAAAAAATTAAAAAAATGACAAAGTTACTTTAGAAATAACTTGAAGGATATTTTGAATTTTATAAAATTAATTAGTTCAAATCGTTTGGGAATTAAGAAGCTCGATGATTAATTTATATTGTGGAGGGTCAAAATTGGGTGTCAACATAATGCGCCGCGGTCGTCGTATCATCAGATGGGGGAGCGTGTTTCGTCCCGCCACTATTCAAATCTGATTCCGCATCCGGATAGGGGCAGAATGTTCTAGAGTTGTGCGGAGGACGCTAGAACCTTTTGCAATCCTCAAGAAGGCTAAAGAAAGTTCTAAGAGAATGTAGAATTCTCTAGAAAGGGACCATTTTGTAAATATCTTAGGGACTTGTAAAGTTATTTTAATTTGCACTTTAGTCCTTAGAGAGTAGTATAAATAGAGATGCCCCTCATTTGCAAAGGCACCACTCAAGTTGTAAAGCAATCTTCAAGCGATATACAAAGTCTTCTTCAAAGCTCTCTCTTTCTTGTTTTTTTCTAAATCTTTTTAAGCATTCTCTTAGCGATTTAAGTCTTAAAGACTTCTTTGAGCTTACAAGACCTTGAAAGACTAGTGAGTAAGTTGTCGAGGGTCGAACAAAACTTTAGCGAATACTCTAAATCTGTGACATTTATGCACTCTAAACCAAATTCAAATGTACAATATTGTCATTAGAAGACAACGTGTAAGAGACTTATTTAGAGTGATTTCTTGAAGAGTTAAAAAGTCATTCAACATTAATGGTGATTTCTTGTAGAATTATAAAGTCATTTAACTTTAATGGTGATTTCTTGTAGAATTATAAAGTCATTCAACTTTAATGGTGATTTCTTGTAGAATTAAAAAGTTATTCAACTTTAATGGTGATTTCTTGAAGAGTTAAAAAGTCATTCAATTTTAATAGTTTCACACTTATAGAATAATAATTAATTATTATTTATAATAATAATACGATAATGCTAATTAAAAAGTTGAAGGATGTTTTCTTAATCCAGCTTTAGACTAAGCATCTTCCCACTTATAATATAAATTATAATAACCATTATATAATATGATATAATGATATATGATAATAAAAAATAAAATAATAATAATATAATATATGATAATAGGATATGATGATGTATACATTATTTTTATCTATCATAACTTCTCAAATTTTTACGTTCTGAGAATTATGATTAAGATTAAAAATAATATTAATGTACTCATTTATCAAGAAAATAGTAATTTAATTATTTAAGGACTAAAGGACTTAAGTTTTGTCATTATGTAATTAAAATATTTGTATTTAATTAAATGATTAATCTAATTTTGATTTAGTAAAAGGGCAAAATGGTAATTCAACTTTTAACTTTGGAGTTTCCCACTTATAATAATACTAATTTCTGAGCACGTGTTTCACACGTGTGTTTCATGTAAATTTTCAATCAAATATCACATGAAATATTTAAAAGTCATTAATTAAATGTTAATATCCATATAAAAATTGAATAAGAACAACTAATAAATGAAGAATATGAAAAAAAGAAAATTAAAGTTAGCAAACCATGTAGTAAGAACAACTAAAGTTCTTATCACGTAATTAAGCATCAATGAATTAAAATTTGAGAAGCTAGAGTCATTCTTAATAATGATCAAGAGGACATTATCAATTTATATGTTTCCATTTTGCAGTTTTGCATCTTTTAAATTATTAAATTTCGTTATGTATCATAAAGGATAATACTTTATCCACATAATTTATATTATTAATGAGAGGGGTTAAGGAAAAAGTTATGAGAAGAGGACAAGTACATCAACTTAGGTAGAGACTTTTTTTTTAAAAAAAAATTATAATTATTATATACATATAGATTGTAGATGATTAATATTAATAAATTAGATATTTAATTAGGAATTAATTTTAGGAAGTTTAATAGTCATTAATATTTTAATTAAACTTATACAATCAAATATTTAAATATTTTTAACAATTTAATTTATAAAAGGGATAAAATCATAATTCAACTTTTTTAGGAAGTCTAAAAGTCATCAACATTTTAATTAAACTTATACAATCAAATATTTAAATACTTTACAACAATTTAATTTATAGAAGGTGTAAAACCGTAATTCAACTTTAACTTTTTTTGTTCATGCTTTTAGTAATATATATATATATATATATATATATATATATGATATGATATGATGATATATGATTTGATATATATATAATGATATGATAAATCGTTTGATTTGGCACATAAAGTGGATTGCACTGCACAACATTTAATTGTGTGAGTGTTCTCTAATGTAGAATATAATGGTAACATTATAATTTTCTGAAGACTTTTATTTAGATTCTAATTTCTTTTTACACCTACTCATTCTTCTATTCTTTGCTTATTTTTCTCTTTTCATTTGTCCAAATAAAGTCGACAAAAAGAATTTCCTTGTAAAAATAATTTTTATTTCTTTATAATTCTTCTGAATTTTCTTTCATTTTTATCTTGCAGACTTGATTTATGTTCATAGAAAAACTTATTATTGAAGATCTCGCATGAAAATTCAAAAATTTAGATTATGACACCTTAGTACGAGTAATGTTATGCTACATATGTTACTAAAGTTGCTATTGTTTGGAGATCAGGGGCGGAGCCACGTACAGGATTTTGAGTGCTCAAGCACCCAACACAAACAAAAACACAAACACAATCTACCTTGATGAAGTTTTACATTTTTACTCTTCTTTTTATACTTTTTCACTGCTATTTCCTTAACCCTTCTTGGCTAGCAACTTAACATTAAAGAAAGTGAATACCCAATGACCTTCAAATCCTAGATCCGCTACCTGTGGACATTTTATTCTTCAATTGAACCTTATGATAGTGTAAACTGCAATAGTATAGTTTCTCTTTAATTGGTTAAGTCAAATCACTCTTCAACATTAACAAGTTTAGTTGCAAAATATATCTACTAGTCAACATTTTGCTATTGAAGTTGCTAATATTGACAATATAAAGATGTTGATTTATGAGTACACTAGTGAAGGGATAAAGAATGCTACATGTTGTATACCAAAAATGATACTGTAAATCTTTGTTCTTGAAGGAAAATGTAGTCGCGCGTATGGCTGAGCATTTTCTTCAATCTGTCAACTGAACAGCAGCAATAGCTGGTATTGCATCTCTCAATTTTTGAGTAAGAGCTACACGAACTGTCATCACAGAAGCAGCCGGTCCACTTAGCCTAACCTTAACAACGTAGTCGTTAATCTGTACAAGCTCCAATTCTCCACCACCCGCGCCTACCAAATATGGTCTAATCTCTCCAAGAAGCTGACATTATTGGAAATTTCAAATATTGGAATGTTTTGGTGTCTGAATACTACTCATAACAAGTTAAGAGTAATTCGATTGATTTATCAGATAGTCACTCAACTAATAGTTATTATGACAAATGATCAAGAGTCTGAGTTGACTTTATGAGATAATAACTATTAGTCGAGTGAGAGAAATCAATTCAAGAGTAAATACTAATCATAAGAAATATTGTACCTTTTCAATATTTTCCTCATTTAACTCAAGGCCAGTTTCAGAGTCAAGAATCTGTTCGACTGCCATTATTTCAGGGATTTTGTCTCGAAGACGAGTTTCAATTCCCATTTTAAGTGTCATTGTTGAACTTGGACAAGATCCACATGCTCCTTGAAGTTTAAGAATTACAACGAGGCCATCGATCTCATGTAGTACCACATTCCCTCCATCAGCCATTAAGCCTGGCCTGACTTGCTCCAGAACCTTCTCGACGTTTTCCTCAGTAAGTGGAAGGACACAACTTGGTGATACCACAGCACCTTCAGTATTAATAAACAAAATGAAGGAACAATCATGTGATTAGTTACAGCCAGCTGAATAAATGAAACAGGTTTATAGGACAATAATAGCACAATTCCATTTACCATAACAACGTATTACTACCACATAACAAACTCAGAAGTACTAAGGGCGGAGCTAGAAACCTAGATATGGTTCGGTCGAACCCAATAACTTTTTCTCAAACAGTGTATGTGTTAAGAAATTCATTAATACGTACACATTAAAATTTACAGCCCAATTATAAGCACACGAAGCCGTCATTCTAGCTTTGCCTCTGCAGTCAGAAGTTGTATTGCTGAAAGGAGACCTTAGTGATTATGAGAAGAAATGGTATAAGTCTTATCATTCGTTTTATTTGATCTTGAAAATTAAGTTACAACGGTGATTCACACAAAAAATGCCAGGATGCTACAACAATATGATAAAATTGTATAACGATAAGACATGCAAGAACAAAGAAGAACATAATGCAGTCAATGAAAGGACTCGCAAGACGAGGCAGCATTGGAAATTAACTCTGTTTAGAGAATGAAAGGCAATAACCGAAGATTTAAAGCATGGAAGTCTTTGTATTCGCTAGTGATAGTTATTTCAGTCACAAAAGGCAAAAGAAGAAGTCGGCTACCTCTTAATATACAGAAGCAATAAAAACATAATTGGATGAAACTGCATCATTCACCTGCGTTTTTTCTTCTTTGTCCAGTTCGACCGAGCCCAAGAAAGTGTCTAACATGATATTGACCTCTTAGAAAAGAACTTTGCTTTGAAGAAAACGGGCTGCCTTGTGAAACACAGTTCTATAAAGAGGTAATGACAACAACATTACATCATGGAAAATGAAGAAATTTTCTCCGGATAGATATACACAATTTAACAGTGCAATCGAAGCAGTCAACGAACCAGGAATTTGGCGGACGGGGAACAAAATTAAATATACATATATAATAGTTAACATTTAACCTCCGAACACCACATAATTTTCCAGCAAAGAGTCTGCACAAGACCACCCTATGCCTAAGGTGTGGCTCCGCCCTATGAATCGAAGTGCAAATTGTGGAAAGGAGGTAAACAAATGTACCAAAAATACGTCATTGGATTCATATGTTCTATAAGAGTAAATTAGCTTCCTTGATTAATGTAGACCAAAAGAATTCACATACGCAAGTATAGAAAAGCATAAATTATATCGAAGACTAAGGTATATGCTATCCTAAAGATATGGTAACTACAGCATCATTCGCATTACGAGTATACAAAGTACATTTGACTTTACTCTTAACAAACAGAAACTAGAGTGGTAATACCTTTTGAAAGGAAGTGGAGGTAGGAGACCACCATTCTGATGACGCCACCGTGGGTTTGAGACCTCGCGTTTGTGTTGAAATTGCAAACATTATGTACTTAAGTATCACCAATAGTATTGAGGACTCATATTTCTTGAGTATATTCCTGGAGTACATGGTTCTAGCTGAGTTAAAACTAGAAGTAGACTTACCGAGGAGTAGTGGCATACCCACCTTTGTCGGAAATTTATACCAAGTATATATATATATATATATATATATATAGGTAAAAAAGGTACTTTATATACACATATATTAACTTGGACACCCTTAACGAAATTCCTAATTTTGCCACTGCCTAGGAGGAAAAGACGACCAAGGTCTAAACCAAGAATATCAAATGGGAGATGGATTATGTAACACTCGTTAGCTTACACCGGAAGTCCAGAACACAATGTCCATAAGTGAGAGATTTCAGAAAGCCTAAGGGATCGTTTGGTTGGGAACACGTTATTCCAGGATTAGTTATCCTGGGTTTAGCTATCCTAGGATAATTTATCCCACCATGCATATGGGATAACTTATCCCATCACTATGATATAAATAGTGGGATAAGTTATCCAACATGGCAACCAAACAAGATATAAGAATTTTATCCCATCACTATTTATTTTTATCCTTCACACAAAACGACCCCTAAGAGTGTTTTGGTATGATTTCAACTTTTTCATGTTTGGTTGGTTAAAATGTTTGAGAAAATATGGTTTTCTCCGGCAGAACTTAAAAATGAGGAAATTGACTTCCCAAAGTTCATTGTTTCCTCCCACCACACCCCCATTGTATTTCTCTAGAAAACACACCCAACCCACCCCATCACACCCCATTGTGTTTTTCGCTAGATTACATATAAATGCTCGCGATAATATATATTTTACTTAACAAACACTGGAAAATAAGTAAAGAAACTCAATACATTTTCCTTCATACCAAACACATCCTAAATCACAATTGCTTTTACTTTTTACCCAACAAAATGCAATCCTTAATTTACAATACTTTCAACAATTCAAAATTCATTTAGTTACATCAAAGTTGTTATCTTGCTAACTTTTTCATTCATTTATTTTATGACTAATAAAAATGAAATTTAACATTTAAAAGTGTGTACAACTCATATTAAAATGAGACAAAAAAAGTAAAATCCAACTCCTGTGAAGCAATAAAAGCAATTACATAAGAAAAATGAAATTGGGGGAAGTATGGATACCTGATATCATGAGTCAGTAGAACAAAATTTAAGAGTTTTTTTTTTCTTTTTTAATTGAATTGTGATTGTAAGGTAAGGTAGTTATTCAGAGGGGATGGATGTGGTTTGGACACGTACTCTTTCACTCATCTCTACCTTGGTTTCCTTTATCAGGGTTGTTCGATTAATTTGAATTTGCTCAAATATCGAATTCATTTAGGAGAAGCATTTTAAATAGGCATAAAATGTCATTTAGTTTAGTGTCAATTGATCTTTAGATCATCTCCAACCACCTTTATTTTACTCTCTATTCTCCATATTTCAAAAGTAAAATAGAGAATGTCCTCTACAATCTCTCTCCACATTATTTTTTATACCCCATTTATAGAGAGGTAAATTGTAGATCTCCAAACTCTCTATTTTATTTTTTCAATATTTTATTATTATTTTTATTACTTTTTAATTAACATATTATTTTACATATAATTTCATTAATCAAATATCTAATATTCATGATTCTTTTTAAATGTAATATACTATTTTAAAAAATATATTATCTAATATATACTACTTTAATTTCAATTAATATGTTTTTAATAATTTTCACCAATAATAAAATTTTATTTTATTATTATTAATTTTTCTTATAAAGAAAACATGTACAAAATTACTCATTTCGTTTAAAAAAGAATGTCCCTATTTTTTTTAGTCTTTTTCAAAAAGAATGTTCCCTTTCCTTTTTTGCAACACTTTAACTTTAACTTTCCACGTGGCATGTTTAAGACCACAAGATTAAAGGGCATTTTGGTACATTTGACATAACTTTAATTTAGAACCACAAGATTAAAAAAGTCTTTTTTTTCTTAAACTCCGTTCCAAGTCAAACTAGGTCATCCTTTTTTAAACGGATGGAGTAAAATGGTAAGATGAAACAATTAATTCAAATACAAATAACAATACAATACATAACATAATAATTTAAATACAAGATAAAATACAATACATAACATAATAATTAATTCGTGATGGAAACAAGAATCATGTCGAAATGATTTGAAACGTGCATTCGGAGTTTTGCAATTATTGCAAGACCGTCAAGTTTTTGGAGAAAGAAAGTGTTACATGATATAATGACTACATGTATTATATTACACAACGTAATAATTGAGGACGTGATCTTAATGCACCAATTCAAGATTTCATAGAGCCACCAACTACAACGACAGAAATGGTGGTAGATGAAAATCTCTGATTTGAACAATTTTTAGCTAGACATAATAAAATTAAGGACACAAATGCTCATTTTGATGCATTGATAGAGCATTTATGGGAGCAACATAATATTTCAAAATTTGAGTGTTTATGTAATCATATTTTACTTTTATTTGAATTTGTTTATTAATTTATGTATTATATAATATTTTCATGCAATTTATGATATTTAAAAATTCAGAATAAAATATAAGTTTTATTAAATAAAAAAATTGAAAAAATAAAATTTATCACATAAGAATTATATAAATTAATTATTGGAAAAAGAAATAAATAATTTATATGAAATAAGAAAATAAGAATGAAATATAAATAATAATATAATATTAAGGAGAGAGAAAAAGATTCTTTTTTAGAGAGTAAAATAGAGAAGTATATTGGAGTTGGTTATCTGAAAAAATAGAGAACTCTATATTTGGAGAGTAAAATAGAGTGTAGGATTGGAGATGCCCTTATGTCCTCCAATTTTCGGTGTACACAAGTAGCACAAACATTTATGCGTCAGACATAACATTTTACGTGTATTATATCATATAGGATATATATGTCCACCTATTTAACTTTATATAAGTTTAATTATTTATTGGAAAAATTACATGAATTGGTATATTTTAATAAATAATTATTGATTTTAGCAATAGTTTTTATTTATTACCATTTATATCAATACTATGTTAAATCTGCAATATGTATTAAAAGTGAATTATGTATGCAATATATATGAATTATATATGAATTATAATTGTTTTTCAAAATATATGATGTTTGTTTGATAAAAATTTGACACATTGTATTATGAGTGTATTAAAATGTGTGATAAATGAATTATCTTTCATTAAAATTTGTATTATATGTGAATAAAAAATTGTTCTTTGTAATATGAATTAAACTTGTATTATAAATGAATTAAAAGTGATCAAGTGAAAAAGAAATATTATTGCTATAAATGGTAAATATTTTTTTATTATACTATATTTATGTAAATTTCCCTTATTTATTTATTCCTATCCAACGTTAAAAAACAGAAATATCAGGTGAAATCAAATTGAGCGACACATTTATGTATTAAGTTTTTTTTGTAATTTATTTTATAGAAATTAAAAATATTGACTCTTAATAGTTTTTTTTCATACTCGAAATTGCTCTCTTTTTAGGATAAATTTTATGTGTGATAATTCAATTTTGAGTTTATCACATAAATTTTTGTATTTCATGAAAGTCATCTAATTTTAAAATTTATGGTACAAATTCCATTTGATATTTTATTTTATAGTTTCTTTGTTATATAAAACTCATTCAACGTTAAAAGTCATCCCACTTTTAATTGTTTATTTATCTAATTCATTATTTGACTTATTTTTCATTTGTTAGTTATTTTTAAAAAAAAAATTAAAATATTATTTTTATCTTTTAAACCTCACATATAAATTCAACGGTTGCTTTTTGACGGTAAGAAAGAAGAAGGATAGTATGCCGTCATGGTACGGTACCTCATTGCCTAACCAACTAAGAATAACGTATTGAAAATTTCACGCATCGTTTTGAATTGAAACTAAAGAGAAGAGAATAATATTTGTATTTCTTGTATCAATAAAAATAAATTTAAAAATAATAATGACTATCAAAATAAAGTCTATAAGAGAAGAAAGTCACTACTTCGATTAAATTAATCAGTGGGGTAGAAGATAAGTTTGGTTCTTTTGAATTAAGATTGAAGATGAAAAACAAATAAAAATCTTTGAATTGAATTTTTAAAGTTCAAGTATTGTAAAAAAATAATTTACACATTTAGATTCTACAAAGTGAAAATTAGAAAAGGTAGAGTGTACTCAAAGGCGGAGTTAGAATTTAATATTTGTGGGTTCTAAATTTTAAAACAGAATAATATATTAGTCTCGTATAACAATTGAAGTTACAATCAAATATATATTAAAATTTCACTCGACAAGTTGTTATGTTTTGAAAACAAAAATGATGCATCATTTGGTACACTTTCAAATACTTCATTTATTAATATGAAGATTTGAGTTATTTATTTCAAAGTTCTAAAATATTATTTTGGTACAAGATAAATAATTGTTATATTTTAGTATAAATTTTGAATTCTTTTTAAATAATCTCAATATTATTTTAAGTAAAATTAAAATTATTAAATTCACTATTAATATCTTTGGGACCTTAAAACTAAAGTTATTAAATTCACCATTAATGTTTTTGGACCTATAGGGAAGATTTTACTTGCTTCACCCTTGAGTCATCCTTGCCTTGAAAGTTGAAGTTTCGAAAAGCAAACAACAACTTAATTAATATAATCAAAATTATTAATACGTGGAACGGTTTTAAAATTAAAGATTAAAAATATAATCTTTGAATAAATTGTTATACAATGTAAAACAAATTTAAAAAAATAGAAAAGCGAGAGTCGAGGAGGAATTGAGAAGAGTAAATAGCATTTACTGGGGTAGAGGTCTGCACTTTGATAACAAGCAACCAGGGGCGGACCCACGTTATCTCCAGGGTGTTCACCCGAACACCCTCGATAAAAAAATACACTGTATATCTAAGGTGAATTTTTTGAATTTGTATTGATATATATATTTTGAACACCCTAAATTATGAATGGATGAGATAGCCCAACGGTAGCTAAGCTCAAAGTTATGCGCGACGTTCAGGGTTCGAATCCCTGCATTGACATTTTATTTTTACATTTTTTGGCTTCAGTTTTTTTTTTTTTTTTTTTTAGTTAGATGTTTATACTTTTAATTTCCGAACCTCCTCAACGAAAATCCTAGGTCCGCCACTGCAAGCAACAATAATGAAGTATAGTAAAAACTAGAATCCTAACTTTTAAAAAGAAATCAAATTTTAGGTTTAACATTTTATAATGATTCAAAAGAAATCAATATAGTGAAATATTATTTTAGAGTATGACACCGTTACGTATAATTATATTTGAGATTAATTGTTAGATGTTAGTTTGGAGTATGACACTACTTATTTATTATTTTCAATTATCAATTTTCTATTTTATTATTTGAAAAAGAATTTATAAAAATCTATTGAGGAAAATTGAATAAAGGAGAGTAAAAGATAGTCACAAAACACATTTTTTTTGGGGGTGGGGGGTGGGGGGAAAGGGTCAAAAATACCCCCAACTTTAATTTATTATTTAAATTTATCTTTGCCGTTAAAATGAAGTTAATTTTATCCCTCCCAGTACTAATTTCACCAAATTTACCCCCCCCCCCTTAAATAGATTGACCCAAATTGACCCCATTTTTTTAAAAAAAACCCAATTTCTTATTTTAACCCAATAACCCTACCCCATTTAAAATAACCCGACCCCATTCTCCCAAATCTCCTATATTCCATCTACCCATTCTCTCAAATTTCCTTCATTCTCTCCCTCAAAAGCTAAGCTTAAGAACAAATTGATGAGTTGACTAGTCTCTTCTCTTGTTCCTTAATTTTTCAAACAAATTTTGGTTCCAACATTTACAATTAAAACAAGTAACAAAAAATATAGAAGTAGTTGTATGATCCTTTCTGACACGCATCAATAGTACTGTTAGTTTCTATTTCGAATTTCCTATGAGTAATTTGATGCATTTTTCTCATACACCTTCTATAGGATATTGGTTTGCACCTCCTAATTGTTATTGGGGATGGGCGAAATTTATGCCACTAAGTGAACTGACATGAAGGATCCACAGAAAAGCTTCATTGTTGGAGACTGCTGCATTTTGTAGAAGATGTTTCAGTGCTTCATGTTGTCAATGGTTTATCACAATCATTGATTTATAATGATACAATAATAAAAAAATATTTTAAATTCTCCCAAAAAATTTCTTGTGAAACATATTTTAGGTCGATGCTTTTGTTATATAAATGATAGTGGGCAGATATTGAAGGTTAATGGGCAAAGAATCGAGAAATACATGAGTATATCTTAGGAGGTTCTCTTAATCAAGATAATATATCTTGAAGAACCTTTGCTATAGAGAACTATCATTATGTAACAACATTAAATCAAGGGCTTTGAGGAGACAACCCAAAGTGTCTTTAAGTTTATTTCTTTTCTCCCATCATGTGGGTGTTTGTTTGCTCGCAAAAAGAGTGAGGTTGTGCTTTAGGAAACTTGCTATGACGGATAGAATGTTCACCTTCAAAGAAAAAAGGGCATCCATCAATTCTCTGTTGTGTATCACCCATCAGCCACCCTCTCTAAATAGTAATTCAAGAAGGAAAATCAAGGGGCCGACATTCACACGGCAACCCGACTAGATTCATCAGGACACGACATTCATTTATGGAGAATTTGGCATTAGATTACTAGGTTGCCTTTTCTTCAACTCATCAATTTATTTGTAGGCTTAGCTTAAGGAAATTTGGGAGAACGAGTTATTTTAAATGGGATCGGGTTATTGAGTTAAAATAAAAAATTCGGGTCAATTTGGGTCAATCCGTCTAATGGGGGTAAATTTGATGAAATTAGTAACGTGAGGGTAAAATTAATTTTATTTTAACGGCGAGGGTAAATTTAAATAATAAATCAAAGTTGAAAAATATTTTTGACCTTTTTCCCTTTTTTTTATCTAAAATTAAAAAGTCCAAAAAATCGAATTAAATAAAAAAATTGAATAGCTGCTTGGGGCTCAGACACCCATCCAAATAATCAGAGTTGCACACGCTTACCACTGCTCCATCCACATTAGTGTGATGTGAGTTCACACGCAGAATTTTAATATATTTGTACCTGATTTTTCAATACGTATATAAAATATATGTAAAAGCTAATGAATTCGTCTGAATTTCTATTTAACATTGTAGTTCCGCCCCTGAGTGTACTGCAACGATCATTACTAGTAGGTTATTTCAAACGATCTCTCATTCAAACAAAACAAAGCAACAATAGAAAGAGAAACAAAATTATAGGAAAAAACATGACAACAAATTAATAAAAAGTAACACATATGTCAGAAACAATAACAACCACAATAAAGTATAATCACCTAAATCATAGATGATATCAAAAGCCAACAACTACATGAGTAAGTTACTACTACATTTTATCATAATAATTATATTTTCGATAAATTGAAGCTGTACTATATCATATTATTTCTAATCAAAACAAATACACAATATTAAAAGAATTCAAATATTCCAATTTCATTCATCAAAATAATATGTATACATACATATATAAACTAAACCTTTCAATGATTCAAATGAAATTCAAAAAAAAAAACAAAAAAAAACCACAAAATTACTTTTTCTGGCACTTCTCCTTGATCCATTTAAACCCCAATGAAGTTCCACTCTTCACCTTTTTTGCACTCACCACCGCCGCAGCCTTCGCCTTGTCAGCCCCCACCGCCGCCGCCGATTTCGCCTTTCCAAAACTCGCCGATGCCACCGCCGTCACCTTCTCCATCTTCTTACCGCCGCCGCCGTTTTTTCCTTTGCTCCCATACTCTTCATCTACGACGTCGTTTTGACTGCCCCATTGATCTGCCCAGCTGTTTCCGTGACTTCCCATTCTTGAAAAAAAAAGGAGAGAAAAATCAAATCTTTAATGGAAAACAAGAAAAAGTTAAAATTCTAGCAAAGATTAGTAAATGTGATAAATGGGGTTACAAGATTTTAATGGAAAACAAGAAAAAGTTAAAATTCTAGCAAAGATTAGTAAAGGTGATAAATGGGGTTTCAAGATTTAAAAGGAAAACAAGAAAATTTACAAATTTTGGCAAAATTAAAGCAGAAATTAGTAAAGGTGATATATGGATTTATGGGGTTTCAAGATTTTAATGGAAAACAAGAAAAGGTTACAAATTTTGGCAAAATTCTAGCAGAGATTAGTAAAGGTGATAAATGGATTTATGGGGTTTCAAGATTTTAATGGAAAACAAGAAAAAGTTACAGATTTTGGCAAATTCTAGCAGACATTAGTAATGGTGATAAATGGATTTATGGGATTTCAAGATTTTTAATGGAAAACAAGAAAATGTTACAGATTTTGGAATTTTTTTAGCAGAGATTGGTAAAGGTAATAAAGGGACTGATGGGGAATTCAAGATTTTAATGGAAAACAAGAAAAAGTTCGAATTTTTAGGAACCAAAAACACACAAAAAAATTGGTAAATGAACTGATGGGATTTGCAAGATTTTAGTGAAAACAATGAACAATCCATAGATAAACAAAGTTAGAATCTTTAGTAACCAAAAACAAGAAAGAGTAACAAATCTTTGAAAGAGATTGATAAAGGGGATTGATGGGGTTTGCAAGATTTTGACAGAAAACAACCAATAGAAAAAAAAAAGTTAGAATCTTTATCAACCAAATCAAGTAAAAGTTACAAATCTTTGAAAACCAAAATAGATTAGTAAAATGACTGATGGGATTTACAAGATTTTGATGAAAAACAACCATTAGAAAAATATAAGTTTGAATTTTTAGTAACCAAAAACAAGAAGAGAGATTGAGTAAAAGGACTAATGGGGTTTGCAAGATTTCAATGGAAAACAACTCATAGAAAAAAAAAAGTTACAATCTTGAGGAGCCAAAAACAAGAAAAAGTTACAATCTTTAGCAATAAATAACAATCTGTGATAACCAAAACACTAAAACTCTAACAGAAATGAGAAGTAGAAGAAAAGATCAAATTTTTACCAGAGATTGGTGATGGGGTTGCTCCAAGATTATTTGTTTATGTAAAATGTGAACAGAGAGGATAATAAAAGGACCAATTGTAAGAAGGAATTTAAGGCAGCTAAGGTAAACGCTTAGCTGTCAGGATCAGGAATCTTCTTATACATTAGGTTTCAGAAAATTAAGCCTAAAGTTTGGTACATTTACACTTTCACTCCTTATATTATAATCCTATATGTACTTTCAACCTCATACTCTAAATTTTCAAACGATTTTGATATCGGAAAAAAGTCAAAAATATCTTTCATTTTGTTATATTCAATCGAGATAAACTCATTTCTGTTATGAAACTATATGAATTTAGGAGAAGAATAAAGTAGGAAGAAGAGAAAAGACTTCTTATTCATTTTGAAGTATATTCAAGATTCATAGAATTTCTTTATAATGAATGAAATTCCTTAATTTATAGGAGAAACCTAACTTGGTCCCCAAGTAGGATTCTTAACCATATCCTAAAAGAACTCCACATAATTAGACATTCACTATAATATAAATTGTTTATAACACTCCCCCTTGAATGTCGGTAGATTATGTGCCTCGTTAAAATTACTAGATGAAATCCAGTGGGAAAACAATCTAGTGAAGAAAAAAGAGTACACATATCTAATAATACGCATTATGGATGCCTCATTAAAAACCTTACAAGGAAAACCCAATGGGACAAAACCTTGTGAGGGAAAAAGAGTACATCACATATTAACTCCCCCTAATGACAACATCTATTCAGAGACTAGAATCTTCGTTTTCCAAGCTTGTGCACCATCTTCTCGAAAGTTGTAGTTGGTAGAGACATGGTGAATAAATCTACTATAGTATTACTTGAATAGACCTCTTGCATGTTGATATCACCATTTTTGGGAGCTCGTTAGTGTAGAAAAACTTTGACGAAATACGCTTCCTTCTTTCTCCTTTGATGAATATTCACTTCAGGGTCAAATATTTCTGCAAGTTCCTTACTTCTACTTCTTTAAGCAAATAATCTATTGCCTTTTGAAAACTCTTTAAGAGTTTCAATTCTAGTCATCAACTTGCATAATAATACTTGTGTATGCTCTATGCATTTTGAATCAATTTAATCCTTATGAGGACGAAAAATAAGTTTTCCAAAAATTTGTATATGTTTTAGATTTTGAACCCATTGGATATTTTCATATCAATTTTGTCAAGTGACAACATTCAATATTAGATGTATGACATCTTCTAGTGCCTAGATTGCGAGTCAAATAAGCTTTACGCTTACCAAGATGCACCATTCCACTTTTCACTTGATAATTATTTCTACATCAGCATGCTTTAATAGATGTAGAATTTATATCCTCATAATCTTTTACAATATTGCGCGCTATTGTATCAAAGATATCGTCAACGATATATCACTTTTTATCAATTCACAATACGACGTAACTTATTGAGATCTCATTCACTTCATTATTTTTAGGTAGCTACCCCTCTCATGAGGTTTCATAAAGTGTTACGTCGTAGGCTCTCCAAGAGCTCATTGTCTCCTTATTATGATCATTTTGATTCTTTGATCCTCCCCCTTTTTCAAGGATTATTTTATTAGAATTGATTAGTCTATCATGCTTCATGCATGTCGTAGACTCTATCTCTAAGGGACATACAGTAGGAGTATTTACAACTCTTGTGTTACTTCTAGTCTCCCCTTATGTTAGACAAACTAACATACATCTCAATCTTTTGGAGAATCTATCTTTGTGCATCATGATATGTTCATTTATTATATACTTCACATCGAAATAATCAGATGAAAAATATCTAGTCCCTGACCAAAAATTCATTTGATCATAATTTATTGGTCTGATGCATACAACTACATTATATTTCAGAACGTGAAACTTTGTTCTCATAAGCAATGGTTGACTATTTATTTGAGGAATTTAATATCACATCAGCTAGGATATTTATAAAATTATCAAGATGCATTATCTTGATTTCATATTCTTATACTGTACAAATAATTTGGGAATGTCAAATCGTAAGTTGACAACAAACACACATGTGATTATCATAAAGATGCATCTGTTTATCATGTAACAAGATAGGTGAATGGACCCATATTCACCTTTTATACTTTTCAGAATTTAGGGATTTAGTCCCAACTTTAGTTGATCCAATCAACTTACATGACAACAAGCAATATAAAGAATTCTTGAAGAATCTTCAAATTCTCCAATGTATGTCGATCACCGTGTATGCACAACTTTGAGACTATCAATTATTCATGCTGACGAATACAAAAATTAGTACTTGTAAACTCCAAGTTTACAATGGCATATGCCTTTTGCTTTAGTAAATTTCTAATATACTATTATATGAGTAAATTTTAATTTTATTACTCCGAGAGTAATTTTCAAATTTATTTCTTCTCAACTTGCCTTGATAACAAATAGCACAAGTAAATTCACCATTTAAAAGAATCTTTAAGTTCTTTAATGGATGTCTATTCAAATTATATATAATTCACCTCATCATTATAGACTCATGATGTCCCATACAATCATGCAAAAGTAAGACAGTATTGGAATTTGTATTAGAATGTGCCTCAATTGCACTAATTACTATCCAATAAAAATCAAAAGATAAAGTATGGAACTTTTCTTTAACATATGTCTGCCTAGAGACAGTCTTGGTGATACCACATCTACAATCAAAGATTGCGATCTTTCCACGCCTAGCATGATGGCTTACACCTCATTCACTTTAAAGAATGGATCTGTATTTTTACCATTTGTCAAAAGCTCTTATTCTTCATGAATAGAACACAATCATCTAAGTACATCAAATTTTGATAACTTAGTACCTCATTCCATATTCATGTGCATCATTTAATCAATTGTCTTCTTTTAGACATTTATGCACTGCTACATTCATTTTGGAGAATGGATTTGCTTCAACGAGATATATTTCATGACTAATTTTTATCAAAAACTCATTATTTGTCTTAGTCATCATTATATAATCAATATGGTGCATTGAGACTCGAACCCAACGTCTTATGCCATAAATCAATGAGGGACTTGAACCCAACATCTTTCATCACAGAGCATCAAGACTCATGATGTCTTACCCTCTTGGTGCGATTGGACATGAATCCACCATCTTATGCTTTTGGTGCGATAGAACTTAAATCCACCGTCTTACCCACAATGAGGCTCAACCTCAAGCCTTCAAAACAATCATAATTTTATCACTTTTGATGATCATTAATATGATCGTATATTATAATTACACACAAAATTGAGATTATTGATTTATTATAATCAACATTAGTAGTTAATAGATATAATTTTATATATCACATACCTCATATAAAGGTTGAAAACATACCTCTCATTAAATTGTGCTTATTTAATTATTAACATAAATTAAGGAATTCTCTTTCCAATCGATTAAAATTAAATGTATAGAATGTCGACAAGTCTATTTAAAGACTTACTTTAGATGGTACTTCCAGATCTGTCACATAAATAATTATAACATAAAGATAAATCATACCTTGAAGATATAAGAACCTTATTGCATAACTTATGCAAGATCTCTTCTGCACTTTTTCCGTCTTCTTCATAATACTTTAAGAATAGAACAATCGTGCTGATAACGTGTTATGAAACTATATGAATTTAGGAGAAGAATAAAGTAGGGAGAAGGGAAAAGACTTCTTATTCATGTTGAAGTATATTCAAGATTCATAGAACTTCTTTACAATGAATGAAAACCCTTAATTTAGGTGAAACATAACTTGGTCCCAAGTAGGATTCTTAACCATATCCTAAAAGGACTCCACATAATTAGACATTCACTATAATATAAATTATTTATAACACTTTCATTATAATTTGATATAAGTTTGCTCTTAACTTTGATAGATGAACGTATGTCAAACTTAGAATCAAATGAGTCGATCTACAATTTTAACGGGACATATTTCATTTGCATTTGAGTTCTTTTCTTGCATCTTCTTCTCTTTCAACCATAGTTGTTGGTCTAAACATTTATTTGACATGTTGTGTGTATGAAGTATATTTTTCTGAGCAATAGTATTTATTTATTTATTTATTTTCATAACTGATTAACTATTCTTCTCGGAATAGACAATGATGTATGTGTCAAACAGGTGGGTTGGATTAAAATTGAAGATATTAAAATGGATTGAAATAGAAATCGGTTGAGTCTTTACCCGCCCAAGTTTACTTTGGGCTCTAATGAACTAAAAAATGGGTTGGGTCTTGACCCGCCCAATTTGACCCAATTAATCTAAATAATTTTAACATAGTGATATTTAACTTTTATAATCACAATTCGAATTTCATCTTAAGATTTTTTTTAAGAAAATAATAAATTGATAGATAAATCCTAAAAGATGTTAATCAGATAATAATTCATACTTTTAAAATAGGAACATATCTTATTAAAAAGTTTTAAAACGGGTTAAAATTGTAGATTAATTGGGCTCAATTGAGGATTCTCTAAAATGGGTTGAGCTTGAATGAGTTGAGATTGAACCCAATTCAAATTATCTTGAGCCCAACCCTTCAAATTCTGAACGGATTGGGCGGGTTACCTATGTTTGAGTTCATTTTTGACACTCTGGGTGTGTTTGGTATGAAGGAAAATGTTTATCATTGCTAGAAAATATTTTCTTGGAAAACAAGTAATTTTTGGACTAATTTTCTCATATTTGGTTGGTGAATAGAAAATATTTTGCGGAAATAATTTTTAGTGTTTGATTTATGTATGAAAAATGATTTTGAGAAACATTTTTTATTTTTACAAGAGTAGAAAATAATTTTTCAAATTACAAATATTTTTAAAAACAATTTTTTTTTTTGTGTGTGTGTGGGGGGGTATGGGTGAAAAAATAAAAAATTTGAAGTTGAAAATGTTTTTAAGAAACTAGGGCGGCTCGCGGGGTGGGAGTGGAGTGGAGGGGTGGCGGCGGGGGGATAGGGGTTAAAAATTAAAAAATTTGAAGTTGAAAATATTTTTAAGAACAAACGTAAAATTTATTTTTGGGAGGTGGGGGAGGGGGGTCAACGGTAGGATGAAAAAAATGAAATTTATAAGTTGAAAATATTTTTAAAAAACAAACATTTTTTTAAAAACAAACTTAAAATGTATTTTGGAAGGTGGGGGTGGGGGGATGGTAGGGTGGGTGTGTGGGGTCGAGGGTAGGGGGTGAAAAAAAATGAATTTTGAAGTTGAAAATATTTTTAAAAATAAACTCATTTCTTTTGGGGTGGTGGTGGTGGTGGTGGTGGTGGTGGTGGTGGGTGGGGGGGAGATCGGGGATTGGGTGAAAAACAAAATTTTGAAATTGAAAATATTTTTTAAAAATTAATGTTTTCTAAAAAAAAAAGTAATTTGAAGTTGGATCAAAGTTTTAGAAAATGTTTTCCTTAATTTTTGAAGGAAAGTCATTATCCTTAATTTTGAGGAAAATGAGTTGATTTGAAAAACTTTTTTCAAAACTTGTCTCAACCAAACATGAGAAAATTGAAAAATATCATACCAAACACACCCTATATATATAATGTATCATATGCTTTGTCTAAAATAAGGAGTTCTCTATTTTCTATTCTATCTTTCTATTTGGGTGTAAAAACAAGAACATTATGGGGATTCTAATAAATTTTTCCATGGGACAATTTGACTTCTATATTAGCAATTAGCAAAGACGTTTACTGTATTTTAGGAAATGTGTAATTTACAGATTGGGATATCATCTAGACTTTTCTTCTTTGCTTATATTAGTGAATACCTCAATTTTTGCATATTGATTATTTTCTCTTACTATTTTCAATAAGGAAATCAAGATTTTAACCTTGGATTTTGATTTATTTATTTATTTGAGAATTAGCATAGTTGGACCAAATAATTAAAAGGTATCCAATTTTTTATCTTTCTTGTTTTGCAAATGAATGTACATAGTATAAAGAGAAAACACATAAAGAAAAAAACTTCTAAATTGTTCTGAGCCTATATCCTGAACGTTGTCAGCACTCGAGAATCATTGTTAGTCCCCAAGCAAACCCTTGACCTGACTCGTTCCTCAACGAAAGACTTACTCAAGTAAAACAAGAACCCCAACTTAAAAGATTTAACTCAAAATGTCTTAATAGATCTTAACTAATACTTAATTAAGTATAAGTGATCAACTCAAAGTCTCAAACATTACAAAAGAAATGATGAAAGACTCCTCAATTACTACTAGCCTCTAAATAATATGATGGATGTCGGGATAAGACCCCCGACAATCTAATAACAAAACCATAATGTGAAGCCCTCCGGAAAGCAAGGAGACTCACTAAAGCTAGTTGGAATGCAATGAGATCAATGAAGCGCCTATTGATGACCCTGGACGTCTATATCTGCATCATGAAAAGATGCAGGTTAAATGTCATTAGTACTTTGAATGTACGAGCATGTGAGGGGAGAACTGAAAGTAGTAGATAACTGAACTGATATTGTGGGAAGATATACTCACCTCATCTCAACTCAAATGTGAAATCAACAATAAAAGATGTAATATATAAAACTTTTAAAATAGTAAATATCAAATCAATATGTATAAAAATACAATAAATAAACTCTTTACTCTTATTTGGTAGATTCTCTATCTGACAACCATCACTACCAACTACATGATGATACAATGTCTCACTCACACTGTCAAAACTGCCTTATACCTTGTCGGGTTATAACACTTCTCACATAAGTGGATCCACTAAGCTATGCTTAAGAGAAATAAGGAATCATCTAAAATGTATGAACCTTTACCTATGTTGACATACATGGTTTATGAGGATTTTGAGTTGTCTGAACTCATCCCTATATTAGTGCTCAATTCTACTCCCTATAATATATATAGAATTCATTCTCTTATATTAAAAAACATACCTTTTCCTCAATTTAAGATAATTGCTCAAAAGATCCTCTTAAAAGAGGTGATGCTCAAGACTCCTCATAAACTCATTTAGAATCGGTGTTTATTTCAATTAAATGTAAAATTATTACATACTTGGGAATACTTAGTTTCCTTATACTCATTTTGAAATATGAAAGACAACTTTCCTTATTCTCATACTCATTTACTCAAGTCTTAAAACATGTTATAGATAAGTATAAAAGACTTCTCAAAAAAGACTTTCTTGACCTTAATTTGAAAATGTGAATTTAAGAGCTATGATAAGGATATACAGTATGCTTAGATAGTTAGTAATAAGAAGAGAGCTAATACATGTTAAAGGACGCATACGAGACGAAGAATTGAGACAAAAGGGGCCTGACGTCTCTGGCGCATCAGTGGCGCGTCGCGCCAGGCCTCAAAGTATTGAAAGTACTTTCAAATGCACTGTTGTCGCCTCCTAGAGCTATGGGGGAACGTTACCCCAGTCTCGAGCCCAGAAAATCTGACGATTTCTCTCCTCAATTTTTGGTCCTAGCTCATCTAGAATCGATTGGTTTCTTCCAAAATCTCTTTGATTCATAAACCCAACACAAATAATAAAAAAAAAACACTCAAATTCTATCAAGAATCACCACACATTTGCAAAAACCTCACCTCAAGAACTCAACAAAACTCCATTCTTAAGGATTGAAGCTAAAACCTCAAGAACTTCGTCAAGAATCTCAATACAACGATTTCAAGAACGAATTCATGGAAGAATGACATGTGAGGAATGTGGGTAAAAAAATCAAATACTATAAAACACTTACATACCTCGAAAGAATTAAGTTCTTGGCGAAAATACTCAAACCTTGAATGAACGCTTGGAATCTTCTTCTTTTTCTCCTCTTGAAACCCTTCTCTGAACCCTAAGCGTTTAGAAATGAATGAAAACTGATGTCAATTAGGTTAGACCCATATTTGGGTGAGGAAACTTTTAGGCCTAGTGGGGTAAGGAAAAAACATCAAAATATCCTTCCCTAAAACGGATGAAATGCCTTAACTATATAGGTTGCACTCAAATGGACGTAACTCCTTCATCCGAGCTCAAAATTTTGCAAACTCAGTAGCGTTGGAAAGATGACTTAAAGACCTTCGACTTCATACTTCATGAGCCACTTAACTCCTTATGTGCTAAAAGTTATGGTCATTTGAAGTTGACACAAAACGAAAAGCTAAAATGTTACTTGTACAAATCTCTAGTTGACTTTTCGAAGTACGTGATGTTACATGAACTTGACAGCACAAATTAATTTAGCACTTAAACTAAATAAGCTTTCAAATACACCCTTAACATCTTTCAAGTAATTATTTTCAACTCTTCCAACACCAACCCAACGTCTATGGAAACAACTTTCGTTAGCACGTTAATCATATATATATATATATATATATATATATATATATATATATATATATATATATATATATATATATATATATATATATATATCCATTTTGTCCCTCCAATGGTAATATCTTACTGGAAACGACCCAATATCCATTTGAAGAATAATCGATCTTTACCTTCAAAGAATCCTAAATTTCTCTTTTTCCTTACCACCTCAATCATTTGAAAATGACGATCCAATTTCTTATATTTTTCATGATTCATCTTAAATCTTAGCTTTTAAAACCTAAAATTTGAATCTTTAAAGGAATAATTTTTCTTCGAGAAAAGGTAAAATTCAAAATTCTTCTTCTTCATCTATTATTTTAATTTTTGTTCTCTCTCTTTCCCTTATTGTCAGTTGTTTTTTCTTGCACAAAATTATAACACAAAATGTGGTCAGTTAATTTGACCAAGCATTTTATGGAAGAAGATGATCATACTACAAAGAAAATAATTTATTCTTATCATGGACTTGTGCTACATTAAAAAATATCTTGGACTTCAAGTAACCCCAAAAAAAAAAGAAATTGGTTATGTTCTTATTATGGGGTAAAGAATATTTTTTCCTTATTTATTTGCCGATTGAGAAATTTTATTAAGCACTAACACCTTCATTCTTTTTCTTTATTGAAAAGTCTTGATTTTGTCACTTTTAGATCAATTAACGATAAAACTTACTTTTATTTTTATTTTGGGATAGAAAAGAGATTTGAGTTATTTTTCTATTATATAAAAGGGAGAGTTTTCAAACTTTCAAACATGACTGTTTTTGCCATATTATTTAGAAAAGCTTAAGGGCAATTTGGTCATTGCCCCTTGCTTATACAGAAGGGACACAACAAAATTGAAAGATAAACTTGCTTAAAAAATTTGTTGTTCTTGCTTTGTTATTTGGACCTCAGCAAAAGCTCTTTAGAAAGTCCATCCTTCTCTATTTATTTACAAACCATGCGTACCATTATAGAATACAATGGGTACTACTTTTTTGTTTTTCCATTAATGTCATAAGACATGGGTCCCGCTAAATATTAAGTATTTAGTCCCTTCGTTTAAAAAAGGATGATTTAATTTGACTTGAAACGGAATTTAAGAAAAGAAAGAAGACTTTTTAATCTTGTGGTTCTAAATTAAAGTTATGTCAAATATATCAAAATGCGCTTTAATCTTGTAGTCTTGAACATGTCACGTGAAAAGTTAAAGTTAACGTGTTGTCAAAAAAGGAAAGAAATCATTCTTTTTTTAAACAGACTAAAAAGGAAATATGATCATTCTTTTTTAAATCGATGAAATATTACCTTTTTACTGTCATAAATAAAAATTCTCCTTATTTGATTTTATTTGTCTGTTATTTAAGAATATGTCTTTTTATTTTTATCTATTCATTTTCAGATATTAAGAAATATGATTTTTTAATTCATATTTTGCTTTCAACATTAATTACTTATTATTTCTTAAATTATTTTTTGAGATCTAATATTATTAAAGATCAATCAAAAAAAAAATAGTGTGGTAAACAGTTTTATCAATTATTATTTTCTTAAATTGATATGTCAAATTCAAATATGACAAATAAAATAAATAAATAAATAAATAAAGCAAATATTGAAAATATTTCTTTTATTTCACTTGAGTATTGTGATAAATTAAGAAAATTAGTTATTGAAATATAATTAATAGTTTCAACATGTTAGTTTTTATCATTAAATAAAGAGATTGTGGATATTATAGTTTTTAGAATATTTTTTTTAATATCAGCTTGCTTGAAAAAAATTGTTATTTCTATTTTGTCACGTGGGTTGTATCAATAAAAAAATTAATTTAAAAAAACCACTCTTTTCATTTAATTATACATTTTGCCTTACCCGGTATTGAAATGCATTAAATTTGTAGGGCCATTGGACTTTCTAATTCGACAAATGTACTAGGTGCTCAACTTTTTTTCTTTTTCTTTTATGATAATAGTTATTGTAACACATAATACATAAATTTGCCCTTTAATTTAGTTTTGAATTATATTTATGCTTTCAACTTTGGGTGTGCATAAATAGACACTTAAACTTATATAAAGTTGAACAAATAGACACACTGGTCCTACATGTCATCCTATATGTTATTTTTTATCATACGTGGTGTCCTACGTGTATTGTGCCATATAGGACTCATGTGTTTATTTATTTAAAAGTTGAATAGTTAAAGTGTCTGTTTGTGCATTATGAAAGTTGCAGGTCAAAGTTAAAATTTGAAGTCAAGTTTAGGGTCCAATATATATATTATGCCTTATTCTAATGTCTTCCATATAATTTCTCATTTGAATCACATGAAAAGTTATATTTCATTTGAAAACTCAGATTATTATCACTATTAAATTTAGTATTCCTTAAATTTAATATAATAAGGTTATTAAAAAATAATAATTTATATTAATTGTAATTAAATAAATATTATATATTTTTAATTTTGTTCTTATACCATTTTTTTACTTTGCCAAATTAACAAAAAATTATTAAGTTTTTCTTAATATTGACTTTATGATTAAATAACTTTATTAAATACTAATAGTCAAATTTAACTTTCTATGCATAATTAATAAAATTGATATATGATAAATAAATTTCTAAGAAATATTTTTTTATGAGTTATGTCAAGTCAATATCGACCAAGTAAAATGGAATACAAAGAGATGTTTATTAAGTTGGGTTCATAACTGTATGTTTCAATGTACAAAATTTTGATAAAATAAAATCTTTAAAGTTAAATGATAATTTTTTGAAATTTAAATTTAAATTATTAAAACATATATAATAATTTTTTATAAAAATAATATCATATTAAATTAAATGAAATGGATAATAAATTCATGTTTTTATCATGATAAGGTTGAAAATATCTTACTCTTGCTATATTCCTTAAATAATTAAGAGTTTAGACTTTAGTTAGGATATATATTAATGATTTCAATTTTTTTATGATATTGGACCCGTGTCACCAAGCCATTTCCTTTAGTCTACAAATACTAAAGAGCTCAGGGACCGTGTACTCTATTCTTTGAAAACAATCTTTCAATGGATAAGATTATCATATTATTTATTAAAATTATGAAATAAGATGATATTAGGAATTAGAACCACCAAGTCAAAAATCATTTTCCTTACTATTGAAAAAAAATGAATAAGGCATAAATATCCTTTTAGACTATGACCTAAATCACAGAGACAAATTTAAACTTAACTAAGGTCCTATTACCTTTTGACCTCATTTTTTACTTTTTATATTTTTGGGCACCTTTTGTGCTGACATGACTGTCACGATCCAAATCGTCCTGATTGACACCCACACTAACCCTCCGGTGGGAGAACCATTACTACAACCCAACCAAGCAACTTAACGAAAAACTAAGCATTTAAAAATACAAAAGCAGTCTTAACTAACTAAATTATTTATTAAGGAACCAAACAAATGAATTAACACAAATGTGGAAATACAATCCCTAAAACCTGAAAGTCATTGTACCAAAACTCTACTAACGACAAGTCTAAAAGGCTACAACCCCAAAACTAAACAACACCTTAACAAATAGTCTGAGTCCGAAAAGAGTGAACTTAAACAAAAGAGAACTAAGGCAACCCGAAAGAACTAGCTCACTCTTGAATTCATAACGTTTATTGATGTTCTAAACGAGGTCTGTAAAAAAGCCGCCGAGGATGCCCTATACTCAACCAAAATAAGAGCAATTGCAATATCAGTACACAACCACAATGTATTGGTAGGATCACGCGGTTATTTCAAATAGGTGAAACATATATAAGTGACCACAACATTATAAATCAGACATATACTAAACATACAAAAATATCATCATCATTCACATCAATGAACAGTTCCACAATTCTCAACAATATACCATTAAATCATTTTAGAGCAATAAATAGTCTTTCAATATCAATCATCATTAGATATGAACGTAATCATCACAAGTATATACACATCACAATTGAGTGGTCCTCACACGGAACCCAATTCGAAGGTCCTCTTATGGATCCCAAATCCAAACTGTTAGCTTGCCGGAACGTGTCAATCAAATCACATAATTATGTCGGAATATGACAATCGATCCCATAATAATGACGCAACGTGGCAACCCGATTCAATAATTGTGTCAAAACGTGTCAATCGATCCAATAGTTGTGCTGAAACGTGGCAACCTGATACAAGTTAGCTTGCCGGAACGTGACAATCTGATCCGCAATCACATAGCACAATCACAATCACAAGTACATCATCAAGATCATACAACAAGAGATGATCATGGCATAAGATTATTCAATATTCTCAATTACTATTAGAGTGATCAGTAATGCAATTTGCATACATACGTGTATTATAACGAAGCAATTACAAACATATATCACACCAACATGAAATCACAACCATCACCTACCTCAAATCCAAGCTTGAATCCCTAAAGCACTTGAGCTTTCCCTTTTCGGATTCTTTCCGCTTGTTGTAGGTCTACAACATTTAATATACGCAGGATCAACGATCAAAGGTCTAATTATTCGAATTATAACAAACACAATAACCCTAGACCAACCCAATATCCTAATACCCAAAAGGTTTTTCCCACCATAATTCTTAAATCAAAACCCTTCCCAATCGATAATAACTCAAGAAAATAGGTTTCATGGATCGAAAAATGGATTCGGTATATTAAACCTTACCTTTAGCCTCAACAATGGTAAAAAACTGTCAAGAACTCGTCTGGGGTCGCCTCCTTAGCCCTAAAGTTGAAAATAGCAAATATGGGGATTTAGGGGTTCATTAGCAACTTTAAGTCGCGTCTGTCCCACTAAAGAGGACCCATCCTGCTCCAACGCCCAGAATCGCGCTCTAGTAGCCTCGACGGAGACATGATGTACCCATTCACAGAAAAGATCATTTTCGAGAGTTCTACTCGCCCGAATTTGATTCCGTAAAGTGGTACGAGTTTCTTATAGTCTTATCATCCACTTATGTAATAAAATTCACAATTAGATATCTCATTCATTACTAGATTTCCCTACACCTTGATGCCTCCGATTTCATTCAAATTTGAACTAGGTTGGGAAATTCCAAGTTACTACAAAAAAATTTTCTGGCCCCAATTCTTTCTTCATTAACTTTTTCATAACGACGGAATCAGGTCATTACAGTGACACCTTCAACCACCCAAGTTGGTTGTCTTTGTACACACTTGTCTGCCATGTTTGTAAATATTATTTTTTATAACAAAAATTATTATTATTATTTTAAAAAAATATTCTGATTTTCTTTATCTTGTATTTAAATTAAGTTAATACTCTATCTTTTTCACCTTGCATCCAAACTTTTTTTTCCATACCTTCATTCATTGTTTTGTTCTCTTTTATTTTTCTATTGATTTTATTTACTCTGATTATTTTCTTAGTCTTTTGTTTTGATTTGATTTCAACTTTAATTCAAAATGTCTTCTATTTAAAATAAGTGAATCTTTACCGTATAGCAAAATAAGTGAGGAGGATCAAATAAAATATAAAAAAAATACAAATGTTAAAACTAAAGGACACTTTTATTTTAAAAAAATACACAGTTTTTATTTAAAAATAATTAAAATAGAAAAGATGATAAATTAATTTAAAAAAGTTTAAAATGAGAAAAAAATTAAAAGAAATATTTTTCAAAGAAAGAAATAAAAATAATTAAATATATATAAGCTTTAATATCAATAAATATGTATACTAAGTGATTAGAAAGTTGTCAATTAAAACATGACATGTATCCAATTTGTCTACTCATCACTTGCTTTCGAAAGAATGTGCACACTTTCTTCACCAAATCGGCATTTATGATGTTTTTATTGCATTTTAAATTAGTTTTTTTTTTGGGGGGGGGGGGGGGGGGGGGGGGGTAATAAGACCCTAATTAAGTTTTGGCGAGTCTCTAGGATTTCATACATAGTTTAGGGGGTACTTGTGTCGTATCCCAAAATAAATAAATAAGCAAGCTTATAAATTAACTAATTACCAAAAGAATTCAAGATAGGATAATATTATTTGAAGAGAAATATTGAAAACACCCCCAAACATGACACAAATTATTAATTTCGTCTAACAATTATTGACATTCTGAAAAATACCCAAGTATTTGGCTAGTAACTTAGATACACCCCTGATTTACCACATGACATAGAAAGTGGACTCAAATTATTGTAAGAGCCTGAAACTCTTAATAAAAGACCGAAAGAAGTGTTGAAAATACTCATAAGCAACTAAACTTGATGAAAATTTAGGGGTATATATATTTCACTCATGTTACAAGATTGAAGGTGTATTTAAAGGTGTAAGATTTGTTATTAAGACCGTCAATATTTGAGAATGAAACGAACAATTTGCGCCAAATTTAAGGATGTTTTCAATATTTCTCTCTTTTAAAAATGACTTTTTTTTTAATTAGATAAGACTATCATCATATTTATTTAAATTTTGGGAGGAAACAATATTAACATATAAATTATTTTCTTTACTTTACTAAAAATAAATAATTAAGTTTTTGTACTAACTAATAAGAAAAAGTCCAATCTAAGTTGATACAAGCTAGTTTGTAATATTATGAATATTGCTTAATTTTGATATATTCAAATACCTCTAGATACATGTATCTTTAAAATACTAATTTATACAACAACTAAGAATTATGTCATATATTTCACTAGCGTACTTAGAAAAGAACGACTAATTAAAGACAAAAAAAAGTCAAACAATTTTTCATAGACAATTTATTAATGGTATAAGACATAAATAACACCTAGACTATGATCGACATCTCAGACACACCTTAATTAAAGTAGGATTCTATTGCCCCTTGATCTCATTGTTTTTGTAATTTTATACACCTTTTAACTTACATACATGATAACCAAAGTTTATAAAGCTAACAAGCACTACATAATATTCCAATATTATTTAGCAACAACAACAATCCTTCAACAAATAGTAATATCTTGTTTAATAAACTCAACCTTATTGTTCCAAGCCAATATCATTGGCAACACAACATGGACAACCATTATTTTTCTCTAGCCAAATTCTAATACAATTAATATGAAACATATGAGAACATGACATCTTTGTAGATTTCAAATCACCAACAAGCCGCCTTTGACAAATTAAGCAATTTCCACCGCCATAAGTTGATGGGATGATCATATATATCCTTGATATATTGATTAAACAACATAACCTTAACAATTAATTGTAGTGTTGGTCGACCATCAATCATCACTCAGCAATCTTTTGACTTATTGGACAACTCAAAATTCAAATAATTGAATATCTTTTTGCAATTAAAATCAGAAGCATCCCAATTCTTCAGTACCTGCAAAATAAATATTCAGGATAAGTTCTATAGACTTAAAATATTATTTCTAAAATAAGATATTAACATTTCTCATATATCCATATAGAAATGCAGTATTACTAAAACATGATAATAAGAAAATAATTTCATATAAAAGAAATAAATTGAATTTAACATGATGCGAAAATAAATAAATAAATCTTTAGCACCTTGAATATGATTTTGCGAGCCTTATCTTTGTTCGCAAAATCATCTTCTTCCATGTCTATAAAAGTTGAGAATTTCAGAGTTTTTACTACCATGTTAGGATCCGGTAATAGCATTTTCAAATTCCAATTATGATAAGTAAAACAAGTGAACTTGATTTGAATGAATTTTGGCTCAAAAGAAGAATTGAAACCAATTTGTGGGATTGGCTTTTCAAGGTCATATGTAAATCTTAGGTTTTGGTAAATGTAAACATTCATTTTTACTGTAAATATATGATAGTTGCAAATATAATTCTAGAGGAAGATATAATTCTAGAGGAAGATGAACAAGTTCAATTTTAGCAAAGAATATTCTATTATATATACGATTTAGGTCAACTATATCATTATAGCCTATGATAAATTTTTTCCCTTATTAGGATTTATTTTATTTTTTAATCTATTTTGACTAAATAATAATGAGTTACCAAAGTGTCACATATGAATCTGTAGATCATAAGAAGTCAAATCATAAAGGAGTGTTAGGATATGATTAAATTATCATTTACTATTTTACTTAAACTTATCTCCATAATATTTAAGATTAAAGAGTCTAAAATATCTCATAAAAGAAAAATATTTAAAATTAAGAAGTCGTAAAATATATGATAGAAGGTATAAGAAAAATCAAGGGAGAATGACACTTTTAGTCCCTATGTTAAGGCTAATTTCTTATTTTAGTCCTTGTGTTATTTAACTTAGCACTATTAACCTTTAATTATATCAAGTGAGTGATTTTAATCCTTCAACTAACATACCCAAAAAAATTAACAGAGAGTTCACTGCTAAACGGGGTAATTCGGATATTTTAAAGTAATAGCTTGAGAAAACAGAAAACTTTTTTTTAAAAAATCATTCTTTGCATAATTTATCGTTCGTCGGTGTGAGAGGGAGGGTTAATGCCTATCAAGTTGGTTTTTGAAATTGTAGCTCAAATCGATGGACTTGTTCTTCTAGATAGAGATAGGGAAGACTTAGCTTGTTCTTCAAAGAGAGAGAATTGAAAAGGAAATATCCGAATTATCCCGTTTAGCAGTGAACTCTCTGTTAATTTTTTTGGGTACGTCAGTTGAAGGATTAAAATCACTCACTTGATATAATTAAAGGTTAATAGTGCTAAGTTAAATAACACAAGGACTAAAATAAGAATTTAGCCTTAACATAGGGACTAAAAATGCCATTTTCCCAAAAATCAATAATCACGAAGTCCTAAAATATATAATAAAAGGAAAATGTATGTTAAGAGATATAATAGGATAACTTCTAATTAAGGAATTCTGATATTTATGGTATGAAGAAATATACTTTTTTCCATCCTAAAATATATGGAAGAGTTCTAAAGTTTTTTGTTATAAATATAAATAATTTTTTTTTTAATATTCTTAGGCCATTCTTTATTATACAAGATCCGGAAAAGATAGCAAAATAATAATATTGTCATTCTTATTAAAAAAAGCTTGTCCGCACTCAATATTTACATTCAGTATAATAAGACTAACCACATAAGATAAGTTAAAATTTATTAGCAGTCTTATATTAAATTTAAAAATAATAAATATTTCTTGAAAATGAGCCTACACATATTATTAAGGTTGGTTAGTTTCTTATCTATCTAAGCACATATGTATACTGAAAGAATAATTGAGAACAATGCTTGTCACGTTGAAAATAAAATACTCATATTTTTGCTTGCCCATATTGAAAAAAAAAACTCTTTGTTTGGTATCAGCACAATAGTTCTTTCATGATAGACATTTATTTTTATAGAGCATAATCATGAAATGGCTTCACCAAATAAAATACAATTGACAACTAACGAGTTCCTAACGTCTATGTATTTTTATCCGTGCTTTGTCAAATTATAGCAGAAAATATCGACAATTCACACTGATTGATTTATCTATTTTATAGACGTGTCTTGTTCTATTATTATTTGAGATAATTTTAGAAAATGTTGAGTATTAATTTAATTTTAGTTAAAACTTTGTCACTAGAGAAAATTATTTTTGTTTTTCTTTTCCGAAATAGGGTGAAAGTTGTTGGGATTTCATCTTCACTTGATATTTCTACACAAAGTAAATATTTTATTTCATAGTTTCTATTTCTTATAAAAGTATAAATACCTCTTATGATTATATTTATGTAATATTACTAGAGTTGAATAATTAAATGCACTCCTCTTGGTTATACTTTAATTTTCATAATAGTAATATTTAAGAACCAGAAATATGTACTTGAATTAAAATAACCTTTCAATAATAAGTCCCAATCGGTTACCTTACTTGTTATAGCGAATTATTATACTATTTGCCTCTCTCGAGTAGAAATAAGTGCATAATTAATTATAATACAAAATGGATAGATGTCACAAACTATAATTCAACAACCTGATCAGTACTTATAGTATTACTTCTTCTGCCTCTCTCGATTATACAGTTAGTAATATATTAATAGGGAAAATGCACAAGTACCCCCCTAGACTATGACCGATATTTCAGAGACACACCTTAACTGAACTAAGGTCCTATTACCCTCTTGAACTTTTCTTTTTTTTTAACTTGCGTACCTTTTTGGCCTACGTGGCATCCAAATATCTCCCACGCGCTTCAATTGCATGGAGTCACGGAGTGTGCTACGTAAGACAAAAGGTGTATAAATTTACAAAAGAAATAAGTTCAGGGGGGTAATAAGACCTTAGTTTCGTTAAGGTGTGTCTCTGAAATTTCGATCATAATCTAGGGGGGTACTTGTGCATTTTCCCATATTAATATGTAGTATATGAATAGACAATCTTTAGTTGATAAAATAACTCCTAAATGTATTAGTTTAGCACTTAAACTACATAACCGTTTAAATACACCCTTAACATCTTTCAAGTGATTTTTTTCAGCTCATCAACACCAACCAAACATATATATATATATATATATATATAAATCCATTTTGTCCCTCTACTAGTATTTCTGTCCGGGAACGACGCAATTCCATTTGAAGAACAATCTTCACCTTCTAAGAACCCTAATTTCCTTTTTTCCCTTACCAACTCAATCATCCGAAAATGGCGACCCAATTTCTTATCTTTTCCTGATTATTCTGAAATCTTAGCTCTTAAAACCCAAAAGTTGAATCTTTAAAGGAATAATTTTTCTTCAAGAAAAGGGAAAATTCAAACTTATTTTTCTTCATCTATTATTTTAATTTTTGTTTTATTCCTTTTCCATATTGTTAGTTTTTTTCTTGCACAAAATTATAGCACAAAATGTGATAAATTAACTTGACCAACCATTGTATGGAAGAAGATGACCATACTACGAAGAAAACAGTTTATTCTAATCATGTACTTGTAGTACGTTAGAAAATATCTTGGACTTCAAGTAATCCCCAAAAAAAGAAATTGATCATGTTCTTAATATGTGGTAAAATATATTTTTTTTCTTATTTTTCTTAGCCGATTGTGAAATTTTATTAAACACTAACTCCTTCATTCTTTTTCTTTATTGAAAGTCTTGCTCTTGTCACTTTTGGATCAATTAACAATAAAACTTATTTTTATTTTTATTTTGGGATAGAAAGGGAATATGAGTTATTATTTATACAAATACTAAATAGCTCACCGACCAAGTACTCTACTTTTTGAAAACGATCTTTCAATGGATAAGATTATCATAGTATTTATTAAAATTATGGAATAAGATGATATTAAGAATTAGAACAACCAAGTCATAAATCATTTTCCTTAAATATCCTTCTAGACTATGAGAAAAATCATAGAGACACATCTAAACTTAACAAATGTCCTATTACCCTTTCAACTCATTTTTTCTTTATATTTTTGTGCACCTTTTGTGCTGACAAGACTGTCAGAATCCAAATTGTTGTGATTGACACTCACACTAACCCTCGGGTGGGAGAACCATTACTACAACCAATCCAAGCGACTTAACGAAAAACTAGGCATTTAAAGATACAAAAGCAGTCTTAAATAAATTAATTATTTGTTAAGGAACTAAACAAATGAATTAACACAAATGCGGAAATACAACCCCTAAAACCTGAAAGCCATTGTACATAAACTCTACTAACGACAAGTATAAAAGGGTACAACCCCAAAACTAAACAATACCTTAATGAATAGTCTGAGTCCGAAAAGAGTGGACTTAAATAAAAGAGAACTCAAGTGTAACATATAGTAACTAGTAATAGCCAATAATAAGCTAAGAAACTAAAAAAATCATTTTTGTAAAGAATAGGAAAAATGTGGTCATTTGCAAACGGCCATAACTTCAAGCTCAGGATGAGTTAGAGTCATTTCTTTATATGGTTGGAAAGCCCTTGGAAAGATCTTTCCACGGCGCCAATTTTGCACGATTTCGATATCGTTTGAGGGAGATATGCCTTTCGGAAGTTGAGTTGTTAAAGTGAGGAAAGTCCAATTCCGGATTTTAGTAAGGGTAAAGTAGTCTTTCCACCCAACTATTTTCTAATTCATTTTAAAGGTTTATTAGGGGTAAAACTAAGGATTAAGTAAGTTTTAAATAATTTATTCACTCTTAGGGTTTGGGAGAAAAGAGAAGAGAAGAAGGAGAAGGGAGAAAGATCAAGAATGCCAAGGTTTTACGAGTGGAATTCGTCGGGGGTGATCCCTATGAAGGTATGTGAGATCTTTCTGTGTTGGGTTAGTTCACCTACAAACCAATTTTTTCAATTCAAAAAATTTGTAGTAGATTGAATGAAGAACAATGGTTTAATTCTTGTTGGTTGAGTTGTAGTATGCCTTTAGTTGATTTGATTCGTGTTTCCAGGTTATTTTTGAGTCTGATCTATTGGGTATTGAGGTTATTAGTGATCATAAGTGATTGGGGTGAGATACATGGAAGTTTAGAAGGTTTAGAGATGAAAAATGGAGAATTAAAGTCGGAGCCCCACAGGACACACTCTGTACGACAGGCCCTGGCGCTCCACGCCTCTCAGAGCGCTATGGATGCCTGGAGAACCCGTTCTTTCACAATCTTTTTGTACTAGTTCCTAAGTGATGTAGCCACATTTCTTAGTTGATTCCAACACTCTAAGGTACATCTAAACATCATGAAATCATCCATAAACATGAGATCATGAATCTTGAATCCATAATTCAATTAAAGGAATGTTAAGATAAAAGTCAAGAAAGTTAAGAGTCATGTCTAAAAGTTAAGAAGCAAGTCAACGTAAGTTCTTGAAAGTTTTCAAGAGTCTTAAACAAACATTTTAACTTTGTTTTAAGGCTCAAGCTACAAGTTGAGCAAAGAGTAAGGAGTTGAGTAAAATTCTCAAAAGTTATAAGGGAACTAAGTATTCCCTAAGAGTTAAGTTGTAAGTTAAGCAAAGAGTAAAGAGTTTAGTTCGTTTCTCAAAAGTTATAGAAGAACTAGGTATTCCCTAAAAGTTACAAATACTTTTATATTTGAGTAAGAAAGGAAGCTTGACTTCCAACATAGCCTTTGGCTATTTATAGGAAAGATAAACCATGATTACTAAGAGAGCTTTTTAAAAGCTAAGTTTGAGCAAATTACCTAAAACCAGAGAAGAAGTTGTTATTAAAACATATGATCTGAGTGTTTTGGGAGTAGTATTGAGCACCTATATGGGGACGCGAATTCATATTAACTCAATCCCCAATAAACCATTTAGCCAACATGGACATAGGAAGGGTCATACTTTTTAGATGATTCCTAAGTGTTTTTTAGCATAGACTAGTGGATCCACTTAGTAGTTTAGGGTATATACTGACGGTAAGGTATAGGAAGGTCCTCTTGCAACATGAGGTAAGACGTTGTACCATCACTTAGGCTCACATTGATGGTTGTCGGTTAGAGAATCTCCCACAAAAGTTTTATTACTTTCATATATAAGTAAAGTTGAATTTGTTATTGCATATCTTTAACGAACTACATTGTTTACACTATTTTGAAAGCTTTATATATATATATATTGCATGTGTCTTTACTGTTTTATATTGAGTTTAGTATTTCACGAGTTGAGATGAGCCAAGGTAAGTTCTTCTTAATATTCTTAAGATTTAAGTTGTCGTTTAGCATTCCAACTCACATACTCGTACATTCAATGTACTGATGCCAGTTGGCCTGCATCGTCTTATGATGCAGACGCAGGTAACCAAGATCAGTATCATTCAGCGGCTCGTTGATCCAGTTGAGCATTCATAGACAATGGTGAGCCTTCTTGCATTCTGGAGGACACTTTTATTCACTTTCGAGTATTTCATTTGTAAGATGTTATGGAGTCTATCCCAACATCCATCTTAGTATTGCAGAGGTTTCATAGATAGTCAGATAGTCAGTTTGAGTCTCTTATTTCTATATTTCAGATTATTTGATTGTGAGACTTAAGTGCCAGTTTGTCCAACTTATTATTTCTTTAAGTTATATCATAAGACTGTTTTATTTGAGTTAAGTCTTCCACTGAGTTAAGTTTGCTAGGAAAGGATTCGCTCGAGACCAACAATGGTCATTGGGTGTCGGACACGTCCAGGGTGTAGGCTTGGGGCGTGAAAAACTTGGTATCAAAGGACAAAGTTCAAGAGTCTTAGGGAGTCTATGAAGCTGTGTCTGTAGGGTCTTAGTCATCGGTGTGAAGAGGGCCCAATCTATGATTAGGAGGCTACAACATTTAGGAGTTCCTCACTTCTTTTGAATTCTTTTTCGTGCGTTAGAGTTTATCTCTAAAAGTCCTCTCTAATTCGTGCGTGCGTGTTTCAGATTTTCATGCCTCAATGAAGAGCAAGAAAAGGTCGTCTAGCTAGAAGGAATATTGAAGAGCAAGAGTTACCCAGTGCACCTGAAGTGTAACCCCAATGTGAAGTTACCAATGCTAAGTTCCGTGAGGCTATCAGATGCTAAGCAGAGCGGTGACTAACCAAGTCAGGCAAAAGAGCGGAGCTCAAGAAGAAGAGACTGAAACCTCGAGAATTCGAGAATTTTGAGAATGAATCCTCCCAGTTTCACCGGTTCGAGCACTACTGAGGATCCAAAAAATGTTTTTGAAGAGTTAAAAAAGATATTTAATGTGATACATGTCATTGGTGTTGAGAGAGTCGAGCTAGCTGCTACTAACTGAAGAATGTGGCTAGGATTGGTTCGACCAGTGGAAGGAGGGCAGGGATGAGAACGCACCACATCCAAGTTGGTCTTGTTTAGAAGAGGCTTTCTTGGGGTATTCCTTCCTCCGAGAACTGAAAGAGGCCAAGGTGTGAGAGTTCCTTACTCTGAAATAGGACTCCTTGAGTGTTCATGAGTATGAGTTGAAGTTCAACAAACTGTCTCACCATGCTCCTAAGATAGTTTAGGATATATGAAGCAGGATGAGTTTGTTTGTCGCTGGTTTGGGTCGTGCATCTAGTAAAGAGGGTAGAGCTACAATGTTGATCGGTGACATGGACATATCTCGATTGATTGTCTATGTGCAACAAGTTGAAGAAGAGAATCTGAGGGACAGAGAGGAGTCAGGAACAAGAAAGCCAAGACTGGAAATGAGGCTGGGCAGAAAAAAAATGGTTTGAGTCGACCACAATTTAGAAACAAAACAGGCATACACCATCATCTTCTAGTGCACCCGCGCCCAAAAACAGAAGTGAGTATAATGACCAAAATTCGTAGAACTTCAAGGCTACACTAGACCAGTCCCAAGGTAGTGTGGCACGCGGAGGTAGTTGGGCTCCTGCATGTGGTAGGTGTGGTAGAAACTACGCCGGTATGTGTCGTGATGGACAGTCAAGTTGCTTTAAGTGCTGTCAAGAGGGTCACTTTATGAGAGAGTGTCCTTAGAATAAACAGGGTGGTGGAAATCCAGGCAATAGAGCCTATTCTTTATAAATTGCTCCACCAGACAAGGCTTCACCTAGAGAAGCTACTTCCAGCACCGGCGAAGGAGCAAACCGCCCTTATGCAATCACTAGTCGCCAAGAGTAAGAGAACTCTCCAGATGTTGTCACGGGTATGATCAAAGTCTTTACTTTTGATGTTTATACTTTGTTAGACTCAGGAGCAAGTTTATCTTTTGTAACCCATTATGTTGCATATTAGTTTGAGATTCTTCCTGAAAAACTCTGTGAACCCTTATGTGTTTCTATTCTAGCGGAAAGAGTCTATCGTGATTGTCCTATTTCTATTAATCACAAGAACATCATGGCTGACCTAGTGGAGTTATACATGGTAGATTTTGATGTCATTATAGGTATGGACTGGCTCCATGCCTGTTATGTGTCAATATACTGTAGAACACGAGTTTCCAAGTTTCAAATTCATAATGAGCCATTTTTAGGGTGGAGTAGTAGTTCCAGTAGTGCCTAAGAGTCATTTCGTTTCGTACCTTAAGGTGAGAAAGTTAGTTTCAAAGGGATATATCTATCACTTTGTTCAAGTTAATGACTCAAGTGCTGAGGTACCTTTCCTTCAGTCAGTTCCTACAGTAAAAGAGTTTCCAGAAGTCTTTCGTGATGATATACCCAGAGTCCCTCCTGAGAGAGAAATAGACTTTCACATAAATATCATCCCAGATACTTTCTATCTCTATTTCGCCATATAGAATGGCACCAGCAGAGTTAAAAGTGTTGAAAGAACAACTGAAGGATCTGTTAGATTAAAGTTTTATTCGATCAAATGTCTCACCTTGGGGCGCCACGGTCTTGTTTGTGAGAAAAATGATGGTTCCCTTAGGATGTGTATAGACTATCACCAATTGAATAAGGTTACCATCAGGAATAAATATCCTCTTCCAAGGATATATGATCTTTTTTACAAGCTTCAGGGTGCTTCCCGCTTCTCGAAAATTGATCTTAGATTAGGCTACTATCAGTTTAAAGTTAGGGAATGTGATATTCCTAAGACAACTTCTAGAACTAGATATGGGCATTATGAGTTTTTGGTCATGTCCTTTGTTGACCAATGCGCCTGCAACATCATGGATCTCATGAATAAAGTCAACAAACTTTATTTAGATATAATTGTTATCCTCTTCATTGATGACATACTAATCTATTCAAGGAATGAAGAAGAGCATGCTAGTCACCTCATGACAGATCTTCAGACTTTTAAAGATAAGGAGTTATATGCTAAGTTCTCCTAGGGCGAGTTTTGGCTTAAGTGTGTGGTATTCTTGGTCCACATAGTTTCAGGTGATGGAATCAGCGTTGATACTCAAAATATTAAAGCATTTCAGAGTTGGCCTAGACCCACAACTCCAACAGATTTAATGAGTTTCTTGGATTTCGCTGGCTATTATAAAAGATTTATTGTAGGGTTTTCATCTATCTCGTCTCCTTTGACCAAGCAGACCCAGAAGACAGTTAAATTTCAATGGTTTGAAGCTTGTGCGAAAAGCTTTCAGGAATTGAAAAAGAGATTGACTACGACTCTGATTTTGACCTTACCAGAGGTACTCAAGGTTTTGTGGCGTACTGTGATACATCAAGAGTTGGTTTGGGCTGTGTGTTAGTGCATAATGGCAAGGTTATAGCTTATGACTTTAGACAGTTGAGGAAGAATTATCCAATCCATGACGTGGAGTTGGCTGTTGTAGTTTTCGCCTTGAAGATATGGTGTGACTACTTATATAGTGTCTACATTAACATATTAACTGTCCGCAATATCTTACAATATGTGTTCACCAAGAAAGAGCTCAATCTTAGAGAGATTAGGTGGTTAGAACTACTCAAGGATTATAACATGAGTATTATTACCCATCCAGGTAAGCCTAATGTGGTTGCTGATGGTTTAAGCAGGTTAACCACGGGGAGTACCTCCCATGTTGAGAAAGAAAAGAGAGAGTTATCTAGAGATGCACACATACTTGCACGCCTGGGAGTCAAACTAATGGATTCCATAGAAGGAGGGATAGTGGTGACAAATGGGGCCGAGTCATCATTGGTGTTAAAAGTGAAAGAGAAGTAAGACCAAGACCCAATTTTTCTTGATCTGAAGGTGAATGGTCATAATCAAAGAGTATTGAATTTGAACAAGGGGGAGATAGTGTGTTGAAGTATCAAGGTAGATTGTGTGTACCTAGGGTGGATGGACTCCAAGAGAGGATCATAAAGGAGGCTCATAGCTCCAGATATTCCATTCATCTGGGTTCCACAAATATGTATCGTAACTTGAGAGAGGTATATTTGTTGGAACACATGAAGAAGGGCATTGCTGAGTTTGTTGACAAGTACCCAAATTACCAACAAGTGAAGGTACAACACCAAAGGCCTGGAGGTTTGGCTCAGAATATAGAACCTCCATAATGGAAGTGGGAGATGATTAATATAGACTTCATCACAGGCTTGCCAAAGTCTCACAGGCAGCGTGATTCTATTTGGTTAAATATCGATAAAATGATAAAATGATCCCGCTTCTTGTCGGTAAAGACCACTCATTAAGTGGAGGATCATGATAAGTTGTGCATTCAAGAAATGGTAAGACTTCATAGAGTTCTGGTCTCCATTATTTCAGATAGAGGTGCATAATTTACTGCACAATTATGGAAATTTTTCCAAAAAGGTTTGAGTTTGAAGGTGAACTTAAGCATTGCTTTTCATCCTCTGATGGATGGACAAGCGGAGCGTACTATATAGACCTTATAAGACATGTTGAGAGCTTGTGTGATCAATTTCAAGGGGAATTGGGATGATCACCTACCTTTCATTGAGTTCGCTTACAACAACTACCATTCGAGCATTCAAATGGCTCCGTATGAAGCTCTTCATAGAAGAAGATGCAGATTTCCTATTGGGTGGTTCAAAGTTGGTGAATCAGGGTTGATAGGACCAGTTCTAGTTCACCAAGCCATGGAGAAGGTGAAGATGATTCAAGAGAGATTGAAGACGGCATAGAGTCGTTAGAAGTCCTACACAGATGTGAGGAGAAGACCAATGGATTTTGAAGTGGATGACTGGGTGTATTTAAAAGTTTCACCCATGAAGGGTATTATGAGGTTTGGTAAGAAGGGGAAACTTAGTCCTTGGTAAATTGGACCTTATAGAATTCCCAAGAGAATTGGCAGTGTAGCTTATGAGTTGGAGCTACCCCAAGATTTAACAACAGTTCATCTAGTGTTTCACATTTCTATATTGAAGAGGTGCATGGGTGATCCTTTATTGATTGTACAAACTAATAATATTGGGATTACAAATATCTTATCCTATGAGTAGATTCCTGTTCAGATTTTAGATCGCCAAGTTCGCAAGTTGAGAACAAAGGAGGTAGCGTCCGTCAAGGTCCTTTGGAGGAACCAATTCGTTGCGACTTGGGAAGTTGAAGAGGATATGAAGAAAATATATCCACATCTTTTTGAATCCAGAGGGAATGCAGATCAAGGTACTAATTCTTTTCTTAGTACTTTATAAGCTATGAGTAAGCATGATTGTTACTTGTTTTTAGATTGTTGATTGCCAATCTTGATGTTACCATTCTTAGCATAGTGAAAGAAATCTCATTTGAGGACGAATGTTCCCAAGGAGGAGATATTGTAACATCTCGTAACTCGTAATAGCCAATAATAAGCTAAGAAACTAAAAATTATCATGTTAGGAAAGAATAGGAAAAATATGGAAAATTTCCCAAGTTTAAGAAGTGAGTTTTTGTAATTTGCAAACGGCCATAACTTCTAGCTCATGATGATTTAGAGTCAATTCTTTATATGGTTGTAAATCCCTTGGAAAGATCTTTCCAACGACGCCAAGTTTGCATGATTTCGATATCTTATGACGGAGATATGCCTTTCGGAACTTGGGTTGTTGAAGTGAGAATAGTCCAATTTCGGATTTTAGTAAGGGTAAAGTAGTCTTTCTATCCAACTATTTCCTAATTCATTTTAATGGTTTATTAAGGTTAAAACTAAGCCTTAAGTCAGTTTTAGAAAATTTATTCACGCTTAGGGCTTGAGAGAAAAGTCAAGAGAAGAAGGAGAAGGGAGAAAGATCAAGAACGCCAAGGTTTTGCGAGTGAAATTCATCGGGGTGATCCCTATCAATGTATGCAAGATCAATCTGTGTTGGGTTAGTTCATCCACAAACCAATTTATTTAATTCAGCAAATTTAGAGTAGATTGAATGAAGAACAATGGTTAAATTCTTGTTGGTTGAGTTGTAGTATACCTTTAGTTGAATTGATTCGTGTTTCCATGTTGTTTTCGAGGCTAATCTATTGGGTATTGAGGTTATTAGTGATCCTAAGTTATTGGGGTGACATCCATAGAAGTTTAGAAGGTTTAAACATGAAAAATGCAGAAGAAAAGTCAGAATTCCCGTTTGGCAGGCTTTGGGGCGCCTCACCTTTGAGAGCCCCACATGACAGACTCTGTCAGACAAGCCTTGGTGCGCCGCACCAGCTAGATCCCCTCAGGAAAACTTCTGTTTGTCAGGCTCTGGCGCTCCAACCCTGTCAGAGCGCCAATGACTCCTGGAGACCTCGTTCATTCCCCCATCTTTTCGTACTAGTGCCTAAGTGATGTATCCATATTTGTTAGTTGATTCCAACACTCTAAGGTACATCTAAACATCATGAAATCATCCATAAATATGAGATCATGAACCTTGAATCCATATTCAATTAAAGAAAAGTTAAGATCAAAGTCAAGAAAGTTAAGAGTCATGTCTAAAAGTTAAAAAGCAAGTCAAAGTAAGTTCTTGAAAGTTTTCAAGAGTCTTAAACAAACATTTTAACTTTGTTTTAATTCTCAAGCTACAAGTTGAGCAAAGAGTAAGGAGTTGAGTAAAATTCTCAAAATTTATAAGGGAACTAAGTATTCCCTAAGAGTTAACTTGCAAGTTAAGCAAAGAGTAAAGAGTTGAGTTGGTTTCTCAAAAGTTATATGGGAGCTAAGTATTCCCTAAGAGTTACAAATGTTTTCACATTTGAGCAAGAACAAAAGCTAGACATTTAACAGAGCCTTTGATTAGTTTTAGTAAATAGGAAACCATGATTACAATGAGAGCTTTTTCAAAGGTAAGTTTGAGCAAATTACCTCAAACCAGAGAAGAAGTTTTTTAAAAATATATGAGCTACGTATTTTGGGAGTAGTGTTGAGCACGACATGGGGACGCGAGTTCATATTAAGTAAAGGCCCAATAAACCATGTAGCCAACATAGACATATGAAGGGTCATACTTTTAAATGATTCCTAAGTTCTTCTTAAAACCCAAAAGTTGAATCTTTAAAGGAATAATTTTTCTTCGAGAGAAGTCAAATTCAAACATATTTTTCTTCATCTATTATTTTAATTTTTGTTTTCTCCCCCTTCCATATAGTTAGTTTTTTTCTTGCACAAAATTATATCACAAAATGTGATCAGTTAACTTGACCAATCATTGTATGGAAGAAGATGATCATACTACGAAGAAAATATTTTATTCTAATCATGGACTGGGGTACGTTAGAAAATATCTTGGACTTCAAATAATCCCGAAAAAAAAGAAATTGATCATGTTCTTAATATGGGGTAAAGTATATTTTTTTCTTATTTTTTTAGCCGATTGAGAAATTTTAACACTAAATCCTTCATTCTTTTTCTCTATTGAAAAGTCTTGATATTGTTACTTTTGGATCAATTAACAATAAAACTTTTTTTCATTTTTATTTTGGGATAGAAAGGGGATATGAGTTATTATTTATACAAATACCGAAAAGCTCACGGACCGTGTACTCTACTCTTTGAAAATGTATCTTTCAATGGATAACATTATCATATTATTTATTAAAATTATGGAATAAGATGATATTAAGAATTAGAACAACCATGTCATAAATCATTTTCCTTACTATTGATAAAATGAAAAAGGCATAAATATCCTTCTAGATTATGACCCAAATCACAGAGAGACATCTAAACTTAACTAAGGGCCTATTACCCTTTCAACTCATTGTTTTCTTTATATTTTTGTGCATCTTTTGTGCTGACGTGATTGTCACGACCCAAACCGTTGTGATTGACACCCACGTTAACCCTCTGGTGGGAGAACCATTACTACTACCAAACCAAACAACTTAATGAAAATTTAGGCATTTAAAGTTACAAAAGCAGTCTTAAATAACTAAATCATTTATTAAGGAACTAAACAAATGAATTAACACAAATGCGGAAATACAACCCTAAAACCTGAAAGTCATTATACCACAAATCTTCTAACGACAAGTCTAAAAGGCTACAACCCCAAAACTAAACAACACCTTAACGAATAATTTGAGCCCGAAAAAGAGTGAACTTAACCAAAAGAGAACTCAAGGAAGCTCGGAAGAAGTATCTCACCTTGAATTCAAAACGTTCATAGATGTTCTAAACGATGTCTGTCAATAGCCGCCGGAAGATTCCCTGTACTCAACCAAAATAAGAGCAATTGCAGTATCAGTATATAACCACAATGTATTGGTAGGATCATGCTGCTATCCCAAATAGGTGAAACACATATAAGTAACCACAACATTATAAAACAAACATATACCAAACAAACAAAATATCATCATCATTCACATCAACGAATAGTTTCACAATTCTCAACAATATACCATTAAATCATTTTAGAGCAACAAATGGTCTTTCAATATCAATTATCATTAGATATAAACGTAATCATCACAAGTATATACACAACCCAATTTAATGCTCCTTTCACGGAACCCAATTTAATGCTCCTTTAATGAAATCCAAACCCAAACTGTTAGCTTGCCAGAACGTGGTAATTTGATTCTATAATTATATTAAAACGTGACAACCGATCGCATAAGTATGCCAAAACGTGGCAACTTAATTTAATAGTTATGCCAAAACATGGCAACCCAATCAAAGTTAGCTTGCCGGAACGTGACAATCTGATATCTAATCACATACCACAATCACAATCACAAGTACTTCATCAAGATCATACAACATGAGATAATTCATGTCATACAATTATTCAATATTCACAATTACGCTTAGGGTGATCAATAATGTAACATTCGCATACAAACGTGTATTATAATGAAGCAATTACAAACATATATCACACCAACATGAAATCACAACCATAAGCTACCTCAAATCCAAGCTTGAATCCCTAAGGAACTTGAATTTTCCCTTTCTGGATCTTTTCACTTGTTGTAGGTCTACAATAATTAATATACGCAAGGATTAACAATCAAAGGTGTAATTATTCGGATTATAACAAACACAACAACCCTAGACCAACCCAATATCCTAATACCTAAATTAGGGTTTTCCCTACCATAATTCTTAAATAAAACTCTTTTCCATCAATAATAACCCAAGATATAAAATCTATGGATCGAAAAACGGATTCGGGATGTTAAAACCTTACATTTAGCCTAAAAATGGTGAAAAAATGTCAAGAACTTGTCTGGAGTCGCCTCCTTAGCCCTAAAAGTAAAAAAATAGCAAATATGGGGATTTATGGGTTTATTAGCGACTTTAAGTCGCATCTGTCCCACTACAACAGAGCCATCCCGCTCCAGGTCCCAAAATCCTGCTCTAGCGGACTCGACGGAGACATAATGTACCCATTCACAAAAAGAGTATTTCTGGGAGTTCTACTCGCCCGAATTCGATTCCGTAAAGTGTTACGAGTTTCTTATTGTCTTAGCTATCCATTCATGTAATAAAATTCACAATTAGAACTCTCATTCATTACTAGATTTCCCTACACCTTGATGCCTCCGATTTTATCCAAAATTGAACTAGGTTGGGAAATTCCAAATTACTACCTAAAAGTTTTCTGGCCCCAATTCTTTCTTCATGGACTTTTCCGTAATGACGGAATCAGGCCATTACAGTGACACCTTGAACTACCCATGTTGGTTGTCTTTGTACACACTTGTCTGCCAAGTGTGTGATTATTAATTTTTTAAACAAAAATATTTTATTTTTTAAAAAAAATATTTTTATTTTCTTTATCTTGTATTTAAAAATATGGATAATGCACAAGTACCCCCTCAACCTATGCCCGAAATGCCAGACACACTTATATTATACTAAGGTCCTATTACCCCCAAACACTTATTTTATAAATAATTTTTTACCCCTTTTCGTCCTACGTGATCCTATCTTTGGGCCCAACGTGTGTTGACTTTTTTTTTCAAACTAGTGCCACGTAGGCCGAAAATGGGTAAAAGATTATTTATAAAATAAGTTCAGGGGGGTAATAGGACCTTAGTATAGTATAAGTGTGTCTCTGAGATTTCAGACATAGGTTGAGGGGGTACTTACGCATTTTCCTTAAAAATATTCTTATTTTCTTTATCTTGTATTTAAATTAAGTTAATACTCTTTTTTTTCCTTGCATCCAAACCTTTTTTTCATACCTTCATTCATTGTTTTTTATCTTTTATATTTTTATTTTATTTACTTTTATTATTTTCTTAGTCTTCTGTTTTGATTTGATTTCAACTTTATGTATTTAAAACAAATGAATGTCGAACGGATATCAAAATAAGTGAAGAGGATCAAATAAAATATACAAAAAATACAAATGTAAAAATTAAAGGACACTTTTAGTTTTAAAAAAATACACAATTTTTATTTTAAAATAATTTAAAAGTTAAAAGATGATAAATTAATTTAATCAAATTTTTAATATAAATATTTTTCAAAGAAATAAATAAAAATAATTAAAGTTATATAAGTTTTAATATCAACAAATATGTATACTAACTTATTATAAAGTTGTCAATTAAAACATGACATGTATTCAATGTGTGTACTCTTCACTTGCTTTTAAAAGACTGTGCACTCTCTTTTTGCCAAACCGACATTTATGATGTTTTTATTTCATTTAAAATTAGTTTGGGGACGGGGACGGTGGGGGGGGGGGGGGGGGGGGTAATAAAACCCTAATTATGTTTTGGTGTGTCTCTAAGATTTCATACATAGTCTAGGGGGTACGTGTGTCGTGTTCCACAATAAATAAATAAGCAAGCTTATAAATTAAATGATAACCAAAAGAATCCAAGCCAAGGATACATATATTTTGAAGAGAGAATATTAAAAACACCCCTGAACATGACACAAATTATTAATTTTGTTTGTCAATTATTGACATTCTTAAAAATACCCAAGTATTTGGCTAGTAACTTAGATACACCCCTGATTACCACATGACATTGCAAGTGGACTCAAATTATTGTAAGAGCATGAAACTCTCAATAAAAGACGGAGAGAAGTGTTGCAAATACTCATAATCAACTAAACTTGATGCAAATTTAGGGGTATATATATTTCACTCATGTTGCAAGATAGAAGGTGTATTTAAGTTCAATTAGTTAAGTGAAATGTGTTATTAAGACCGTCAATGTTTGAGGATGAAACTAACAATTTGCGCCGAATTTAAGGATATTTTCATTATTTCTCTCTTTTAAAAATGAATTTTTTATTGGATAAGACTATTATCATATTTATTCAAAATTTTGGGAGGAGATAATATTAACAACTTATAAATTATTTTCTTTACTTTACTAAAAATAAATAATTAAGTTTTTGTACTAACTAAACAAGAAAAATTCCAATCCAAGTTTATACAAGCTAGTTTGTTATATTATAAATATTGCTAAATTTTGATATATTCAAATACCTCTAGATACATGTATCTTTAAAATACTAACTTATACATCAATTAAGAATTATTTCATGTATTTAACTAGCGTAATTAGAAAAAAATACTAATTAAAGACAAAAAAAGTAAAACAATTTTTCATAGACAATTTATTAATGGGATATCTCACAAATATCAGCTAGACTATGATCGACTTCTCATCATACACACCTTCACTAAAGTAAGGTTCTATTACCCCTCGATCTCATTGTTTTTGTAATTTTATACACCTTTTAACTTACATACATGATAACCAAAGTTTATAAAGCTAACAAGCACTAAATAATATTCCAATATTATTTAGCAACAACAACAATCCTTCAACAAATAGTAATATCTTGTTTAATAAACTCAACCTTATTGTTCCAAGCCAATATCATTGGCAACGCAACATGGACAACCATTATTTTTCTCTAGCCAAATTCTAATACAATTAATATGAAACATATGAGAACATGACATCTTTGTAGATTTCAAATCACCAACAAGCCTCCATTGGCAAATTAAGCAATTTCCACCGCCATAAGTTGATGGGATGATCATATCCTTGATATATTGATTAAACAACATAACCTTAACAATTAATTGTATTGTTGGTCGACCATCAATCATCACTAAGCAATCTTTTGACTTATTGGACAACTCAAAATTCAAATAATTGAATATCTTTTTGCAATTAAAATCAGAAGCATCCCAATACTACAGTACCTGCAAAATAAATATTCAGGATAAGTTCTGTAAACTTAAAATATTATTTCTAAAATAAGGTATTAACATTTCACATATATACATATAGAAATGCAGTATTACTAAAACATGATAATAAGAAAATAATTTCATATAAAAGAAATAAATTGAATATAACATGATGCGAAAATAAATAAATAAATCTTTAGCACCTTGAATATGATTTTGCGAGCCTTATCTTTGTTCACAAAATCATCTTCTTCCATGTCTATAAAAGTTGAGAATTTCGGAGTTTTTACTACCATGTCAGGATCCGGTGATAGCATTTTCAAATTCCAATTATGATAAGTAAAACAAATGAACTTGATTTGAATGAATTTTGGCTCAAAAGAAGAATTGAAACCAATTTTTTGGATTGGCTTTTCAAGGTCATATGTAAATCTTATGTTTTGGTAAATGTAAACATCCATTTTTATTGTAAATATATGATAGTTCCAAATATAATTCTAGAGGAGATGAACAAGTTCAATTTTAGCAAAGAATATTCTATTATATATACGATTTAGGTCAACTATATCATTATAGCCTATGATAAATTTTTTCCCTTATTAGGATTTATTTTATTTTTTAATCTATTTTGACTAAATAATAATGAGTTACCAAAGTGTTACGTATGAATCTGTAGATCCAGTGGCGGATCCAGAAATTTACAACTATGGGTGCTCACTATTTTCAACTTATATCAACCAAAGAGCGTACATGCGAGCTAAAATTCGTCAACATAGGTGTTATTTTTTCAATGCAATAGACAATCGTAATATTTGGATTGGTTGAAGAAAAAAAGAAGGAGAAACAATATACTTTCACATACAATTGTAGTTACCATAAAGGCAAACCAACGTAAGGAAGACTCTTTCGCTTTTAAATTGGAAAACTGAAATAAAGGCGTTAGAACACATTTTTTTTTCTTCCCTTTTATTTTTCCTAATTAGACTGATGAGAAGAAAAAGTTAATAGTAATGGAAGATAATGACTGTTTATATTTTTTTGGAGATTAAGTTACATAATAGGCATGAGAAGTAAACGATTCAAGATTTTAAGATCGATGTTACTTTTTAAGCTAATGATCATAAATATAAATGTATAAATTTAATACTTGTCAAAAGAAAAATAATTATATTTATATAAGATAGCCAAAAAAACCAAAAAGAAAAATATCTTGAAAAAAGAATTTTGTTTTAGAAAAATTAGAAATAGGACAATTCGTGAAAGGGGGGAAAAGAAAAGGTTGAAAGGAAAGAGTTGATGATAAAATAAAAAGAATGTAATTATAAGGAATTGAACTTGGGCATTTTTAAGCAATATAAGACCTTGAGAACCCATTTCCAACCAGCATGCCAACTAATACATTTGTTTATTGGGTGCTCTACTTTTGTTTTATACGATATTACCTTGATTTTAATATAAATATACATAGTTCGATACGACCTTAATGGGTGCTCGAGCACCCGGGCAGCCCCATGTGGGTCCGCCCCTGTGTAGATCATAAGAAGTCAAATCATAAAGGAGTGTTAGGATATGATTAAATTATCATTTACTATTTTTCTTAAACTTATCTCCATAATATTTAAGATTAAAGAGTCTAAAATATCTCATAAAAGAAAAATATTTAAAATTAAGGAGTCGTAAAATATATGATAGGAGGTATAAGGAAAATTAATAATCACGAAGTCCTAAAATATATAATAAAAGGAAAATGTATGTTAAGAGATATAATAGGATAACTTCTAATTAAGGAATTCTGAAATTTATGATAATAAGAAATATATTTTTTTCCATCCTAAAATATATGGAAGAGTTCTAAAGTTTTTTGTTATAAATATAAATAATGCTTTTTTAATATTCTTAGGTCATTCTTTATTATACAAGATCCGGAAAAGGTAGCAAAATAATAAAATTGTCATTCTTATTAAAAAAAGCTTGTCCGCACTCAATATTTACATTCGGTATAATTAGACTAACCACACAAGATAAGTTAAAATTTATTAGCAGTCTTATTTTAAATTTAAAATAATAAATATTTCTTGAAAAGTAGCCTACACATATTATTAAGGTTAGTTAGTTTCTTATCTATCTAAGCACATATGTATACTGAAAGAATAATTGAGAACGATGCTTGTCAAGTTGAAAACGAAATACTCATATTTTTGCTTGTGCATATTGAAAAAAAATGCTTTGTCTGGTATCGACACAATAGTCCTTTCATGATAGACATATTTTTTTTACAGAGCATAACCATGAAATGAATTCACCAAATAAAATACATTTGTCAACTAATGAGTTCCTAATGTGTATGTATTTTTATCCGTGCTTTGTCAAATTATAGTTTAAAAATATTGACAATTCACACTGATTGATTTTTGTATTTTATAGACGTGTCTTGTTCTATTATTATTTGGGATAATTTTAGAAAATATTGAGTATTAATTTAATTTTAGTTAAAACTTTGTCACTAGAGAAAATTATTTTTCTTTTTCTTTTCTGAAATAGGGTTAAAGTTGTTGGGATTTCATCTTCACTTGATATTTCTACACAAAGTAAAATATTTCATTTCATAGTTTCTATTTCTTATAAAAGTATAAATACCTCTTACGATTACATTTATGTAATATTACTAGAGTTGGATAATTAAATGCACTCCTCTTGGTTATACTTTAATTTTCATAATAGTAATATTTAAGAAGAGAAAATGACTAAATGACCCCTCAACCTATTAGTCAATTCTCAACTACACACCTAAACTTTATGTGAGTCCTATTACCCCCCTGAACCTTTTATTTCTGATATTTTATAACCCTTAAATGCTCAACTTTTGTCATACCCAGATATACACATTTGTTTGAATACACGCGCTAGGTGGCCCATTTTATTTAATTTTATTTTCTTATTTATTTCATATACAGATAAAATAGACCCCACTTTTTTTAACTTATTTTTTTTAATTAGGTTAAATTCTCAATTCCAAACATAACCACATGTTTACTCTTGAATTGAGTATCAACCTTTCTTCTTCTTCTTCTTCAAGATTACTTGTTCTGCCACCCGATAATTTTAACAATGCTATGTATCATGTGATGTAATTTTTTTAAAAATAAATAAGATCAATTTTTAAATGAAAAATTAGATCTTGAAAATCGATATTTTCTAAATCTTGAAGGTCAACTGTAATGATGAAGGAGAAAAATGCTTCATGATTCTCCTTGCTGGAGGAAGGTGAAAAGAATGAGTGTACATACGTTGTGGTTTTATATTTATGAATTGAAGAGGAAAATAACTTATTTTTGGGCATTGATTTGGAGAAGAAATTTCAAGCTCCATAGCAAGATCTAGTTGACCTTGAAATTTTATATTTATTAGTGAGGAAAATAAATTTGAAACTTGAATCTAATAGCGACTTTTTTTTAGAGAAGATTAGAAATCCTAAAGGTTCAAGATTTGAAATAGAAGTTACCATTGAAGCTTTGAAATTGTTCCCAAGCTTCAAGCTTTTAAAATGACAGAAGAAAGGAAGAAGATAAAAGATTTGTTGGAGAAAAAGGGCTTAGAAATGCAAGTTGTAATTTTATTTTAGACTGATTTGGACTTACACGTGGATTTCAAAATACAGAAAATACGTTTTAGATACATCTTTACGCGCCTAAAGGAGTATTCACCTTCTTGGACATGTCAGCGTTTAAGGGTTAAAAAATATCAAAAATAAAATATTTAGGGGGGTAATAGGACCCCCGTGAAGTATTGGTGTGTAGTTGAGAATTGACTAATACGTTAGGAGGGCATTTGACCATTTTCTCTATTTAAGAATGAGAAATATGTACTTGAATTAAAACAACCTTTCAATAATAAGTCCCAATCGGTTACCTTACTTGTTATAGCGAATTATTACACTATTTTCCTCTCTCGAGTAGAAATAAGTGCATAATTAATTATAATACAAAATGGATAGATGTCACAAACTATAAATCAACAATCTGATCAGTACTTATAGTATTACTTCTTCTGGCTCTCTCGATTATACAGTTAGTAATATACTAATAGGGAAAATGCACAAGTACCCCCCTAGACTATGACCGATATTCAGAGACACACCTTAACTGAACTAAGGTCCTAATACCCTCCAAAACTTCTCTTTTTTGTAACTTGTGCACCTTTTTGGCCTACGTGGCATCCAAATATCTCCACGCGCCTCAATTGCATGGATTCACGGAGTGTGCTACGTAAGACAAAAGGTGTATAAATTTAGAAAAGAAATAAGTTCAGGGGGTAATAAGACCTTAGTTTAGTTAAGGTGTGTCTCTGAAATTTCGGTCATAATCTGGGGGGCACTTGTGCATTTTCCCATATTAATATGTAGTATAAGAATAGACAATCTTTAGTTGATAAAATAACTCCTAAATGTATTAGTTTAGCACTTAAACTACATAAACGTTTAAATATACCCTTAACATCTTTCAAGTGATTTTTTTTCAGCTCTTCAACACCAACCCAACATATATATATATATATATATATATATATATATATATATATATATATATATATATATATATATATATATATATATATATATATATATATATATATATATATATATATATATATATATATATTAAATCCATTTTGTCCCTCCACTAGTATATCTGTCAGGGAACGACGCAATTCCATTTGAAGAACAATCTTCACCTTCAAAGAACCCTAATTTCCTTTTTTCCCTTACCAACTCAATCCGAAAATGGCGACCCAATTTATTATCTTTTCATGATTATTGTTAAATCTTAGCTCTTAAAACCCAAAAGTTGAATTTTTAAAGGAATAATTTTTCTTCAAGAAAAGGGAAAATTCAAAATTATTATTCTTCATATATTATTTTTATTTTTGTTTTATTCCTTTTCCATATTGTTAGTTTTTTTCTAGCACAAAATTATAGCACAAAATGTGATAAATTAACTTGACCAACCATTGTATGGAAGAAGATGACCATACTACGAAGCAAATAATTTATTCTAATCATGTACTTGTAGTACGTTAGAAATTATCTTGGACTTCAAGTAATCCCCAAAAAAAAAAGAAATTGATCATGTTCTTAATATGAGGTAAAGTATATTTTTTTCTTATTTTTTTTAGCCGATTGAGAAATTTTATTAAACACTAACTCCTTCATTCTTTTTCTTTATTGAAAGTTTTGCTCTTGTCACTTTTGGACCAATTAACAATAAAACTTATTTTTATTTTTATTTTGGGATAGAAAGGGAATATGAGTTATTATTTATACAAATACCAAAGAGCTCATGGACCAAGTACTCTACTTTTTGAAAATGATCTTTCAATGTATAAGATTATCATAGTATTTATTAAAATAATGGAATAAGATGATATTAAGAATTAGAACAACCAAGTCATAAATCATTTTCCTTAAATATCCTTCTAGATTATGACCTAAATCACAGAGAGACATCTAAACTTAACTAAGGTCCTATTACCCTTTCAACTCATTGTTTTCTTTATATTTTTGTGCATCTTTTGTGCTGACGTGACTGTCACGACCCAAACCGTTGTGATTGACACCCACGTTAACCCTCTGGTGGGAGAACCATTACCACTTCCAAACCAAACAACTTCATGAAAATCTAGGCATTTAAAGATACAAAAGCAGTCTTAAATAACTTAATTATTTGTTAAGGAACTAAACAAATGAATTAACAAAAATGCGAAAATACAACCCCTAAAATCTGAAAGCCATTGTACAAAAACTCTACTAACGACAAGTATTAAAGGGTACAACCCCAAAACTAAACAATACCTTAACGAATAGTCTGAGTTCGAAAAGAGTGGACTTAAATAAAAGAGAACTCAAGTGTAACATATAGTAACTAGTAATAGCCAATAATAAGCTAAGAAACTAAAAAAATCATTTTTGGAAAGAATAGGAAAAATGTGGAAAATTTTTTATGTTTAAGAAGTGAGCTTTGGTCATTTGAAAACGACCATAACATCAAGCTCAGGATGAGCTAGAGTCATTTCTTTATATGGTTGGAAAGATCTTTACATGGCGCCAAGTTTGCACGATTTTGAAATCGTTTGAGGGAGATATGCCTTTCGGAAGTTGAGTTGTTGAAGTGAGGAAAGTCCAATACCGGATTTTAGTAAGGGTAAAGTAGTCTTTCCACCCAACTATTTCCTAATTCATTTTAAAGGTTTATTAAGGGTAAAACTAAGGCTTAAGTAAATTTTAAATAATTTATTCACTCTTAGGTCTTGGGATAAAAGAGAAGAGAAGAAGGAGAAGGGAGAAAGATCAAGAACATCAAGGTTTTGGAAGGGGAATTCGTCGGGGGTGATCCCTATGAAGGTATGTGAGATCTTTCTGTGTTGGGTTAGTCACCCACAAACCAATTTGTTTAATTCAGCAAATTTATAGTACATTGAATGAAGAACAATGGCTTAATTCTTGTTGGTTGAGTTGTAGTATGCCTTTAGTTGATTTGATTCGTGTTTCCAGGTTATTTTTGAGTCTAATCTATTGTTTATTGAGGTTATTAGTGATCATAAGGGATTGTGGTGAGATACATGGAAGTTTAGAAGGTTTAGAAATAAAAAATGGTGATTAAAAGTCGGAGCCCCATAGGACACACTCTGTCCGACAGGCCCTGGCGCTCCACGCCTCTCAGAGCGCTATGGACGCCTGGAGAACCCGTTCTTTCACAATCTTTTTGTACTAGTTCCTTAGTAATGTAGCCACATTTCTTAATTGATTCCAACACTCTAAGGTACATCTAAACATCATGAAATCATCCATAAACATGAGATCATGAACCTTGAATCCATTAATCAATTAAAGGAAAGCTAAGATCAAAGTCAAGAAAGTTAAGAGTCATGTCTAAAAGTTAAGAAGCAAGTCAACGTAAGTTCTTGAACGTTTTCAAGAGTCTTAAACAAACATTTTAACTTTGTTTTAAGGCTCAAGCTACAAGTTGAGCAAAGAGTAAGGAGTTGAGTAAAATTCTCGAAAGTTATAAGAGAACTAAGTATTCCCTAAGAGTTAAGTTGCAAGTTAAGCAAAGAGTAAAAAGTTTAGTTCGTTTCTCAAAAGTTATAAAGGAACTTAGTATTCCCTAAGAGTTACAAATGCTTTTACATTTTGAGTAAGAAAGGAAGCTTGACTTCCAACATAGCCTTTGGCTATTTATAGGAAAGAGAAACCATGATTACCAAGAGAGCTTTTTAAAAGCTAAGTTTGAGCAAATTACCTAAAGCCAGAGAAGAAGTTTTTACTAAAACATATGAGCTAAGTGTTTTGGGAGTAATATTGAGCACTTATATGGGGACGCGAGTTCATATTAACTCAAGCCTCCATAAACCATTTAGCCAACATGGACATAGGAAGGGCATACTTTTTAGATGATTCCTAAGTGTTTTTTAGCATAGACTAGTGGATCCACTTAGTAGTTTAGGTTCTATAATGACGGCAACATATAGGAAGGTCCTCTTGCAACATGAGGTAAGACGTTGTACCATCACTTAGGCTTGTCGGCTAGAGAATCTCCAACAAAATTTTTATTACTTTCATATATAAGTAAAGTTGAGTTTGTTATTGCATATCTTTAACGGACTACGTTGTTTACATATATATATTGCATGTGTCTTTACTGTTTTATATTGAGTTTAGTATTTCACGAGTTGAGCAGAGCCAAGGTAAGTTCCTCTTAATCTTCTCAAGCTTTAAGTTGTCGTTTAGAATTCCAACTGACATACTCGTACATTCAATGTACTGATGCCAGTTGGTGTGCATCGTCTTATGATGCAGACGCGGGTAACCAAGATCAGTATCATTCAACGCCTCGTTGATCCAGTTGAGCATTTGTAGACAATGGTGAGCCTTCTTGCATTCTGGAGGACACTTTTATTCAAATTCTAGTATTTCATTTGTAGGATGTTATGGAGTCTGTCTCAACATTCATCTTAGTATTGCAGAGGTTTCATAGATAGTCAGATAGTCAGTTTGAGTCTCTTATTTTTGTATTTCAGATTATTTGGTTGTGAGACTTAAGTGCTAGTTTGGCCAACTTATTCTTTCTTTAAGTTATATCATGTTACTGTTTTTTTTTAGTTAAGTCTTCTGCTGAGTTAATTATGCTCGGTAAGGGTTCGCTCAAGACCAATAATGGTCATTGGGGGTCGGCCACGTCAAGGGTGTTTGCTTGGGGCCTGAAAAATTTGGTATCAAAGAACAGAGTTCAAGAGTCTTAGGGAGTCTATGAAGCCATGTCTGTAGGGTCTTAGTCATCGGTGTGAAGCGGGCCTATTCTATTATTAGGAGGCTACAACATTTAGGAATTCCTTCTTTATTTCATATTCTTTTTCGCTCGTTTGAGTTTATCTATAAAAGTCTGTCTCTAATTTGAGCTTGCGCGTGTTACAGATTATCATGCCTCAATAAAGACAAACAAAAGGTCGTCTAACTAGAAGGAATATTGAAGAGCAAGAGCTACCCAGTGCACCTGAAGTGCAACCCCAAAGGGAAGTTACCAATGCTAAGTTTCGTGAGGCTGCAGAGCGGTGACTATCCAAATCGGGCTATAGAGAGGAGCTCGACAAGAAGAGATTGACACTTTGAGAATTCGAGAATTCTTGAGAATGAATCCTCCCAGTTTCACCGGTTCGAGCACTACTAAGGATCCAAAAAACTTTGTGGAAGAGTTGAAGAAGATATTCGATGTGATGCATGTCATTGGTGTTGAGAGAGTCGAGCTAGCTGCTACTAACTGAAGAATGTGGCTAGGACTTGGTTTGACCAGTAGAAGAAGGGCAGAGATGAGAACGCACCACATCAAAGTTGGACTTGTTTCGAAGTGGCTTTCTTGGGGCGTTTCTTTCTCCGAGAAATGAAAGAGGCTAAGGTGTCAGAGTTCCTTACTCTGAAACAGGACTCCTTGAGTATTCATGAGTATGTGTTGACTTTCACACAACTTTCTCTCTATGCTCCTGAGATAGTTAAGGATATATGAAGCAGGATGGTTTAATTCTTGTTGGTTGAGTTGTAGTATGCCTTTAGTTGATTTGATTCGTCTTTCCAGGTTATTTTTTAGTCTAATCTATTGGGTATTGAGGTTATTAGTGATCATAAGTGACTGGGGTGAGATACATGGAAGTTTAGAAGGTTTAGAGATGAAAAATGGAGAATAAAATTCGGAGCCCCATAGGACACACTCTGTCCGACAGGCCCTGGCGCTCCACGCCTCTCAGAGCGCTATGGACGCCTGGAGAACTCGTTCTTTCACAATCTTTTTATACTAGTTCCTAAGTGATGTAGCCACATTTCTTAGTTGATTCCAACACTCTAAGGTACATCTAAACATCATGAAATCATCCATAAACATGAGATCATGAACCTTGAATCCATAATTCAATTAAAGGAAAGTTAAAATCAAAGTGAAGAAAGTTAAGAGTCATGTCTAAAAGTTAGGAAGCAAGTCACGTAAGTTCTTGAAAGTTTTCAAGAGTCTTAAACAAATATTTTAACTTTGTTTTAAGGCTCAAGCTACAAGTTGAGCAAAGAGTAAGGAGTTGAGTAAAATTCTCGAAAGTTATAAGGGAACTAAATATTCCCTAAGAGTTAAGTTGCAAGTTAAGCAAAGAGTAAAGAGTTTAGTTCGTTTATCAAAAGTTATAAAAGAACTAAGTATTCCCTAAGAGTTATAAATGCTTTTACATTTTCAGTAAGAAAAGAAGTTAGACATTTAACAGAGACTTTGGTTAGTTTTAGTAAATAGAAAACCATGATTACCAAAAGAGCTTTTTAAAAGAAAAGTTTGAGCAAATTACCTTAAACCAGAGAAGAAGTTGTTTTAAAACATATGAGCTAAGTATTTTGGGAGTAGTGCTGAGAACGAAATGGGGACGCGAGTTCATATTAACTCAAGCTCCCATAAACCATGTAGCGAACATGGACATATGAAGGGTCATACTTATAAATGATTCCTAAGTGCTTCTTAAAACCCAAAAGTTTAATATTTACAGGAATAATTTTTCTTCGAGAGAAGTAAAATTCAAACATATTTTTCTTCATCTATTATTTTAGTTTTTGTTTTATCCCCCTTTCATATAGTTAGTTTTATTCTTGCACAAAATTATAGCACAAAATGTGATCTGTTAACTTGACTAATCATTGTATGGAAGAAGATGATCATACTACGAAGAAAACATTTTATTCTATTCATGGACTGGGGGTACATTAGAAAATATCTTGGACTTCAAGTAATCCCGAAAAAAAAGAAATTGATCATGTTCTTAATATGGGGTAAAGTATATTATTTTCTTTTTTTTTTAGCCGATTGAGAAATTTTATTAAACACTAAATCCTTCATTCTTTTTCTCTATTGAAAAGTCTTGATGTTGTTATTTTTGGATCAATTAACAGTAAAACTTATTTTTATTTTTATTTTGGGATAGAAAGGGAATATGAGTTATTATTTATTCAAATATCGAAGAGCTCACGGACCGTGTACTCTACTCTTTGAAAATGTATCTTTCAATGGATAAAATTATCATAGTATTTATTAAAATTATGGAATAAGATGATATTAAGAATTAGAACAACCATGTCATAAATCATTTTTCTTACTATTGAAAAAAATGAACAAGGCATAAATATCCTTCTAGACTATGACACAAATCACAGAGACACATCTAAACTTAACTAAGGTCCTATTACCCTTTCAACTCATTGTTTTCTTTATATTTTTGTGCATCTTTTGTGCTGACGTGACTGTCACGATCCAAACCATTGCGATTGACACCCACGTTAACCCTCTGGTGGGAGAACCATCACTACAACCAAACCAAACAACTTAACGAAAATCTAGGCATTTAAAGATACAAAACCAGTCTTAAATAACTAAATCATTTATTAAGGAACTAAACAAATGAATTAACACAAATGCGGAAATACAACTCTAAAACCTGAAAGTCATTATACCAAAACTCTTCTAACGACAAGTCTAAAAGGCTACAACCCCAAAACTAAACAACACCTTAACGAATAGTTTAAGTCCGAAAAAGAGTGAACTTAACCAAAAGAGAACTCAAGGCAGCTCGGAAGAACTAGCTCACCCTTGAATTCAAACGTTCATAGATGTTCTAAACGATATCTGTCAATAGACGCCGGAAGATGCCATGTACTCAACCAAAATAAGAGCAATTGCAGTATCAGTATATAACCAACCAAAATAAGAGCAATTGCAGTATCAGTATATAACCACAATATATTGGTAGGATCACGCGGCTATCCCAAATAAAACACATATAAGTAACAACAACTTTATAAAACCGACATATACCAAACATATAAAATATCATCATCATTCACATGAACGAATAGTTTCACAATTCTCAATAATATACCATTAAATAATTTTAGAGCAACAAATAGTCTTTCAATATCAATTATCATTAGATATAAACGTAACCATCACAAGTATATACACAAACCAATTTAATGCACCTTTCATGGAACCCAATTTAATGCTCCTTTAGTGAAACCCAAACCCAAATTGTTAGCTTGCCGGAACGTGGTAATTTGATCCTATAATTATTTTGAAACGTGACAATCGATCCTATAAGTATGCCAAAACATGGAAACTCAATTTAATAGTTGTGTCAAAATGTGGCAACCCGATCCAAGTTAGCTTGCCGGAACGTGATAATCTGATACCTAATCATACACCACAATCACAATCACAAGTACATCATCAAGATCATACAACAAGAGATGATTCATGGCATACAATTATTCAATATTCACAATTACGATTAGGGTGATCAATAATGCAACATTCGCATACAAACATGTATTATAATGAAGCAATTACAAACATATATCACACCAACATGAAATCACAACCATCACCTACCTTAAATCCAAGCTTGAATCCGTAAGACACTTGAATTTTCCCTTTCCGGATCTTTCTGCTTGTAGTAGGTCTACAACAATCAATATACGCAAGGATTAACAATCAAAGATCTAATTATTCGAATTATAACAAACACAACAACCCTAGACAAACCCAATATCCTAATACCTAAATTAGAGTTTTCCCCACCATAATTCTTAAATGAAACCCTTTTCCATCGATAATAACACAAGAAAATGGGTTCCATGGATCAAAAAACGGATTCGGGGTGTTAAAATCTTACCTTTAGCCTCAAAAATAGTGAAAACTGTCAAGAATTCGTCTGGGCTCGCCTCCTTAGCCCTAAAGTAAAAATCGCCAATATGAAGATTTAGGGGTTTATTAGCGACTTTAATTCACGTCTGTCCCACTACAACAGAGTCATCCCGCTCCAGCTCCCAAAATCCTGCTCTAGCGGACTCGACGGAGATATAATGTACCCATTCACAGAAAGAGCAATTCTGGGAGTTCTACTTTCCCAAATTCGATTCCATAAAGTGGTACGAGTTTCTTGTTGAATTAGCTATCCATTCATGTAATAAAATTCACAATTATAACTCTCATTCATTACTAGATTTTCCTACACCTTGATGCCTCCGATTTTATCCAAATTTGAACTAGGTTGGAAAATTCCAAATTACTACCTAAAAGTTTTCTGGCCCCAATTCTTTCTTCATTGACTTTTCCGTAATGACGAAATCAGGTCATTACAGTGACACCTTCAACCACCCATGTTGGTTGTCTTTGTACACACTTGTCTGCCACGTGTGTAATTATTAATTTTTCAAACAATTTTTTTTTTTTTTTAAAAAAATATTCTTATTTTCTTTATCTTGTATTAAAAATAGGGATAATGCACAAGTACACCCACAACCTATGCCCGAAATGTCAGACACACTTATATTATATTAAGGTCCTATTACCCCCTGAACTTATTTTATAAATAATTTTCTACCCCTTTTCGTCCTACGTGACACTATCTTTGGGCCCAGCGTGTGTTGACTTTTTTTCAAACTAGTGCCATGTAGGCTGAAAAGGGGTAAAAAATTATTTATAAAATAAGTTCAGGGGGGTAAGAGGACCTTAGTATAGTATAAGTGTGTCTCTGAGATTTCATGCATAGGTTGAGGGGGTACTTATGCATTTTCTCTTAAAAATATTCTTATTTTCTTTATCTTGTATTTAAATTAAGTTAATACTCTTTTTTTTCCTTGCATCCAAACTTTTTTTTCATACCTTCATTCATTGTTTTTTCTCTTTTATATTTTTATTTTATTTACTTTTATTATTTTCTTAGTCTTTTGTTTTGATTTGATTTCAACTTTAATTCAAAATTTCTTGTATTTAAAATAAATGAATGTCGAACGGATATCAAAATAAGTGAAGAGGATCAAATAAAATATAAAAAAAATACAAATGTAAAAATTAAAGGACACTTTTAGTTTTAAAAAAATAGACAATTTTTATTTAAAAATAATTTAAAAGTTAAAAGATGATAAATTAATTTTCAAATTTTTAATATAAATATTTTTCAAAGAAATAAATAAACATAATTAAAGATATATAAGTTTTAATATCAACAAATATGTATACTAACTTATTATAAAGTTGTCAATTAAAACATGACATGTATTCAATGTGTGTACTCTTCACTTGCTTTCAAAAGACTGTGCACTCTCTTTTTGCCAAACCGACATTTATGATGTTTTTATTTCATTTAAAATTAGTTTGGGGACGGGGACGGTGGGGGGGGGGGGGGGGGGGGTAATAAAACCCTAATTATGTTTTGGTGTGTCTCTAAGATTTCATACATAGTCTAGGGGGTACGTGTGTCGTGTTCCACAATAAATAAATAAGCAAGCTTATAAATTAAATGATAACCAAAAGAATCCAAGCCAAGGATACATATATTTTGAAGAGAGAATATTAAAAACACCCCTGAACATGACACAAATTATTAATTTTGTTTGTCAATTATTGACATTCTTAAAAATACCCAAGTATTTGGCTAGTAACTTAGATACACCCCTGATTACCACATGACATTGCAAGTGGACTCAAATTATTGTAAGAGCATGAAACTCTCAATAAAAGACGGAGAGAAGTGTTGCAAATACTCATAATCAACTAAACTTGATGCAAATTTAGGGGTATATATATTTCACTCATGTTGCAAGATTGAAGGTGTATTTAAGTTCAATTAGTTAAGTGAGATGTGTTATTAAGACCGTCAATGTTTGAGGATGAAACTAACAATTTGCGCCGAATTTAAGGATATTTTCATTATTTCTCTCTTTTAAAAATGAATTTTTTATTGGATAAGACTATTATCATATTTATTCAAAAATTTGGGAGGAGATAATATTAACAACTTATAAATTATTTTCTTTACTTTACTAAAAATAAATAATTAAGTTTTTGTACTAACTAAACAAGAAAAATTCCAATCCAAGTTTATACAAGCTAGTTTGTTATATTATAAATATTGCTAAATTTTGATATATTCAAATACCTCTAGATACATGTATCTTTAAAATACTAACTTATACATCAATTAAGAATTATTTCATGTATTTAACTAGCGTAATTAGAAAAAAATACTAATTAAAGACAAAAAAAGTAAAACAATTTTTCATAGATAATTTATTAATGGGATAAGTCACAAATATCACCTAGACTATGATCGACATCTAATCAGATACACCTTAACTAAAGTAAAATTCTATTACTCCTCGATCTCATTGTTTTTGTAATTTTATACACTTTTTAACATACATACATGAAAACCAAAGTTTATAAAGCTAACAAGGACTAAATAATATTCCAATATTATTTAGCAACAACAAAATCCTTCAACAAATAGTAATATCTTGTTTAATAAACTCAACCTTATTGTTCCAAGCCAATATCATTGGCAACACAACATGGACAACCATTATTTTTCTCTAGCCAAATTCTAATACAATTAATATGAAACATATGAGAACATGACATCTTTGTAGATTTCAAATCACCAACAAGCCTCCTTTGGCAAATTAAGCAATTTCCACCGCCATAAGTTGATGGAATGATCATATCCTTGATATATTGATTAAACAACATAACCTTAACAATTAATTGTAGTGTTGGTCGACCATCAATCATCACTAAGCAATCTTTTGACTTATTGGACAACTCAAAATTCAATTAATTGAATATCTTTTTGCAATTAAAGTCAGAAGCATCCCAATTCTTCAATACCTGCAAAATAAATATTCAGGATAATTTCTGTAGACTTAAAATATTATTTCTAAAATAAGGTATTAACATTTCACATATATACATATAGAAATGCAGTATTACTAAAACATGATAATAAGAACATAATTTCATATAAAAGAAATAAATTGAATTTAACATGATGCGAAAATAAATAAATAAATCTTTAGCACCTTGAATATGATTTTGCGAGCCTTATCTTTGTTCGCAAAATCATCTTCTTCCATGTCTATAAAAGTTGAGAATTTTGGAGTTTTTACTACCATGTTAGGATCCGGTGATAGCATTTTCAAATTTCAATTATGATAAGTAAAACAAATGAACTTGATTTGAATGAATTCTGGCTCAAAAGAAGAATTGAAACCAATTTTTTGGATTGACTTTTCAAGGTCATATGTAAATCTTAGGTTTTTGTAAGTGTAAACATCCATTTTTATTGTAAATATATGATAGTTCCAAATATAATTCTAGAGGAAGATGAACAAGTTCAATTTTAGCAAAGAATATTCTATTATATATACTATTTAGGTCAACTATATCATTATAGCCTATGATAAATGTTTTCCCTTATTAGGATTTATTTTATTTTTTAATCTATTTTGACTAAATAATAATGAGTTACCAAAGTGTTACATATGAATATGTAGATCATAAGAAGTCAAATCATAAAGGAGTGTTAGGATATGATAAAATTATCATTTACTATTTTTCTTAAACTTATCTTCATAATATTTAAGATTAAAGAGTCTATTATATCTGATAAAAGAAAAATATTTAAAATTAAGGAGTCGTAAAATATATGATAGGAGGTATAAGGAAAATCAATAATCACGAAGTCCTAAAATATATAATAAAAGGAAAATGTATGTTAAGAGATATAATAGGATAACTTCTAATTAAGGAATTCTGAAATTTATGGTAAGAAAGAAATATATTTTTTTTTCCATCCTAAAATATATGGAAGAGTTCTAAAGTTTTTTTGTTATAAATATAAATAATGTTTTTTTTTTTAATATTCTTAGGTCATTCTTTATTATACAAGATCCGGAAAAGGTAGCAAAATAATAACATTGTCATTTTTATTAAAAAAAACTTGTCCGCACTCAATATATACATTCAGTATAATTAGAATAACTACATAAGATAAGTTAAAATTTATTAGCAGTCTTATTTTAAATTTAAAAATAATAAAGATTTCTTGAAAATGAGCCTACACATATAATTAAGGTTAGTTAGTTTCTTATCTATCTAAGCAAATATGTATACTGAAAGAATAATTGAGAACAATGCTTGTCAAGTTGAAAACAAACTCATATTTTTGGTTGTGAATATTGAAAAAGAACACTTTGTCTGGTATCGGCACAATAGTCCTTTCATGAGACATATTTTTTTTACAGAGCATAATCATGAAATGGCTTCACCAAATAAAATACATTTGTCAACTAACGAGTTTCTAACGTGTATATTTTTTAATCCGTGCTTTGTCAAATTATAGTATAAAAATATCGACAAACTGATTGATTTGTCCATTATATAGACGTGTCTTGTTCTATTATTATTTGGGATAATTTTAGAAAATGTTGAGTATTAATTTGACTTTAGTTAAAACTCTCTCACTAGAGAAAATTATTTTTGTTTTTCTTTTCCAAAATAGGGTGAAAGTTGTTGGGATTTCATCTTCACTTGATATTTCTACACAAAGTAAATATTTTATTTCATAGTTTCTATTTCTTATAAAAGTATAAATACCTCTTACGATTATATTTATGTAATATTACTAGAGTTGAATAATTAAATGCACTCCTCTTGGTTATACTTTAATTTTCATAATAGTAATATTTAAGAACCAGAAATATGTACTTGAATTAAAATAACCTTTCAATAATAAGTCCCAATCGGTTACCTTATTTGTTATAGCGAATTATTACAATATTTGCCTCTCTCGAGTAGAAATAAGTGCATAATTAATTATAATACAAAATGGATAGATGTCACAAACTATAATCAACAACCTGATCAGTACTTGTAGTATTACTTCTTCTGCCTCTGTCGATTATACAATTAGTAATATATTAATAGGGAAAATGCACAAGTACCCCCCTGACTATGATCGATATTTCAGAGACACACCTTAACTAAACTAAGGTCCTATTACCCCCCTGAACTTTTCTTTTTTGTAACTTGTGCACCTTTTTGGCCTACGTGGCATCCAAATATCTCCCACGTGCCTCAATTGCATGGAGTCATGGAGTGTGCTACGTAAGACAAAAGGTGTATAAATTTACAAAAGAAATAAGTTCAGGAGGTAATAAGACCTTAGTTTAGTTAAGGTGTGTCTCTGAAATTTTAGTCATAGTCTAGGAGGGTACTTTTGCATTTTTCGATATTAATATGTAGTATAAGAATAGACAATCTTTAGTTGATAAAATAACTCCTAAATGTATTAGTTTAGCACTTAAACTACATAAACGTTTAAATACACCCTTAACATCTTTCAAGTGATTTTTTTCAGCTCTTCAACACCAACCCAACATATATATAATCCATTTTGTCCCTCTACTAGTATATCTGTCCGGCAACAACGCAATTCCATTTGAAGAACAATCTTCACCTTCAAAGAACCCTAATTTCCTTTTTTCCCTTACCAACTCAATCATCCGAAAATGGTGATCCAATTTCTTATCTTTTCCTGATTATTCTTAAATCTTTTCTCTTAAAACAAAAAAGTTGAATATTTAAAGGAATAATTTTTCTTCAAGAAAAGGAAAAATTCAAACTTATTATTCTTCATCTATTATTTTAATTTTTTTTTATTCCTTTTCAATATTGTTAGTTTTTTTTTTGCACAAAATTATAACACAAAATGTGATAAATTAACTTGACCAACCATTGTATGGAAGAAGATGATACTACGAAGAAAACAGTTTATTCTAATCTTTTACTTGTAGTACGTTAGAAAAATCTTGGACTTCAAGTAATCACCAAAAAAATGAAATTGATCATGTTCTTAATATGAGGTAAAGTATATTTTTTTTTCTTAATTTTTTTAGCCGATTGAAAAATTTTGTTAAACACTAACTCCTTCATTCTTTTTCTTTATTGAAAGTCTTGATCTTGTCACTTTTGGATCAATTAACAATAAAACTTATTTTTATTTTTATTTTGGGATAGAAAGGGAATATGAGTTATTATTTATACAAATACCAAAGAGCTCACGGACCGAGTACTCTACTTTGTGAAAACGATCTTTCAATGGATAAGATTATCATATTATTTATTAAAATTATGGAATAAGATGATATTAAGAATTAGAACAACCAAGTCATAAATCATTTTCCTTACTATTGAAAAAAATGAATAAGACATAAATATCCTTTTAGACAATGAGCAAAATCACAGAGACACATCTAAACTTAGCAAAAGCAAAGGTCCTATTAACCTTTCAACTAATTTTTTCTTTATATTTTTGTGAACCTTTTGGCTGACGTGACTGTCACGATCCAAACTGTTGTGATTGACACTCACACTAACCCTCGGGTGGGAGAACCATTACTACAACCAGTCCAAGCAACTTAACGAAAAACTAGACATTTATAGATACAAAAGCAGTCTTAAATAACTTAATTATTTATTGAGGAACTAAACAACTAAATTAACACAAATGCGTAAATACAACCCCTAAAACATGAAGCCATTGTATAGAAACTCTACTAACGATAAGTATATAAGGGTACAACCCCAAAACTAAACAACACCTTAACGAATAGTCTGAGTCCGAAAAGAGTGGATTTAATTAAAAAAGAACTCAAGTGTAACATATAGTAACTAGTAATAGCCAAGAATAAACTAAGAAACAAAAAATTATCATTTTTGGAAAGAATAGGAAAAATCTAGAAAAAATTTTATGTTTAAGAAGTGAGTTCTGGTCATTTGCAAACGGCTATAACTTCAAGATTAGGATGAGTTAGAGTCATTTCTTTATATGTTTGGAACGTTGGAGCGCCCTTGGAAAGATATTTCCAACGGCGCCAAGTTTGCACGATTTTGATATCGTTTGAGGGAGATATGTCTTTCGGAAGTTGAGTTGTTGAAGTGAGGAAAGTCCAATTTCGGATTTTAGTAAGGGTAAAGTAGTTTTTCCACCCAACTATTTCCTAATTCGTTTTAAAGGTTTATTAGGGGTAAAACTAAGCCTCAAGTCAGCTTTAAATAATTTATTCACTCTTAGGGCTTAGGAGAAAAGAGAAGAGAAGAAGGAGAAGGGAGAAAGATCAAGAACGCCAAGATTTTGCGAGTGGAATTCGTCGGGGGTGATCCCTATGAAGGTATGTGAGATCTTTCTGTGTTGGGTTAGTTCACCCACACACCAATTTGTTTAATTCAACTAATTTAGAGTAGATTGAGTGAAGAACAATGGTTTAATTCTTGTTGGTTGAGTTTTAGTATGTCTTTAGTTGATTTGATTCGTGTTTCCAGGTTATTTTTTAGTCTAATCTATTGGGTATTGAGGTTATTAGTGATCATAAGTGATTGGAGTGAGATACATTGAAGTTTAGAAGTTTTAGAGAAGAAAAATGGAGAATAAAAGCCGAAGCCCCACACGATAGACTCTGTCCGACAGGCCCTGGTGCTCCACGCCTCTCAGAGCCCTAAGGACGTCTGGAGAACCCGTTCTTTCACAATCTTTTTGTACTAGTTCCTAAGTGATGTTGTCACATTTATTAGTTGATTACAACACTCCAAGGTACATCTAAACATCATGCAATCATCCATAAACATGATATCATGAACCTTGAATTCATAATTCAATTAAAGGAAAGTTAAGATCAAAGTCAATAAAGTTAAGAGTCATGTCTAAAAGTTAAGAAGCAAGTCAAAGTAAGTTCTTGAAAGTTTTCAAGAGTCTTAAACAAAAAATTTAACTTTGTTTTAAGGCTCAAGCTACAAGTTGAGCAAAGAGTAAGGAGTTGAGTAAAATTCTCAAAATTTATAAGGGAACTAAGTATTCCCTAAGAGTTAAGTTGCAAGTTAAGCAAAGAGTAAAAAGTTTAGTTCGTTTCTCAAAAGTTATAAAGGAACTAATTATTCCCTATGAGTTACAAATGCTTTTACATTTTGAGCAAGAAAGGAAGCTAGACTTTTAACATAGCCTTTGGCTAGTTATAGGAAAGAGAAACCATGATTACCAAGAGAGCTTTTTAAAAGTTAAGTTTGAGCAAATTACCTAAAACCAGAGAAGAAGTTGTTTTTAAAACATATGAGCTAAGTGTTTTGGGAGTAGTATTGAGCACCGATATGGGGACGCGAGTTCATATTATCTCAAACTCCCATAAACCATGTAGCCAACATGGACATAGAAAGGGTCATACTTTTTAGATGATTCCTAAGTGTTTTTTAGCATAGACTAGTGGATGTACTTAGTAGTTTAGGTTCTATACTGACGGCAAGGTATAGGAAGGTCCTCTTGCAACATGAGGTAAGACGGTGTATCATCACTTAGGCTCACAGTGATGGTTGTCGGTTAGAGAATCTCCCACAAAAAAATTATTACTTTCATATATAAGTAAAGTTGAGTTTGTTATTGCATATCTTTAATGAACTACATCGTTTACACTATTTTGAAATATATATATATATATATATATATATATATATATATATATATATATATATATATATATATATATTGTATGTGTCTTTACTGTTTTATATTGAGTTTAATATTTCATGAGTTGAGCAGAGCCAAGGTAAGTTCTTCTTAATCTTCTCAAGCTTTAAGTTGTCGCTTAGCATTCCAACTCACATACTCGTACATTCAATGTACTAATGCCAGTTGACCTGCATCGTCTTATGATGCAGACGCAGGTAACCAAGATCAGTATCATTCAGCGCCTCGTTGATCCAGTTGAGCATTTGTAGACAATGGTGAGCCTTCTTGCATTTTGGAGGACACTTTTATTCACTTTCTAGTATTTCATTTGTAGGATGTTATGGATTCTATCCCAACATCCATCTTAGTATTGTAGCGGTTTCATGGATAGTCAGATATTCAGTTTGAGTCTCTTATTTCTGTATTTCAGATTATTTGGTTATGAGACTTAAGTGCCAGTTTGGCTAACATATTATTTCTTTAAGTTATATCATGAGAGTGTTTTATTTGAGTTAAGTCTTCCACTAAGTTAAGTATGCTAGGCAAGGGTTCACTCAAGACCAACAATGGTCATTGGGTGTCGGCCACATCCAGGGTGTAGGCTTGGAGCGTGAAATACTTGGTATCAAAGCACAGAGTTCAAGAGTCTTAGGGAGTCTATGAAGTTGTGTCTGTAGGGTCTTAGTCATCAGTGTGAAGCGGGCCTAATCTATGATTAAAAGGTTACAACATTTAGGAATTCCTCACTTCTTTAATATTCTATTTCGTGCGTTAGAGTTTATCTCTAAAAGTCTCTCTCTAATTCGTGCTTGTGCGTGTTTCAGATTATCATGCCTCAACAAAGAGAAAAAAAAGAACGTCTAGCGAGAAGGTATATTGAAGAGAAGAGTTACCCAGTGCACCTGAAGTGCAACCCAAAGGGAAGTTACCAATGCTAAGTATGTGAGGCTATCAGATTATAAGTAGAGCGGTGACTAACCAAGTCGGGCAACAGAGGAGCTCGACAAGAATAGACTGACACCTCGAGAATTCGAGAATTCGAGAATTCTTGAGAATGAATCCTCCCAGTTTCACCGGTTCGAGCACTACTAAGGATCCAAAAAAAACTTTGTGGAAGAGTTGAAGAAGATATTCGATGTGATGCATGTCATTGGTATAAAGAGAGTCGAGCTAGTTGCTACTAACTGAAGAATGTGGCTAGGACTTGGTTTGACCAGTAGAAGAAGGGCAGAGATGAGAACGCACCACATCCAAGTTGGGCTTGTTTCGAAGAGGCTTTCTTGGGGCATTTCTTTCTCCGAGAAATGAAAGAGGCTAAGGTGTGAGAGTTCCTTACTCTGAAACAGGACTCCTTGAGTATTCATGAGTATGAGTTGACTTTCACACAACTTTCTCTCTATGATCCTGAGATAGTTAAGGATATATGAAGCAGGATGAGCTTGTTTGTCGCTGGTTTGGGTTATGCATCTAGTAAAGAGGGTAGAGCTGCAATGCTGATTAGTGACATGGACATATCCCGATTGATTGTCTATGTGCAACCATTTGAATAAGAGAAGCTGAGGGACAGAGAGGAGTCAGGAACAAGAAAGCCAAGACTGGGAATGAGGCTGGGCTGGAAAAAAATGGTTCGAGTCGACCACAATTTCAGAAACAAAACAGGCATACACCATCATCTGCTAGTGCACCCGCACCCAAAAACAGATGTGAGTATAATGGTCTGAATTCGCAAAAATTCAAGGCTAGACTAGACCAGTCCCAAGGTAGTGTGGTACAAGGAGGTAGTTGGGCTTCTGCATGTGGTAGGTGTGGTAGAAACCATGCCGGTAAGTGTCGTGATGGCCAATCAGGTTGCTTCAAGTGCGGTCAAGAGGGTCACTTTATGAGAGAGTGTCCTAAGAATAAGCAGGGTGGTGGAAATCCGAGCAATAGAGTCCATTCTTCATCAATTGCTCCACCAGATAGGGCTTCACCTAGAGGAGCTACTTCCGGCACCGGCGGAGGAGTAAACCGCCTCTATGCAATCACTGGTCGCCAAGAGTAAGAGAACATCATGGCTGACCTAGTGGAGTTAGACATGGTAGATTTTGATGTCATTCTAGGTATAGACTGGCTCCATGCCTGTTATGTGTCAATAAACTGTAGAACTCGAGTTGTCAAGTTTCAAATTCATAATGAGCCAGTTATAGAGTGGAGTAGTAGTTCAGTAGTGCCTAAGAGTCATTTTATTTCGTACATAAGGCGACAAAGTTAGTTTCAAAGGGAAGTATCTATCACTTAGTTCGACTTAATGACTCAAGTGCTGAGGTGTCTTCCCTTCAGTCAGTTCCTACAGTAAAAGAGTTTCTAGAAGTCTTTCTTGTTGATCTACCCAGAGTCCCTCCTGAGAGAGAAATAGACTTCGGCATAGACATCATCCCAGATACTCGTCCTATCTCTACTTCTCCATATAGAATGGCACCAGCAGAATTAAAAGTGTTGAAAGAACAACGGAAAGATCTGTTAAATAAAGTTTTTATTCGACCAAGTTTCTCACCTTGGGCGCCACTGTCTTGTTTGTGAGAAAAATGATGGTTCCCTTAGGATGTGTATAGACTATCACCAATTGAATAAGGTTACCATCAGGAATAAATATCCTCTTTCAAGGATAGATGATCTTTTTGACCAGCTTCAGGGTGCTTCCTGCTTCTCGAAAATTGATCTCAGATTAGGCTACTATCAGTTTAAAGTTAGGGAATATGATATTCAAAAGACAACTTCTAGAACTAGATATGGGCATTATGAGTTTTTGATCATGTCCTTTGTTGATCAATGCGCCTGCAACATTCATGGATCTCATGAATAGAGTCTTCAAACCTTATGTAGATATGATTGTTATCATCTTTATTGATGACATACTAATCTATTCAAGGAATGAAAAAGAGCATGTTAGTCACCTTATGATAGATCTTCAGACTTTTAAAGATAAGGAGTTATATGCTAAGTTCACCAAGTGCGAGTTTTGGCTTAAGTGTGTGGTATTCTTGGGCCACATAGTTTCAGGTGATGGAATTAGCGTTGATACTCAAAAGATAGAAGCATTTCAGAGTTATCCTAGACCCACAACTCCAACAGATTTAAGGAGTTTCTTGGATTTGGCTTGCTACTATAGAAGATTTGTTTAAGGGTTTTCATTTATCTCGTCTCCTTTGACCAAGCTGACCTTGAAGCTTGTGAGAAAAGCTTTCAGGAATTGAAAAAGAGATTGACTACGACTCTGATTTTGACTTTAACAAAGGTACTCAAGGTTTTGTGGTGTACTGTGATACATCAAGAGTTGGTTTGGGCTGTGTGTTAATGCATAATGGCAATGTTATAGCTTATGCCTCCAGACAGTTGAAGGTCATGAGAAAAATTATCCAACCCATGACTTGGAGTTGCCTGTTGTAGTTTTCGCCTTGAAGATATGGTGTCACTACTTATATGGTGTCTACATTAACATATTAACTGTCCGCAATATCTTACAATATTTGTTCACCCAGAAAGAGCTCAATCTCAGACAGATTAGGTGGTTAGAACTACTCAAGGATTATGACATAAGTATTATTACCCATCCAGGTAAGCCTAATGTGGTTGCTGATGGTTTAAGCAGGTTAACCACGGGGAGTACCGCCCATGTTGAGAAAAAAAAAGAGAGAGTTAGCTAGAGATGTACACATACTTGCACGCCTGGGAGTCAGACTAATGGATTCCATAGAAAGAGGGATAGTGGTGACAAATGGGGTCAAGTCATCATTGGTGTTAGAAGTGAAAGAGAAGTAAAACCAAGACCCCATTTTTCTTGATCTGAAGGTGAATGGTCATAAGCAAAGAGTATTGGATTTTGAACAAGGGGGAGATGTTGTGTTGAAGTATCAAGGTAGATTTTGTTTACCTAGAGTGGATGGTCTCCAAGAGAGGATCATAAAATATGCTCATATCTCCAGATATTCCCTTCATTTGGGTTCCACAAAGATGTACCGCAACTTGAGAGAGGTATATTTGTGGAAAGGCATTGTTGATTTTGTTGCCATTGTTGCCAAGTGACCAAATTACCAACAAGTAGTGAAGGTAGAACACCAAAGTCCTAGAGGTTTGGCTCAGAATATAGAACCTCCGTAATGGAAGTGGGAGATGATTAATATGGACTTCATCACAGGCTTGCCAAAGTCTCACAAGCAACGTGATTCTATTTGGGTAATTGTCGATAAAATGATAAAATGAGCCCACTTCTTGTCGGTAAAGACCACTCATTCAACGGAGGATCATGATAAGTTGTACATTCAAGAAATGGTAAGACTTCATGGATTTTTGGTCTCCATTATTTCAAATAGAGGTGCACAATTTACTGCACAATTATGGAAATCTTTCCAGAAAGATTTGGGTTTGAAGGTGAACTTAAGCATTGCTTTTCATCCTTTGATGGATGGACAAGCGGAGCGTACTATACAGACCTTAGAAGACATGTTGAGAGCTTGTGTGATCAATTTTAAAGGGAATTGGTATGATCACCTACCTTTCATTGAGTTTGCTTACAACAACAACTACCATTCGAGCATCCAAATGGCTCCGTACGAAGCTCTTTATGAAAGAAGATGCATATTTCCTATTGAGTGGTTCGAAGTTGGTGAAGCAGGGTTGATAGGACCAGATCTAGTTCACCAAGCCATGGAGAAGGTGAAGATGATTCAAGAGAGATTGAAGACGACATTGAGTCGCTAGAAGTCCTACACAGATGTGAGGAGAAGAACAATGGAGTTTGAAGTGGATGACTAGGTGTATTTAAAAGTTTCATCCATGAATGGTGTTATGAGGTTTGGTAAGAAGGGGAAACTTAGTCCTCGGTAAATTGGACCTTATAGAATTCCCAAGAGAATTGGCAGTGTAGCTTATGAGTTGTAGCGACCCCAAGAGTTAACAACAGTTCATCTAGTATTTCACATTTCTATGTTGAAGAGGTGCATGGGTGATCCTTTATTGATTGTACCAACTGAAAATATTGGGATTACGGATAGCTTATCCAATGAGGAGATTCCGGTTCAGATTTTAGATCGCCAAGTTCTCAAGTTGAGAACAAAGGAGGTAGCGTTCGTTAAGGTCCTTTGGAGGAATCAATTCGTTGCGACTTGGGAAGATGAAGAGGATATGAAGAAGAGATATCCACATCTCTTTGAATCAAGAGGGAATGCAGATCAAGGTACTAATTCTTTTCTTAGTACATTATAAACTATGAGTAAGCATGATTGTTACTTGTTTTTAGATTATTGATTGCCAAGCTTGATGTTACCATTCTTAGCATAGTGAAAGAAATCTCATTCGAGGACGAATGTTCCCAAGGGGGAGATATTGTAACATCTCATAACTCGTAATAACCAGAATAAGCTAAGAAACAAAAAATAATCATTTAAGGAAAGAATAGGAAAAATATGGAAAATTTCCTAAGTTTAAGAAGTGAGTTTTTGTCCTTTGCAAACGGCCATAACTTCTAGTTCAGGATGATTTAGAGTCAATTCTTTATATCGTTGGAAAGACCTTGGAAATATCTTTCCAACGACGCTAAGTTTGCATTATTTTGATATTTTATAAGGGAGATATGACTTTCAGAACTTGGGTTATTGAAGTGAGGAAAGTCCAATTCCGTATTTTAGTAAGGGTAAAATAGTCTTTCCACCCAACTATTTCCTAATTCGTTTTAATGGTTTAATAGGGGTAAAATTAAGCCTTAAGTACGTTTTAGAAAAGTTATTCACGCTTAGGGCTTGGGAGAAAAGAGAAGAGAAGAAAGAGAAGGGAGAAAGATCAGGAACGCCAAGGTTTTGCGAGTGAAATTCATCGGGGTGATCCCTATCAAGGTATGCGAGATCAATCTGTATTGGGTTAGTTCATCCACACACTAATTTGTTTAATTCAGCAAATTTAGAGTAGATTGACTGAAGAACAATTGTTAAATTCTTGTTGGTTAAGTTGTAGTATGCCTTTAGTTGATTTGATTTGTGTTTCCAGGTTGTTTTCGAGTCTAATCTATTGGGTATTGAGGTTATTAGTTATCCTAAGTTATTGGGGTGACATTCATAGAAGTTTAGAAGGTTTAGAGATGAAAAACGCAAAACAAAAGTCAGAATTCCCGTTTGACAGGCCCTGGGGCGCCGCGCCTGCCAGAGCCCCTCAGGACAACTTCTGTTTGTCAGGCTATGGAGCTCCACACCTGTCAGAGCGCCAAGGACTCCTGGAGATCCCGTTCTTTCCCCCATCTTTTCGCACTAGTTCCTAAGTGATGTACCCATATTTCTTAGTTGATTCCAACACTCTAAGGTACATCTAAACATCATGAAATCATCTATAAACATGAGATCATGAACCTTGAATCCATAATTCAATTAAAGGAAAGTTAAGATCAAAGTCAAGAAAATTAAGAGTCATGTCTAAAAGTTAAGAAGCAAGTCAAAGTAAGTTCTTTAAAGTTTTCAAGAGTCTTAAACAAACATTTTAACTTTGTGTTAAGGCTTAAGCTACAAGTTGAGCAAAGAGTAAGGAGTTGAGTAAAATTCTCAATAGTTTTAAGGGAACTAAGTATTCCCTAAGAGTTAAGTTGTAAGTTAAGCAAAGAGTAAAGAGTTGAGTTGGTTTCTCAAAAGTTATAAGGGAACTAAGTATTCCCTAAGAGTTACAAATGTTATCACATTTTGAGCAAGAACGGAAGCTATACATTTAACAGAGCCTTTGGTTAGTTTTAGTAAATAGGAAACCATGATCACCAAGAGAGCTTTTTGAAAGGTAAGTTTGAGGAAATTAGCTTAAACCACAGAAGAAGTTTTTTTTTAAAATATGAGCTAAGTATTTTGGGAGTAGTTTTGAGCACAACATGGAGACGCGAGTTCATATTAACTCAAGCCCCCATAAACCATGTAGACAACATGGACATATGAAGGGTCATACTTTTTAAATGATTCCTAAGTGCTTTTTGGCATAGACTAGTGGATCCACTTAGTAGTTCAGGTTCTATACTGACGGCAAGGTATAAGACGGTCCTCTTGAAACGTGAGGTAAGACGTTGTACCATCAGTTAGGCTCATAGTGATGGTTGTCAATTAGAGAATCTCCCACAAAAATTATATTACTTTCATATATAAGTAAAGTTGACTTTGTTATTGCATTTATTTAACAAACTAAATTATTTGCACTGTTTTCCAAGCTTTATATATTTATATTGCATGTGTCTTTACTACTTTATATTTATTTTAGTATTTCACGAGTTGAGCAGATCCAAGGTAAGTTCTTCTTAATCTTCTCAAGCTTTAACTTGTCGTTTAGCATTCCAACTCGCATTCTTGTACATTCAATGTACTGATGCAGTTGGCCTGCATCGTATTATGATGTAGATGCAGGTAACCAGGATCAACATCACCTAGCGCCTCGTTGATCTAGTTGAGCATTCGTAGATAGTGGTGAGCCTCCTTGCATTTTGGAGGTCACTTTTATTCGCTTTCTAGTATTTCATTTAGAGGATGTTGTGGGGTCTGTCCCGAAATCCATCTTAGTATTGTAGAGGCTTCATAGATTGTCAGATAGTCAGTTTGAGTTTCTTATTTCTGTATTTCAGCTTATTTGGTTATGAGACTTAAGTGCCACTTTGGTAAAGTTATTCTTTAAGTTCTATCATGAGACTGTTTTATTTTAGTTAAGTCTTCTGCTGAGTTAAGTATGTCATACCAAGGGTTCGCTCAAGACCATCAATGTTCATTGGGTGCCAACCACGTCCAGGGTGTAGGCTCGGGGCATGACATCAAGGCATCCCGGAAGTACTAACTCATCCTTGAATTCAAAACGTTCATTGATGTTCTAAACGAGGTCTGTCAATAGCCGCCGGATAATTTCCTTTACTCAACCAAAATAAGAGCAATTGCAGTATCAGTACACTACCATAGTGTATTGGTAGGATCACGCGACTATCCCAAATAAGTGAAACACATATACGTAACCATAACATTATAAAACAGACATATACCAAACATATAAAATATCATCATCATTCACATCAACGAACAGTTTCACAACTCAACAATATACAATTAAAGTTTTAGAGCAATAAATAGTCTTTCAATATCAATTATCATTAGATATGAACGTAATCATCACAAGTATATACAAATCACAATTGAATGGTCCTTTCACGAAACCCAATTCAATGGTCTTCTCATGGAACCCAAACCCAAACTGTTAGCTTGTCAGAACGTGGCAATCTGATCCCATAATTATGTTGGAACATGGCAACCGATCCCATAATTATGCTGAAATGTGTAAACCTGATCCAATAGTTGTGCCAAAATGTGGCAACACGATCCAATACTTGTGCCAAAACGTGGAACCTGATCCAAGTTAGCTTGCCAGAACATGACAATCTGATCCCCAAGCATACACCACAATCACAATCACAAGTATATCATCAAGATCATACAACGAGAGATGATTCATGGCATACAATTATTCAATATTCTCAATTATGATTAGGGTGATCAATAATGCAACACTCGCATACATACGTGTATTTAACGAAGCAATTACAAACATATATCACACCAACATGAAATCACAATCATTCCCTACCTCAAATCCAAACTTGAATCCGTAAGGCACTTGAAGTTTTCCTTTCCAGATTATTTCCGCTTGTTTTAGGTCTACAACAATTAATATACGCAAGGATCGAGAATCAAAGGTCTAATTATTCGGATTAGAACAAACACAGTAACCCTAGACCAATCCAATATCCTAATACCTAAATTAGGGTTTTCCTACTATAATTCTTAAATTAAAATCCTTCCCCATCGATAATAACCCAAGAAAATAGGTACTATGGATCAAAAACGGATTCGGGGTGTTAAAACCTTACCTTTAACCTCAGAAATGGTGAAAAATTGTCAAGAACACGTCTGGGGTTGCCTCCTTAGCCATTAAAGTCGAAAAATAGAAAACATGGGGATTTAGGGCTTTATTAGTGACTTTAAGTCGCGTTTGTGCCACTACAGCGGACCCATCCCGCTCCAGCGCCAAAATCCCTCTCTAGTAGCCTCGACGGAGACATAATGTACTCATTCACAAAAAGATCATTTCTGGGAGTTCTACTCACCCGAATTCGATTTCGTAAAGTGGTACAAGTTTCATATTGTCTTAGCTATCTACTCATGTAATAAAATCCACAATTAGATCTCTCATTCATTACTAGATGTCCCTACACCTTGATGCCTCCGATATCATCCAAATGTGGACTAGGTTGGGAAATTCCAAGTTACTACCAAAAAGTTTTTTCGCCACAATTCTTTCCTCATTTACTTTTTCATAACGACTGAATCAGGTTATTACAATGACACCTTCAACCACCCAAGTTGGTTGTCTTTATACACACTTGTCTGCCACGTGTGTAAATATTTTATTCAAAACAAAATCTTTTTTTTAAAATATTCTTATTTTCTTTATCTTGAATTTAAATTAAGTAAATACTCTTTTTTTTACCTTGCATCCAAACTTTTTATTCATACCTTCATTCATTGTTTTGTTCTCTTTTATTTTTCTATTGATTTTATTTACTCTTATATTTTCTTAGTCTTTTGTTTTGATTTGATTTCAACTTTAATTCAAAATGTCTTTTATTTAAAATAAGTGAATCTCGAACGGATATCAAAATAAGTTAAGAGGATCAAATAATATATATAAAAAATACAAATATTAAAACTAAAGGACACTTTCATTTTTTGAAAAAAAATACAGAGTTTTTACTTTAAAATAATTAAAAGTGAAAAGATGATAGATTAATTTTAAAAAGTTTAAATTGAGAAAGAAATAAATAAAATAATTAAATATATATAAGTTTTAATATCAATAAATATGTATACTAACTCATTATAAAGTTGTCAATAAAAACATGACATGTATCCAATTTGTCTACTCATCACTTACTTTCAAAAAAGTGTGCACACTCTCTTTGCCAAATCGGTATTTATGAGGTTTTTATTTCATTTTAAATTAGTCTTTTTTTTTGAATTGGGGGGGGGGGGTATTATGACCCTAATTAAGTTTTGGTGTGTCTAGAATTTCATACATAGTCTAGGGGGTACTTGTGTCGTATTCCAAAATAAATAAATAAGCAAGCTTATAAATTAACTAATTACCAAAAGAATCCAATCCAAGGATACATATATTTTGAAGAGAGAATATTGACAACACCCCTGAACATGACGAAAATTATTAATTTCATCTCTCAATTATAGACTTTCTTAAAAATACCCAAGTATTTGATTGGTAACTTAGATACACCCTTGATTACTACATGACATAGCAAGTGGACTCAAACTATTGTAACAGCGTGAAACTTTTAATGAAAGACCGAGAGAAGTGTTGAAAATACTCATAAATAACTAAACTTGATAAAAATTTAGGGGTATATATATTTCACGCGTGTTACAAGATTGAAGGTGTATTTAAGTCCAGTTAGTTAAGTAAGATGTGTTATTAAGACGGTTAATGTTTGAGGGTGAAACTAACAATTTGCCCCGAATTTAAGGATGTTTTCAATATTTCTCTCTTTTAAAATGAATTTTTTTTGGATAAGACTATCATCATATTTATTTAAATTTAGGGAGGAGATAATATTAACAACTTATAAATTATTTTCTTTACTCTACTAAAAATAAATAATTGAGTTTTTGTACTAACTAAACAAGAAAAAGTCCAATCCAAGTTGATATAAGCTAGTTTGTAATATTATGAATATTACTAAATTTTGATATATTCAAATACCTCTAGGTACATGTATCTTTAAAATACTAACTTATACAACAACTAAGAATTATGTCATATATTTCACTAGCGTACTTAGAAAGAACGACTACTTAAAAACAAAAAAGTCAAACAATTTTTCATAGATATTTTATTAATGGGATAAGACAAAAATATCACCTATACTATGATCAAAATCTCACACACACCTTAACTAAAGTAAGGTTCTATTGCCCCTCGATCTATTTGTTTTTGTAATTTTATACACCTTTTAACTTACATACATGAAAACCAAAGTTTATAATGCTAACAAACACTAAATAATATTCCAATTTTATTTAGCAACAACAACAATCCTTCAACAAATAGTAATATCTAATTTAATAAACTCAACCTTAATTGTTCCAAGCCAATATCATTGGCAACACGACATGGACAACAATTATTTTTCTCTAGCCAAATTCTAATACAATTAATATGAAACATAAGAGAACATGACATTTCAAATCACCAACAAGCATCCTTTGGCAAATTAAGCAATTTCCACCGCCATAAGTTGATGGGATGATCATATCCTTGATATATTGATTAAAAAATATAACCTTAACAATTAATTGTAATGTTGGTCGACCATCAATCATCACTAAGCTATCTTTTGATTTATTGGACAACTCAAAATTCAAATAATTGAATATCTTTTTGCAATTAAAATCAGAAGCATCCTAATTCTTCAGTATCTGCAAAATAAATATCCAGGATAAGCTATCTAAAATAAGGTATTAACATTTCACATTTATATATACATATAGAAATGCAGTATTACTAAAACGTGCTAATACAAAAATAATTTCATATAAAAGAAATAAATTGAATTTAACATGATGTGAAAATAAATAAATAAATCTTTAGCACCTTGAATATGATTTTGCGGGCCTTATTTTTGTTAGCAAAATCATCTTCTTCCATGTCTATAAAAGTTGAGAATTTTGGAGTTTTTAATATCATGTTAGGATCGGGTGATAGCACTTTCAAATTCCAATTATGATAAGTAATGCAAATGAACTTGATTTGAATGAATTTTGGCTCAAAAGAAGAATTGAAACCAATTTTTTGGATTGGTTTTTCAAGTTCATAAGCAAATCTTAGGTTTTGGTAAATGTAAACCTCCATTTTTATTGTAAATATAAGATCGTTATAAATATAATTCTAGAGACAGATGAACAAGTTTAATTTTAGCAAAAATATATTTCTATTATATATACGATTTTGGTCAACTATCTCATTATAGCCTATGATAAATTTGTTGGCTTATTTGGATTTATTTTATTTTTAATCTATTTTAACTAAATAATAAATGAGTTACCAAAGTGTTACATATGAATCTGTAGATTATAAGAAGTCAAATCATAAAGGTGTGTTAGCATATGCATATCGTCACTTGTACTTCTACTTTTTTCTCCTAAAGGGAAGACATGTGAGCAAGTTCTCATAAGGTATACTAATTTAGTTAATTATTATTATATATATATATATATATATATATATATATATATATTCTAGAAAGGTATGCACGGGCCCAATATTTTAATATGATGAATGCTTTGTAACACATGGTAAAGTTGAAAGGAATGCATAAAGCCACAACTACTACACACGTCGAATAAGTACTTAAGTTTTAATGCATCCATAGACTATAATAGGCATTCCACGAATTCAAAACAAAACTACATTCTCTTAAACAAAATGTAGAAACTGATAAATGAAAGCATCACACACAATTAAAGCAGAAGTACAAAGTCAGACATCTTTTGCCCATCGTAATCAGATTTTGATCTAGTAATTATTTCTTTCTCTAACAAAGAAACATGAAATCAAACTGATGTGATACAATCAATCTCAAAAGGACCATGGAGATGCCTATTGTTCTTGAATTTCTTATCTCATGTCCCTTTTTCGTGTGTGAAGAATACCCATTGAAATGGTCGCTCTAGTTGATAAATTCAATTCGTCTTAATGTGATAAATGAATCATCATGACCTGAAAATAACAGAACATAGAAATTCATGTAAAAGCAAAGCTAAGAAAAACAATCAACATAAATTACAAAATCATAAAACATTACACATATCATGTATCATACTATTAAGTTTTGCTTCCATCAAAATCACTCATTTATTATTAGTCTTACCCTGTCATAACATAAATCTGTACAATTTTACAATGTCAAAGTGGGAGACTAACAGTTCCATACAGACAAAGAACCTAAACACATAATGATTAACGACCACCAATCTACAACTTATAAACATCATAAGTGTAACTTTTACTATTTGGTTCGAAAACATATAAACTACACCAAATAAATATGTTCTATACAAAGAGCACCAAAAAAAAATCATGTTTGTAGCAAAAGTGTACTCATGACAGAATTTCATTCTTATTATAACTTCAAAGTAGTTGAATTAGCATATGTTGCATGTAAATTTTTACAGAAATTAAAGAAGCTGAAATATAACAAAGTGTGTTGTTTCATCACTTCAGAGGTAAGAACTATTAACTTATAATAGGAACATTGGCAACATCAACTGTACATGATTGATACTTCTCGTTGCTGCAAAAAAATTATTTTGAATAATATTTTCTTCTTCAGAAAGCAGTAGAAGATTTAATTGACCAGCTGCACACTGCTCAGCTTAACAGAGAGATAGAAATTTTCATATCCTCTTTTCCTTCTTAGTAGTTAAGTCACGTATACAATCACAAATTCAAAGCTGAATCAATATTACCAGTTATAATGTATTGTATTGTTCAGCAGCTGAAAAGATTTTGAAATATTTTCTAAAAGAACAATAATCTCAAAGGTGTACCCTTATTTCAAGGGTTCCATCGCTTTGGTCACCGGAAGCCTCATTACCATCACTGTGAATGAAAACTTAATATCAATTAATAAAAAAATTCATCATATTGTTAAATCATCACTTAAGCTAGACATGTTATTTGTAGCTGACATATTGTTAGAAATATGTGATGGAAGGTATCCGATTTAGGAACAGATAGGGAGAAACAGACATCAAATAAGAGAAGAAACCAAGACCATTAATGTTGGCATTGCCAAAGACGGCTTGAAAACAAAAATTATAAATGTCTTAAAAAACACAAATGTATCTAGGAGATGCTTCTAAAAACTAAGGTAATACTTCAGAGGTGTTTTCATTATGTTCTTTCCTCTATGTTATAGCTATATTTTTCACATCAACTACACGCGAATTGAAATGACATTAAATGCAATTATGGATGAATGTCTAAATTAGAGTAAGTTTATGAAATCACCCTTTTGTTTCATGCCTCATTACCTTCGAAAAACTGAACATAACAGTTATTATTACATAAGTGATACTTACAAAGAAAAACTACTCCATCAACTTCAATTTATTTGTCTTACTTTTCTTTTAGTCCCAAAAAGAATGTCTCTTTCCCTTAGGACCACACAATTCAAAATTCTTCTTTATTTTCTTAAATTTCGTGCCAAACCAAAATAGGAAAAATAAATTGAAATGAAAGGAGTATTATATAAAAGAAAGAAAAGGTGAAGCATTGTAACAGGTAAATAGATGTAATTTCAGCTTAAACACAATTGAATACCTTGTAGCAGTGAAGCAATTATGACCTTTTAAGTTAGAATACATTATACCTAATATATTGTTTCGATCATCCCTATTATCAACATTATAGGATGTTTAAAGCAAATTACCAACTTCTTCAGGTAATTGATTAAGACTAAGTTGATTGAAGTTATATGCATTTATGTAAATTACTATCTACGATTACATTAGTGAAATTAGAGAGCCGAATTAAAAATCTTACGGCTCTCAAGCCATAAACTACAATCACATATCCATCAATAGGAAGTTTCATACTTCAAAAAATTGAAAAAAACAGGAGGAAGTCTGGAATAAAGTTCAACAACTAACCCAAGCAGTAAGATCCAAACTATTTAGCAAAAACGATAGAACCTCCCACCTTCCTACAAGGTATGCAACGCTCGACTTTTTTTCGTGGACTTTTCTATTGTAAATAGTTCTCAATTTGTCAAAAGTAATAGTCATTCTTTGTTTTTTTTTCTAAAATTTACACATTATAATCTACATTTTTTATGGACAAAAAGTTGGGATTAAAAGAAAAACAATAAGAAAAAGAACAGAAAAATGGAAAAACTCACCAGTTTCACATAAATGGAGCTTGAAGAGGTTCAGACACATATTTCGGAAGAGGTTGAGACACAAATTTTTTTGAGTTGTAGTGAGCCTCTCTTGCCTGTATTTGCCCTCCTACATGACAATCAGATAGGGCCACAAAGAGTCTTTAATTAGAAGGCTTGTACTATATAATTTGAACCATATTCAAACAAATTATGCACATCTCAAATGAATTTTTTGGTTATAACCACAAACAACACACATATTGTCTACTAATCTTGTCCAATAAAACTAAGTAATGTAACTTACAGGTTGTTGATTTGCAGAGGAGTATGTTGCAGTAAATCTAATTAGAAAAATAAGATAATTTGAAACAGTCTAGTACTTTGTCATACTATCGAACACCTTATGTGAATCAATATTTATTAGCAAAGCATTTTAAGAAGTTTTTTTGAGAATTGTCAATGAATAAGAAAACAGGATCAATAAACATGTTCACCATTGGAGACCATGCTCCATCAGTGAGCTTACACATATTTATGAGAAAATCGAAAAATAGTTGAGATGTCTACAGAACTTCAGTAAAAGCAGAAACAACCCAACTTTATTTTGGTTATTATAAACAATGAGAGAGCAGTCTCATAAACACAAAAAGTTAATGTAAACAGCAAGATAGAGAAATACAGCAACTTCCATAATGTTTGATACATGAAGAATATATTAAGCTCATTAAATTTGAGACCCACAAAGGGAAAAAAATAATTTTTTTTAGAATTATTGGTAACACACGTAATTTGATCATAGATAGAGTCGGATATGAATAAGTATAATGTTATGCTATGGAAAAAGTAAACAGACTCTTACAATTGAATTCGAGAAGATGAAGCATAGCTAAAGAGTATAATTTGTTTTCAATATCAAAATTGTAGATAAGAAAACCACAAACTTACCCTATGAGAAATGTAGAAATTGAGTAGATTTTTTGAATCTGAACTTCCTATGATGCATCCTTGCAAGATATGACTGAACAAAACAACATTAAATTAACTCTAAATTCAGAGCATGCAACATAATTACAACAGAAAGGCCAAATAGATCAGCGAATTTGAATGAAAAATCAAACCAGTTGAATAATAAGTCGAAAAAAATCAGACCTAAAATCAAAATCAAAAAGTAAAAATCAGAGATACCACTGAAATTTTTGAGACAGAACTTACGAGAATAGTAGAAAAAACCCTAAACATCAACGATTGAAAGAAGGCGGTGGGAATAATGCCAGAAACTTCCGTGAAGATGAAGATGCACAATAAGCTCACTTAGTATAGAGTACTTTTTCTTAATAACTGGTATGGAGAAGATAACCAGAAATTCAATACACGTGGTTTGCTTACAAAAGTACACGTATTAACAGATGGTCCAATATAATGTACCATTCACAAGGCTTTTAGTACAATCAAATGATAGCAGTGTTCGTCCATCCCTTGTTCACTTATTAAAAAGGGTAATATATATATATATATATATATATATAAAGCATGAACGTTCGTTAAACTGTTGATTGAATTTTTTTGTTCCTTATTAAATTATCATTTACTATTTTTCTTAAAGTTATATCTTTAATATTTAAAATTAAATAGTCTAAAATATATAATAAAAGAAAAATATTTAAAATTAAGGAATCGTAAAATATATGATAGGAGGTATTAGGAAAATCAATAATTAAGTAACAGATTAACAATATTAATAATTAAGGAATTCTAAAGTTTATGGTAAGAATGAAATATATTTTTTCCATCCTAAAATATATGGAAGAGTTCTAAAGATTTTTGATATAAATATAAATGATGTTTTTTTAATATTTTTAGGTCATTCTTTATTATACAAGATCCGGAAATAGTAGCAAAATAATAACATTGTCATTCATATTTTAAAAAAACTTGTCCGCACCCAATGTATACACATAGTATAATTAGACTAACTACATAAGATAAGTTAAAATTTATTATATTTGAATTAAAAAATAATAAATATTTCTTGAAAAGGAGTCTACACATATAAGGTTAGTTAATTTCTTATCTATCTAAGCACGTTGCTTGTGCATATTGAAAAAACGCTTTGTGTGTTACCGACACAATAGTCCTTTCATGATAGACAGATTTGTTACAGAGCATAACCATGAAATGGCTTCACCAAAGAAAATTTATTTGTTAACTAACGAGTTTCTAAAGTGTATGTATTTTGATTCGTCCTTTGTCAAATTATAGCATAAAAATATCGATAATTCACAGAGATTGATTTATCTAATCTAAGACGTTTCTTGTTCTAATTATTATTTGGGAGAATTTTAGAACATGTTGAGTATTAATATAATTTTAGTTTAAACTTTGTAACTAGAGAAGATAATATTTGTTTTTATTTTCCGAAATAGGGTGAAAGATGTTGGGATTTTAACTTCACTAAATATTTCTCCACAAAGTAAAATATCTTATTCCATAGTTTTTATTTCTCATAAAAGTATAAATACCTCTTACGATTATATTTATGTAATATTACTGGAGTTAAATAATTAAATGCACTCCTCTTGGTTATACTTTAATTGTCAAAATAGTAATATTTAAGAACCAGAAATATGTACTTGAACTAAAACAACATGTAAGTCCCTTTCGGTTACTGTCACGATCCAACCCGTCATGATTGGCATGAACCCTAACCCTCCGGTGGGAGAACCACTGCTATCATTTTATGAATCAAATAATCTAAAACTAAGGTATTTAAGTTACGGAACCAAGTTAAATAAACTAAAACAATATAAAAAATACGCCTAGAACCTGAAAGTCATTGTACAAAAACTCTACTAACGACAAGTCTAAGAACAAGGGGTACAACCCCAAAAACTCAAGAACCTTAACAATAGTCTGAGTCCGAAAAAAGTGGACTTAAAAAAAGAGAACTCAAGACAACTCGGAAGAACTAGCTCACTCTTGAATTTGAAACGATGACTAATCTCTTACGCAAGGTCTGTCAACAGTCGTGTGAAGATGCCCTGTACTCAACAAAAATAAGAGCAAGTGCTGAATTAGTACACAACCACCGTGTACTGGTAGGATCACGCGGCTTTCCCACTAGTGTAACATAAACAAGCAATTACAACATTATTACTCATGCATAAATATCAACATATTCAATACTATCATAAAAATAAATATCACAATTCACATGCTTCATAACATAGTTGGTCCTCTCACGGAACCCAAATTCAAATTGTTAGCATGTCGGAACGTGACAATCCAATCTAATTTTTATGCCAAAACGTGTCAATTCGATCCAAGTTAGTGTGTCAGAATGTATCATCTGATCCCAATCACACATCACAATAACACATTAAGATCACTCATTCAATCATGATTTGATGGTATCGATATTTGTATATCTCATTTAAACATCTAAGATCAATATTGCAACGTGCATACATATACAAGTATCACAACGAAGCAAAGAAAGTGCATATCACATAATCATAGAATCACAACCATCACCTACCTCGACTCCAAGCTTGAATTCCTAAGGCACTTGAATCTTCCCTTTTCGGATTCTTTCCGCCTGTTCTAGGTCTATAACAATTAATATACACAAGGATCAACAATCAAAGGTCTAATTATTCGGATTATAACAAACTTAATAACCCTAGACCAAATCCAAGATTATTATAATACCCAAATTAGTATTTTTTTCCACCACAAGTCTTAAATCAAAACCCTTACCCATCGATGATATCCCAAGAAAATAGATTCTACGGATCAAAAAACGGATTTAGGGAGTTAAAACCTTACCTTTAACCTAAAAAATGGTAAAAACTGTTAAGAACTCGTTTGGGGTCGCCTCCTTAGCCCTAAAAGCTAAAAATACCAAATATGGTCGTTTTAGGGTTTATAAGTGACTTTATAACACGTCTAGCCCGCTCTAGCGAACCCATCCCACTGCAGCGGCGCCGCTTTAGTGGCCCCAACAGAGGCAAAATGTACCCCTTCACAAAAATAACATTTTAGGGAGTTCTACTCGTTTAATTTTGATTCCGTAAGGTCATATGGGTTCGTTATCATCTTATCTATCCACTCATGTAATAAAATTCACAATTAGATATCTTATTCATTACTAGATTTTCCATACACGTTAATAAATTCGATTTCTTCTAAATCAGAACTAGGTTGGATAATTCTAAGTTACTACGAAAGAGTTTTTTTGCCCCAATTTTTTCTTTATTGACTTTTCCATAATGACACAATCTGGTTGTTACAATAGATTTCAATTTACCTATAACTCGTTCCCGGGTGATTACCTAGGAAATACTTGGATAAAATAAAGGTAGAGTAGTATCTAAAACATCGAATTACTAGGGGTACTTGTCTCGCATGCCCTTCTTACCGAATCTCATTACCTCCTAAGGGTTTCACATATCCAACCTCAAACCAACCAATTTAATACCTACACATTCTCCTTATCATGCATCAATAAACTCATCTCTAACACTCGAGTGATACATATTGTTGTATGTAACATTAACTAATCAACAAAACAAATCCCAACGAGCACCAAAGTTGATCGCACACACGTTTGCCACATGTTATCAAGGATCTTGACACAATCATAAGGACTAATCCTTCCTCACATGACCATAATAAAATTCTAAAATAAAAATTGCCCCAATTAGAGAAGAACCTAAACCAACCAACACACACTCATAATACCCAAACAATCATAGTTCTTATCAACATCTCCATCTCACAACATAAATTTTCATAAGCTTAAGTTACACGAATCTCAATCTTTAGACATCAGATACTCCTTAAGAGATATGTCCAATCATACAAACCATCCAACAACAGTATTGAAATTCTAGATTTAGTAATTGCAGATTACCTCTTAAGAACAGTAGAATTGGATTATATGATCCCAACATTTAATCACACACAATCAATACATGACCTCAACGAATAGATGAATATTAAGATTGTCGGCCAACAATAATTATGAATGGTATCTCTTCTATAAACTCTCATAAGCAAGGTGGTAAAAGCAAAACCATTAAACTACTTTTACCAACTGCAAGTCCACACCACATAAGTCATCAAAATAACCGATTCTTCCTAATCATTCCACTCATCTAAGAGAACATCACAATATCGGTTCACTTGATCCACCACTAGGAACCACCCTCAAAATAAAAGAATGTGTGACCATAGTTAGTACATCGCACTTACAACCATGCACATATCTAAATAAATGGTCACATAAGAATTTATCAAATAACACGAAAGATTTTCCTTTGAAGAGTTGATCTCAACCATTTTCATTCACTTGACTCTACATACTCTTCACATCTTTCCATTGGAGCTCACACTCTCAATAATTACCACCAACATGGACACTCCGGTCATTTACCTTACTCGAAACCAACACTTTTAAAGTATAAGCCTTTCTTAGGTACTTTAACAATTCCACAATAATCAAATTTACAACTCGGCCCAGGTGTAAGCCCTTTTGAACGCTTAATACCTGATACATTTGACCATTCCACACCTTGCAAATTTAAACCTTGATACAATATATCACCTCAATGTAGACTTCCAATGAAAAATCTGAATGGTAATTCAATCGCCTAACACAATCCCCTTATCTGTCAACATTAACTTATATTTTTATTTACGACTTTACATCGTGCTCATCCCGCTACATCGGCACTCATCCCGCTGTAGTGGCATCGTTACAGCAACACGAAATCCCGCTACAGTGGCAATTTTGAAACAGTGAGCCCTCGTTCAATAATCTATGATTTAAGTCCCGTCTCGTTCTCTACAGTGGCACAAATCCCGCTGTAGTGACATCATTGTTGTTGTGGAAAAACTCCCGCTATAGTTGCACAATTCGAGACATATTCTTTTTGAAGAAATTCAATTCCGCCTTTTTACAACACATTGTTAATTCACTACGCTAAAAAAATATCTTTCATGGTAAAGTCCAATCCTATAGATCTACTTATCCAAATTCGAAATAAACAAAGCACTTTTCATCACCTTCGAGCTAGTGTCTGTATACTCCTTTCTCAAGTCTTCTCTAATAGTTTATAACTAATCTGATGGACTTGAGACACTATTACCATTCTCACAACACTAATGAAATTACGTATCTCTGCACTCAATTATATACACCTCTAAAGATGTATTTTTATCCTTTCCAATCAATACAATATTATTGCCCTCGCCTCTCCTTAAAGGTTGTACTATATCCCACTATACTTAGCTTCTTAAAACTCTATATGACTGGTGTCCCAACAACTCTTAAAACTTCACATACAACCACGTTACTCACCAAATAGTAGAAATATACAACCTTATATATTCACAAGCCATAATTACTACACCGAATTCTCTTAGACACAATCTTATTATATAGTTGCATCCCGTCACAATCTACTACAAACTCTTATTACCATTAAGCTCAGTCAGCTCTCACTATCTCTACAAATCAACATTTCCATCGACATAACACCTCAAACTCATGTATACTCATCAAATTCAAAAGACTAACCGAATCTTGATACGCACTTTCTAACTAGAATCATCAATTTTCTTTACCCAAGTATACTCAATAGAACTTCCTTTATCCATAGGCTTGTCATTTCGGTATCAATCCACTCCCTTATGGATTGATATAAAAACACCAGTCCTCATACTATCCTCCTTCTTTTTAACAACAAAGATAGTAGCACCCCACGGGGAAATACTAGGATGGATGAAACTCTATCAAGAAGCCCTTGGAATTAAGCTTTAAGCTCTTTCAATTCTAACACCAAAGGAATAGAATTAATAGAGAGGTATTTGACCTCAACATCCCAAATATGAGTCAATTACGCTAAAAAATCCCGCCCTACCAGTTTTCCAGCCCAAATGAAGGATATGATCTTAGCTAGCTTTGACTTGTATACCCCTCCCCACTCTAATCTTTCCCTATCAAAGATCTTTAGATTTACCATCTCAGAATCACAATTAAACCCGGTATAATAAGGGAACAACCAAGTCATTCATAAGATTATATCGAGTCAGTCATATCCAGTATAACCAAATCAATCCAAATCTGAGAATCCACCACACAACATGACAACCTGATACACATGGGTGACTATGATTGACTCATAAACTATGGTAGAAACATTGATGAGGGTATCAAGGATATCATAAATCATATCAAATCCCAAGGCAATTGAACTGACACGGACGAATAAGTACAATCCATATCAACAACACATTAGACATCTGGTCACAACAAGCATAGTATTTATGACCCTACCTCGGACACCTCAGCCTTGGTCTTGCTCGAGAAATCATAAAACTGAGCCATGTCAGCTTGATGGGCGACCTTGTTATATGCCCAAGTTCTCCACAATTTTAACACACTTCATAACTTATATTTGATTGTTAAACACTCAGGTATAATTGGGGGTCCATAATATGACTAGGAAAAATAGGAGAGACGGGGCTGAGATTCTGTCTCGCCTATTCCGCTCTGGCGGGAGGAATCCCACTCTAGCGGCCCCGCACTGGCGGGAAGAATCCTGCCCCAGCGACCATAACAGAAACAGAACCCAAGCCTGCTACTTTTCTGGGGGGTTCTTTTTTCTAAAGTTCCATAAAGTTTCCCGACTTTACTTAGCAACTTTAGAATAATCCTCATAACTAGGATATTCATTGTCTACCCCCATTCAATCTTAACTACACAAGCTCCACAATTTCCCTTACGTTACATTTTACACTACAACTCACTCGTTCCTAGGATATCCCCAATTGGTCGCAATGCACATCAAGATTTCTCTCTTACAATCCACATCGTAATTTATCTATCCCATTGCGCCTAATCTCATGATGATTTTCATTTTACACCATGTCCCATGACACTCAAGTGTTTACAACTGGAACACTTTCAACATTTAGACCAACACATTGCACATATCACATTCAGTCAAGAAATATTGGGCATCTAATTATATCAAAGCATTGAAGTAATACACCTTTTACATTCATAGTTAATTTAAACCAACTAGAAGCACACATTTACCGTTCCAAGTTATAATTCACACATAACTCCAAATTTTTATTTAATTAGTTCGTTACATAAACGACAATATATCATGCCTTGTACGGTCACTAAGGTCACATACCAATTGGAACCCTCTCAGTTTCAATTAACTAGTTTGTGTTCCATTTAGTTCACTTCGTTGAGGTACCAATTGTAATCAGAAGATACCAGTTGGACCAAACTCATACCACAAGCGACAATAGTGGATAGCGAGCCCCATAAGACTTCTAATTTCAATCATAAAACTTTTCCAAACCCAATTATTAACAGACTCCGCCTTTAACTAATGGTAACAAGACCTTAAATCAATCTTAGAGAGAACTGATGCACCTTGAGATTGGTCAAAAATGCCATCTATCTAGGGAAATGGCTATTTGAATAGAATGGTAATCTTATTCAACTGTCGGTAGTTTACACACATCCTCTCTTACTAACGATGGTGTTATCACTTTTGCTATTCTAGTTCGGACCAGAAAGTGAAGGAGGAAAGATATAAATTTGTATCACCCATATACCAATAGGATTCAAGTCATAGCACGAAGGAGTAGAAAGAAGTGAATCTTTCCTAAAGTCCTATAGCCTCTCTAAGAAAAGTAAGCACATCTTCGTACCATTCCCCGAGACTCTACTAGACTCGTTTTGGTACAAAGAGATCAACGAACCTAGGCTTTGATACCAATTTGTCATGATCCAACCTGTCATTATTGGCACCCACCCTAACCCTCCGGTGGGAGAACCACTACTACCATCAAACTAAGCAAATAATCTAAAAATAAGGCATTTAAGTTACAGAAGCAAGTTAAATAAACTAAAACAATACGGAAAATACGACTAGAACTTAAAAGTCATTGTACCAAAACTCTACTAACGACAAGTATAAGAACAAGGGGTACAACCCCAAAACTAAACAACACCTTAACAATAGTCTTAGTCCAAAAAGAGTGAACTCAAAAAAAGAGAACTCAAGGCAACCTGGAAGAACTATTTCACCCTTAAATTCGATCGATCTTTTAAGCAAGGTCTGTCCACAGTCGCGTGAAGATGCCCTCTACTCAACAAAAATAAGAGCAAGAGCAGAATCAATACACAACCACCATGTACAGGTAGGATCGCGCGGCTATCCCACTAGTAAAACATAAAGAAGCAATTACAACATTATAACACATGCATAAATATCAACATATTCAATACTATAATAAGAATCAACATCACAATTAGAATGCTTCATAATATAGTTGGTCCTTTCACGGAACCCAATGTCATACTATTGGCATACTGGAACGTGGCAATCCGATCTAATTTTTATGCCTAAACGTGGAAACTGATCCTAGTTAGCATGCCAAAATGTGGCAATTCGATCCAAGTTAGTGTGTCGGAACATGGAAGTCGATCCTAATAACACATCACAACAACACATCAAGATCACCTATTCAATCATGATTTCATGGTATCAATATTTATATATCTCATTGCAACATTTATGATCAATATTGCAGCATGAATACATATACAAGTATCAAAACGAAGCAAAGCAAGTGTATATCATACAATCATGGAATCACAACCATCACCTACCTCGAATCCAAGCTTGAATCCCCTAAGGCACTTGAATTTTCCCTTTTCAGATTATTTCCGCTTGTCCTAGGTCTACAACAATTAATATACGCAAGGATCAACAATCAATGGTCTAACTATTCGGATTATAATAAACCCAATAACCCTAGACCAAATCCAATATCATAATACCCAAATTAGAGTTTTTTCCACCAAAATTCTTAGATCAAAACCCTTCCCCATCAATGATAACCCAAGAAAATAGGTTCTACGAATCGAAAAATGGATTCCGGGAGTTAAAACCTTACCTTTAGCCTCAAAATGGTTAAAATTTGTTAAGAACTCGGCTAGGGTCGCCTTCTTAGCCCTAAAAGTCAAAAAATACAAAATATGGTCGCTTTAGGGTTTATTAGGGACTTTATAACGCGTCTATCCCACTCCTGCGGACCCATCCCACTGCATCGATGTCGCTCTACCAACCAGAATCTCGTTCTAGTGGCCCCCGTGGAGGTAGAATGTATCCCTTCACGAAAATATCATTTTCAGGAGTTCTACGTGTCCAATTTTGATTTCGTAAAGAGGTACGGGTTTGTTATCGTCTTATCTATCCACTCATTTAATAAAATGCACAATTAGATCTCTTATTTATTACTAGATTTTTCCTACACCTTATTAATCTGATTTCTTTAAAATATGAACTAGGTTGGGTAATTCCAATTTACTACGAAAGAGTTTTCTGGCTCCAATTCTTTCTTCATTGACTTTTCCATAATGACGGAATCAGGTCGTTACAGTTACCTTACTTGCTATATCTAATTATTACACTATTTGCCTCTCTCGAGTACAAATAAGTGCATAATTAATTATAACACAAAATGGAAAGACGTTGCAAACTATAATTCAACAACCTGATCAATACTTCAATTAATAGTATTACTTATTCTACCTCTCTCGATTACAGAGTTAGTAATGTATTAATATGTAGTATAAGATAGACAAGTGTTAGTTGATAAAATAGCATCTAATTGTATTAGTTTAGCACTTAAACTACCTAAACGTTTACATACACCCTTAACATCTTTCAAGTTATTTTTTCAGCTCTTCCAACACCAACCCAATGCGTATGGAAATAACTTTTTGTACCGTACGCTTCTTTGTTATAAAAATGTCAATGTGGAAAAATCGGGACCAGAAAAACTTTTTCATAGTACTAAGATTTTCTCAACCGTGTCCGGATTTGAAGAAATTTGAAGTCTTTAAGGAGTAGAGAAATTTGGTAGTAATCGGGGGGAGTAAATGTGGTTTTGATTACATAATTGTTTACATAACTCGTTAAGGAATCTGTACGACTTTCTAAAATTGAATTTGGATAAGTAGGTCACCGAGAATTGATCTTGGCATTAAGGACACTTTCTGAGCTTAGTGGGTTAAGAGTATGTTGTAAAAAAGGGAGAAGTGAAATTCCTTTAAATAACTCACTGCCTCTCTTAGTACCGGTGCAGCGGAATTCTTGTCGCTGCAACGACATCGCTACAGCGGGATGGGTAACGCTGTACCGGACGAGGCAAAGATGGAATTTAAGGATTTGGGATTTTTTTTAGGGAAGCTCACTAGTTCTCTTTGTGCCGCTGCAGCGGTATTAGTTCCGTTACAGCGGTATGCGTGCTGTTGTAGTGGGATGACAGGTTTTTGAATTCGTAAATAAAACCCTTAGATGACCTTATTTGTATTTTTCGACTTTTTGAGTTAAGAGACGACCCCTGGGCTATTCCAGCTCGTTTATTCTTTGAGCTAGGTAAGTTTTTCACTTCCCGAATTCATTTTTTTATCCGTAGAACATTTTAGAATTGGTCAATATTGATGGGAAAGGATTTCTTGAAGAATCCTATGGTGGAATTAACCCTAAATTGACTAGTTAGGGTCATGGTTTTGAATTAGGGTTCATAGTTTGTTAGTATTTCGGGAATTCAGTGTTTCTATATTGATTCTCATATATAAATTGTTGTTTGTAGACCACAAACAACCGGAGTGAATTTGGAAAGGGAAGGATCAAGTGGTTTGGGGTTTCAAGCTTGTTTCGAGGTAGGTGATGGTTGTGATTCTATGATAGTGTGATATACACTTGCTTTGCTTCGTTGTGATACTTGTATATGTATGCATGTTGCAATATTGATCATAGATGTTGAAAGAGATATATAAATATCGATACCATGAAATCATGACTTTAATGTGTGATCTTTATGTGGCAATGTGATGTGTGATTGGGATCGCCTTACACATTCCAACACTCTAACTTGGATCGGATTGTGACATTTTGATATGCTAACTGGATTGGTTGCCATGTTTTCGCATAAAAGTGAGATCGGATTGCCACGTTCCGGCATGCTAACAGTACTGACTTTGGGTTTCGTGAGAGGACCAACTATGTGATGAAGCAAACGATTTGTGATATTGATTTTTATGATTCTATTGAATATATTGATATTTATGCTTGTGTTATAATGTTGTAATTGCTTGTTTATGTTACACGAGTGGGATAGTCGCGAGATCCTACCAGTACACGGTGGTTGTGTACTGATTCTGCACTTACTCTTATTTTTGTTGAGTATAGGACATCTTCACGCGGTTGTTGGCAAACCTCACTTAGAGATCAGTGATCGCTTGGAGTTTAAGAGTGAGCCACATTTTAAGGGCTGCCATGGAATTCTCTTTAGTCTATGTCCACCACTTTAGGACATAGACCTTGTTCTAGCTAGTGATATAGATCATTAGAAATTCTTGTTAGATATGGATATCGTTATAGTTTTGGTACATTACTTTCAGATTCTAGGTTTATATTCCGCATTATTAGTAGTTACCTGATCTTTATTTAGTAATGGAACCTTGTATTTAGTTATTTAACTTGCTTCCATAACTTAAATACCTTAGTTTTAGATTTTTTGCTTTAGTTGGTTGTTAGTAGTGGTTCTCCCACCGAGTTGTGGTGTGGATGTCAATCACAACAGTTTGGGTCGTGACAAAGTTGGTATCAAAAAAAACTTTCATTGGCATGTTAATCATCAGTTTACTTTAAAGTTAATATCTAACTGGAACGATCCAATATCAATTTGAAGAACAATCTTCACCTTCAAAGAAGCCTAATTTCCTCTTTTCCCTTACCACCTCAATCATCCGAAAATGACGACCCAACTTCTTCTTTCTTCATGATTAATCTTAATCTTAGCTCTCAAAACCTAAAAATAGAATCTTTAAAGGAATAATTTTTCTTCGATGAAAGGTAAAATTCGAACTTATTCTTCTTCATGTTATTATTTCGATTTTTGTTTTCTCCCTTTTCCTTATTGTTAGTTTTTTTTTTCTTGCACAAAATTATAGCACATAATGTGATGATTTAACTTGACCAACCATTGTATGGAAGAAGATGATCATACTACAAAGCAAACAGTTTATTCTATCATGGACTTGTGGTACGTTAGAAAATATCTTGGACTTCAAGTAATCCTGAAAAAGAATCATGTTCTTAGTATGGGGTAAAGAATATTTTTTTCTTATTTATTTTGCCGATTGAGAAATTTTACTAAACACTAACTCCTTCATTCTTTTTTCTTTATTGAAAAGTCTTGATCTTGTCACTTTTGGATCAATTAACAATAAAACTTACATTTATTTTTATTTTGAGATAGAAAGGGAATATGAGTTATTATTTATACAAGTATCAAAGAGCTCACGGACCGTGTACTCTACTCTTTGAAAACGATCACTCAATGGATAAGATTATCATAGTATTATTAAAATTATGGAATAAGATGATATTTAGAATTAGAACCACCAAGTCATAAATCATTTTCCTTATTATTGAAAAAAATGAATAAGACATAAATATCCTTCTACACTATGACCAAAATCACAAAGACACATTTAAACTTAACTAAGGTCTTATTACCCTTTGAACTCATTTTTTTCTACCTATTTTTGTGCACCTTTTGTGCTCACGTGACACCATCAATCACCCAAGTTGTTTGTCTTTCTACACACTTGTCTACCACGTGTGTAAATATTATTTTTTTTAAAATATTTTTTTAAACAAAAATTATTTCTATTTATTTTTTTAGAAAAACTATTCTTAATTTATTTATCTTGTATTTAAATTAAGTTAATACAATTTTTTTACCTTGCATCAAAACTTTTTTTCATACCTTCATTCATCGTTTTGTTCTCTTTTATTTTTCTATTGATTTTATTTACTCTTTTTATTTCTTACTCTTTTGTTTAGATTTGATTTGAACTTTAATTCAAAATGTCTTGTATTTGAAATAAGCGAATCTCGAAAGGATATCAAAATAAGTGAAGAGGATTAAATAAAAAATAAAAATGTTAAAATTAAACGACACTTCTAAAAAAATTAAAAAATACACAATTTTTAGTTAAAAATAATTAAAAGTGAAATGATGATAAATTAATTTTAAAAAATTTAAAATGAGAAAGAAATTAATAAAAATATTTTTCAAAGACAAAAATAAAAATAATTAAATATATATAAGTTTAATATCAATAAATATGTATACTAACTAATTATAAAGTTGTCAATTAAAACATGACATGTGTCCAATTTGTTCACTCATCACTTGCCTTCAAGAGAGTGTGCTCACTCTCTATGCCAAATCGGCATTTATGATGCTTTTATTTCATTTTAAATTAGTTTAGGGGATAATAACACCCAAATTAAGTTTAGGTGTGTCTCTGTGATTTCGTACATAGTCTAGGGGATACTTGTGTCTTATCCCAAAATAAATAAATAAGTAAGCTTATAAATTGACTGATTACCAAAAGAATTCAATCCAAGGATACATATATTTTGAAGAGAGAATATTGAAAACATCGCTGAACATGACGCAAATTATTAATTTCGTCTCTCAATTATTGACATTCTTAAAAATACACAAGTATTTGGCTGGTAACATAGATTTATTACATGACAAAGCAAGTGGTCTCAAAATATTGTAAGAGCATGAAACTCTTAATAAAAGACCGAGAGAAATGTTAAAAATACTCATAAACAACTAAACTTAATGAAACTTTAGGGGTATATTTATTTCACTCATGTTGCAAGATTCAAGGTGTATTTAAGTTCAATTACTTAAGTAAGATGTGTTATTAAGACCGTCAATGTTTGAGGATGAAGCTAACATTTTGCGATGAATTTAACGATGTTTTCAATATTTCTCTCTTTTGAAAATGATTTTTTTATTGGATAAGATTGTCATCATCTTTATTTAAATTTTGGGAGATGATAATATTAACAACTTAAAAATTATTTCTTTACTTAAGTAAAAATAAATAATTAAGTTTTTATACTAACTAAACAAGAAAAAGTCCAATCCAAGTTGAGACACTCTTGTTTGTAATATTATGAATGTTATTAAATTTTGATATATTCAAATACGTCCAGATATGTATATTTAAAATACTAACTTATACAATAACTAAGAATTATGTCATATATTTCACTACCGTACTTAGAAAAGAACAACTAATTAAAGACCAAAAAAAGTCAAAAAGTTTTTCATAGACAATTTATTAATGGGATAAGGAACAAATATCACCTAGACTATGATCGAAATTTCAGACACCCCTTAACTAAAGGTTTTATTACCCCTTGAACTCATTATTTTTGTAATTCATACACCTTTTGACTTGCATACATAAAAACAAAGATTAGCAAGCTAACAAACGCTACATAATATTCTAATATTATTTAGAAATAACAACAATCCTTCAACGAATAATTATATTGTATTTAATAAACTCAACCTTATTTTTCCAAGCCAATATCAATAATTGGCAACACAGCATGGACAACTATTATTTTCTTCTAATACAATTAATATGAAACATATGAGAACATGACATCTTTGTAGATTTCAAATCACCAACAAGCCTCCTTTGGCAAATTAAGCAATTTCCACCAACATAAGTTGATGGGATTATCATATCATTGATATATTGATTAAATAATATAACTTTAACAATTAATTGTAGTGTTGGTCGACCATCAATCATCACTAAGCAATCTTTTGACTTATTGGACAACTCAAAATTCAAATAGTTGAATATATTTTTGCATTAAAATCAGTAGCATCCCAATTCTTCAGTACCTACAAAATAAATATTCAAAATAAGTTCTCTAGACTTAAATTATTTCTAAAATAATGTGTTAACATTACACATATATATGCATATAGAAATGCAGTATTACTTAAACGTGCTAATAAGAAAATAATTTCACATAAAAGAAGTAAATTAAATTTAACATGATGCGGAAAAAAAATATCTTTAGCACCTTCAATATGATTTTGCGAGCCTTATCTTTGTTTGCAAAATCATCTACTTCCATGTCTATAAAAGTTGAGAATTTCAGAGTTTTTCCTACCATGTAAGGATCGGGTGATAGCATTTTCGAATTCCAATTATGAGAAGGAATGCAAATGAACTATATTTGAATGAATTTTGACTCAAAAGAAGAATTGAAACCAATTTTTTGGATTGGTTTTTCAAGTTCATAAGCAAATCTTAAGTTAATGTAAACCTCCATTTTTATTGTAAATATATGATAGTTCTAAATATAATTCTAGAGAAAGATGAACAAGTTTAATTTTTGCAAAAAATATTTCTATTATATATACGATTTTGGTAAACTTTCTCATTATAGCCTATGATAAATTTTTTGCCTTATTAGGATTTATTTTATTTTTTAATGTATTTTGACTAACTAATTATGAGTTATCAAAGTGTTACATATAAATCTGATTAGATCATAAGAAGTCAAACGTGTGTTAGCATATGCATGTCATTACGTATACATCTACTTTTTTATCCTAAAAGAAATACAATTATATATATATATATACACGATTTTGGTCAGCTTTCTCATTATAGCCTATGATAAAAATTTTGCCTTATTAGGATTTATTTTATTTTTTAATCTATTTTGACTAACTAACAATGAGTTACCAAAGTGTTACATATGAATCTGATTAGATCATACGAAGTCAAATCATAAAGGTGTGTTAGCATATGAATGTCGTTACTTATACATCCATTTTTTTCTTCTAAAAGGAAAGAAGGTGGGCATATATATATCCCCATAGCTTAGGGCCAGCCTTTCAACTTGTCCCTGTTGCCTTAGTACGATCCTTGTACATGTGGCGAGGTTCACCCCATAGTTCCCCTCATTGTGTCGCCCGTCTGATGTTTGTCGATGCCTTGACATGCATTTGACTCATCTGATGCACCCTTACATGTCGGATTACTTCAATGTGCGCCTTGGGGTTCGTCTATGGACATACATATGCCATGTCGGGACCTAAGCATCGTTGTCGCATGCATAGTCCAGTCATCAAGCTTGTCAGTCGTCTCGTGCCTTGTACTTGGCTTGTCGCTTCGCCTGAGTAGGGCAACGTCCCATCCTTGGCCATAGTCATGTGCGTCTTCCTTACGGTGCCTTAATTTGTCTTAGGGCATAACCCAACATAGCCCACGCATCATGCATTCAAGCTTCACAATTCAGTGTCGCCCCACGACTGCACGTCTAGGCCTAAGGACGCTTCTTCGCTTGGTTGAACCTTTGCTAAGGTCACAAGTCAGCTCATGAGGCTCTTGAGTGAGTCCCTAGATTGCTCAATCGGCTAGGAGGCCTTTTCCCACAAGGAGAATGGCCCGAAGGTCTTAACGTTTGGTATAACTAACCCCCACGGCCGTCGGGACGCCCAATGTCGAATTCCTAGTCGCACACCGCCCATAGAGCTTCCCTAACTCATATGGGTACCTAAGACACTCCTTTCACATGCCTAGGCAGGCCCATGACATCCAGCTTCAAGGCAGCACACTTGGGGCAAATCTGTCCAGGGGAGGCTGGTAAGCTGTCACCATGTATACCCTCCTTATATATGCTTAAAATAATTCTACCCATGTGAGAGGACTAGACATCATCTTGTCAGAGAATCATAATGGGCCATAGATGGATCATCTGATCTCTAAATTGGGTGTTGTTTGGTTGTATTTGCTCTTCTTGATGTCCTTCACACCTCCATGAAGGTTCAAACCTTTCTCATACTCATAGAGAGGGTTATAGCCTTCGAACTTTCTATATAATTACTAAAATGCCATCAGCCTTGGCTAAGTCAAAGACGTATCCAAATGAATTACATTTGGACCCAAATTTGGTCAGCATTTATAAGGATGGACTATGAATAATTCTATAGCTTTGAATCCCCATATTCCACTTCTAGCTCCAAAACGTCCGGCAGTCACATACCTCTCCGCACTCGGCCTTCGCCGATAGACTTAAGCCATTGGGTGCCCCCAAGTCCTCTTCAAACATCCTTGGCACTATAGGGGCATTTCATGCAATATATTAAATGGTTGTTGCCACATGCCATGACCCTTTGCCTCAATATCCTACTTTACACCTCATTCAACACATACCGCCTGCATGCCGACTTCCTAGCCAGTGTATACGCCCATTTTCCTAGGGCGTTACACCCTCACACACCCAAGACAGTCATCGTCTCGATGACATACTACACCAACAAAGGCCTAAAGACTGTCCCCTTGGGGTTTTACATCATAGTTCCCAATCCATGTGTGTGAAACTCTTTCGAGCTCCTTTTAAAATGGAGTAATGACCCACACACTTCCTCCTCCCAAGTTTTATCTAAGTTGCATCAGCACTGCACCTCCCGGTGTTCATTTGGACGATGTCTCCACACATGCACCCTATGGTGACTCACTTTGTACAACATTCAAGTTCGCCACACCATGACCCTCACGACCTTCAACTGTCTGGAAACCTTGTTCTTCCTTGCAATACACTTGCATTATCACTAGCGCCACAAACAAGGATAAAGTATTGAAGGTCTTAAAGAGCATCCTTCTTACCTTTAGCCCGACCTAGTAAGTGGACACATAATGATGAGAACTGCCTAGTACCACAAAGAATACTAGAGTATTAGAGGCCCCGAAAGCATGTCCGTGACATCCCTAGCCCGGTCTAGAATTTGGCCACTCGTATGGATAACCTGCAGTCCCATCATGTCTTCACTCAAATGGAAGATGTTCCTTTCAGACACTTGCATTCAACAACACAAACATACCTCGGCCTGCTTGGCCGGGAAAGTAAGCATCTGTCGATGTGGCATTTCTGCCAACTATACCCTTATGATCCTTTCATCCAAACTTGACCCTGTCCCATTTATCACACCACTCAATTTTTGGCACGGACGGTGCAACATGACACCACTGGCTTATCATGTGCTCCGCACCCGTAGGCACCTTGCACTTCCTTGGGACGTACTTCTGGCAAGTACTTCTTAGATCAAAGTGTCGGCGTTCACATTCATCGCTGAACAAGACTCTGGCGTCCAGAATATTCTCTTCCCTTTTGTAGCAATTCGATACCCGGGGTTCAAGTCTATGCCGAAGACCCAATGGTGCTCCCAATTCTAAACTTGGCCGACGGCGAGGCGTGCACGACTCTCCCATCATATGGTATCCGACTCAACATTCTACTCTTGGAAACACGTCATTCATGAACTTGGATACCCATCCACTTCAGATGCTTCATCTAATCCCACCTTGATGCATTTCTTTACCATAGTACTTTGGTCACTCTGCCTCCTCATAAATGATTTGGTAGACGTGCCCCTCACACACCCGATGGCTGACTCCACCCGTTTCTTGACGCTACGATCATCCGCAAAGACGCCTGCATGTAGGCTCAACTTTATGTTAGTGGGGTGTTTGGCACGAACAAATTGCAAGCTCCAGCTTGCTCATAGATAGGCTCCACCTACTCCTTTAGCATGATCCTCATGTAGGGACTCACCTGTCATTCTTCGAAACCCATTAGATGGCTAGGTCATAACGATGTCTGACTATCCAGAAGTACACGTACAAACTCCCTCGAGTGTGGCTCAAGTACACCCATGTCGGAAGGACACTCAACTGATGCATGCACTGCATCGAAGGCAAGATCTTTGCATGATCGAGCCCCCAAGTTTATAGTCCATGGATGATATATCTCTCGAAACATGGTTGCACGACCTGGTAGACGTAGACCTATTTACTTGGCCACCCGACTTATCGACAAATTCTTCTCGTCTTCACTAGACTCTTTCAAGGCTGACAACTTAACTCGTTGCATTGCACGAACACACCCACACTAACAAGCTTCTGATGCATTCACCCTCCATGCTTGATGTTCATCGTCTAGTTCATGCTTCTTGTATAACCAGCTACCAACATACTGCTCGAACACACTTGAGCGACAACTATCCGTTTGCCCATTTTTGTAACAACGCCAAAACAACATCACACGTGGCGCAACAAGCCAACCTAACGTGCCTTGACATAGTCCCTCTGAAGAACAGTATCCACTGATCTGAAGTCATCCCTCGAAGATACCTCGATCACATTCAAACACTTCATATTCGAATCACCCTAACAATGACAGGTCAAATACATAAAGTATTATGTGAGTACAAAAGAGATCATTCCATATGCACTCAAAAAGATTTGTAGTTGTGGCAACACCGGAATATTTGGCAATAAGAAAAGTTAGAGATGAGTTTCAACTATATTTAAATTTTAACAAAAAGAAAACACAAAAGAATCATGTTTCTCTAACTTATCTTATATATATTTGTACTTTTAATTAATTATTAATTTATAATATTAATGGGACCATATATTTATATATAGATTTTCTAAAAATAAATTATTTTATTATCTTATCGAAATTGGTGATTTTTTTTTTACATTAGCGTAAGTTAAGACCAAAGAAAAATATTATCTCAGAGAGATTATTAATTTATGTATATTGATTTAGTGAGATTTTACTGTAACATACTTTGTTTTTCCTTTATGGTAGTGTCTAAATGTGTTTTCGTGTATCAATACCAACATAATTTTGACTTTTACATCAACGACAAAAAATTATTTACTATATTTAAGTACATTGTATATCTTAGCATGATGCGTTATCATGTTCCTCTTTAGCTACATTTTATATCTTAAAACTTTTACATTATTTAAAAAAGAAAAGAATGGTATTTAATAATATTAAATAATGTGAAAATATTTAATATATAGAAATTTAAAATCGAGATAAAATATATATCTTTTTGTTGAAAGTTGAGATAAAATATTACTTATTCAATATTTTTACTTATTTGAAGAAACAAAAACGTAATTTATTAATAATCGTGCGAGTATAATTTTGTTGCCCTTTGATTCTCCTCTCCTAAATATTCACCATAATTTGATGAATGTTAATAGCATATTTCGTAAATGAAATGATCTGGATCGCTAAGGACATCGAACAACAATTTTAAGAAGGAAAAATTACGTGGATAAGCAAATTTATACTATTTAATTACTCATCATAGCTATAGTTTGCTATAATTACCACTCACGACTAACATTATACATTAATTACATGGGCTGACTTCGAGTTTGTATAATTAGTCATGTTTGTATATGTATAATTTGCCAAGATATGCAAATAAATATGTATAATATACAATTTTATAGCCTATATACATATACAATTCACCTCTCTCCCACTCTCTGCCCTCTCTCGCTCGCCTCTCTCCTCTCTCTCTCAATCTCGCTCGCCTCTCTCCTCCCTCTCCCAATCTCGCTGCCATTTATACAAATATATATGTATAATATACAGTTATATACAATTATATACATATATAATTCACCTCTCTCCCACTCTCTGCCCTCTCTCGCTCGGCTCTCTCCTCCCTCTCTCGATCTCGCTCGCCTCTCTCCTCTCTCTCCCAGTCTCGCTCGCCTCTCTCCTCCCTCTCCCAATCTCTCTTGTCATATATACAATTACATATGTATAATATACAATTATCTAACCAATATACATATACAATTCACCTTTCTCCCACTCTTTTCCCCCTCTCTCTCGCCTCTCTCCTCTCTCTCCCAGTCTCACTCGCCTCTCTCCTCTATATAACATGTAGCTACAAGTTGTAATTATCAAACTATAGCTATGAAGAGTAATTAATTATTTTTAAGTGGCTATATGTGAAAGTTTCTCTTTTAAGAAAGTCAATATATGATTCCTTGATCTCTTTATCTTTATGTATATCTGAAAGTTTATAAAATTTTGAGATACTTCATCAAACTAACCCTAAGTCAGTGTTGGTTGTAGTGTATTTAAAATTAGAAGCCCTTAAATAAATTTTGCAAGTAGCCCTAAAATGAAGAAGTCGTGTTACATTGATATTTCTCATTTTTTTTCCTATAAATATATTAATTATCCTTCTCACATTTATTTTGGAAGAACTCTAACCTATCATATGCATCACATGGTAGACTTGGACAAAGCCTTGGGGGAATGAATCCACGAGTTTCACAGAGGCCCCACCTACAAACTATAAAAATTCAAACCAGATGTAAAGGAGTCTTATTAAAAAAGAAAAAGAAATCTTTATCAGATATGTATTTTATTAAATTAGTTTTATGATTAATATTTTAGAAATTTCAAATTTGATTTCTATCAGTTTATATAGTTATTTAATATTGAAGATCGTACAACTTTTTTTTTTAATAGAACCTTTAGTTTGATAAAATAAACAAATAAATAAAATAAAATATTTATTTTAGATAAGATCAATATATAAGTGAAATGCATAGTATAGATTACTTGTAATTTTAGGAATTCAATATAAAGTAGTTATATATTTTTTTACAATTTTACCTTTATGTATCACTATTTAGTATTGTCTTTGTCACATTTCATTTCAATGTTATACTTTTTTTAGTTCCTTCTAAAATGTCATGGCGTTAATATAATTAGAAAAAATTTAATTTTAAAATTTTTATTTATTTTTGATGAAGTGATGTATAATCGTATAAATATTTAAAAATTGATTTAGATCACAAGTTTTAAGTTTTTCTTTTTTCTTTATTTAACATAATATTTAATTTACAAGAAGATCAATTTTATAGAGGTGATTTTATATATTATGACATATTTTTTAGTAGATTTTTTTATTATTTTAAGACGGAGAGAGAGTTAAAGTACATAGGGACATAGCAAGAAGAGAAAATCATTCTTTACTGAGGTTGCAAGAATGTTGGCACATTTTTCCTCCATCCAAATCTGCTTGAAAGCTGCTCTTCACTTTCTTGTTCCAAAATGGCAAAGACTTAACAGGTAAATCCTTTTGTTTATTCATCAGTCAACATGAATCCAAGGTAAAGTTTGAACCCTTTTTGCCCCCAACTCATTTCTTTATTTTATTAATTAGTCTATACTGATGTGTGTAGCTTGTATGACTATAGTGGTTGACTAGTTGTCTTATTGAACTCTCTAGAATAATATATTTTAATATTGATTACATTGTTTAAGCTTATGTTTGTGGTGAGTTTTTATTCTTTCTCAATTGGGAATCAAATCATATTGGAATAAGTGCTAGGTTCAGAAAATATTGTACTTCTCTGTTTTGGTTTATGGGGTTGAGGTTTTCTAGTTAGGACAACTGCTGTGCTGACACTAATGGGCTATCTAATTTCAGATTCTTGCTCTGAGGCTCATATTGGAACTCCTTGTTTTGCCAAGTTCTTATCTTTTGAGGATTCTTGCATAAAATCTTGAATTTTTATCTTCAAGATTTGGGATTTAAGCTTCATTTTTATGTTGCATTTGTTGACAGGGTCTTGTTTTTTGGGGAGAAACAGTGAAGTGAGGTAATCCACAATCATTTGTTGATAGATGCAGAGTTAGGATTTTGAGTTTATCAGTTTAGTTTCTACAAAAGGCAAATTACTGGTTCTTGATAAGTGGAACTTTTTTTAACACAAATACAAAATCTGGGCGGCTAAAGCTACACGGTAGGCTAGTTCAAGCCGTGCTTGCTGGAAGGTAGTGATGGAGGCCCGAGTGAAAAGGAGAGTGTTTCTCTTATTGGTTTCATGTATATGGGTGCCTATGGCGGTTCTTGGTGGGATTGAGAATGTCACTGTCTCTTCCTTGTCTAGGCCAAAAGTGGTGAAGTTTGGAGCTTTATTCACGGTAAATTCAGTGATCGGAAGTTCTGTAATGCCAGCCATTTTAGCTGCAGTCGATGATGTTAATGCTGATTCTACAGTACTTAGTGGGACCAAATTGGACGTCGTAACACAGGATACAAATTGCAGTGGATTCATAGGCACTATTGATGGTAAAGGCTTTTTTTCCACCATAATTTTCTTGTCTGTATTAAAGCTACTTAATTCTCAATAGTGCTGGTGTCTAGACACATGATATCGTATAGTCAATTTCTTCTACTTTCAGTAGTATTAACAAATGCAGTGTTCCCGTTAAAGTATAGATTTGAGACTAAGATGTGCTCATTCAATCCAATTCCCTCGCTTGATCAATTTGATCATACATAAGGGGGTGACGGTATTTCTTTTCTTCTGCTTCGTTAATTTTAAAGTATTGTGGGTGTGGTGGCACCAGGGAGAAGGGTGCAATGGAATGTTTCAAGAGTTTTTTGAGAAGTGTAAACTATCACGAATGGATTTATATCAGAAATGGACCATGAAGCAATGCGTACTTCCCCTATTAGGAAATGCAGAAGCTGAGTGTAGTTCATGCCTTCATGGCCTGTTTCAGGATTTTGGAATAGTTCAATGTTTTGATAAATGATTGTTTATAGACGTAAACCTTTGTCAAAACCATAACCAGTGCTGGTGTTCCTTTCACATTTAGGTTATTTACATTAACTTTATCTATTGCTTTTATTCCTGTACCCCTCTTAGTATTTAACACACACACTTCCTTTGCAGCTTTGCAGCTGATGGAAAAAGAAGTCGTTGTTGCGGTGGGTCCGCAATCCTCTGGAATAGCACATGTCATTTCTCATGTAGTGAATGAACTTCGTGTCCCACTTTTGTCTTTTGCAACTGATCCTACTCTTTCCTCTCTTCAGTACCAATATTTTCTTAGAACTGTCACAAATGATTACTTCCAGATGTATGCTATTGCTGATCTGGTTGATTATTATGGATGGAAGGAGGTTATAGCCATATTTGTTGATGATGACAACGGTAGAAATGGGATATCGGTGTTGGGTGATGCCCTTGCAAAGAAGCGGGCCAAGATCTCTTATAAAGCAGCCTTTTCTCCTGGAGCTACTATGAGTGATATCGATGACTTGTTAGTTACTGTGAACCTTATGGAGGCACGGGTTTATATTGTTCATGTAAATCCTGATACTGGACTGTCATTTTTTTCGAAGGCGAAAAAGTTGGGAATGATGAGCAGTGGTTATGTTTGGATTGCTACTGATTGGCTTCCATCTGTTTTGGATTCATCAGATTTTAATAAAGATACTATGGACGTACTACAAGGGGTTGTCGCACTTCGCCATCACACTCCAGATTCTGATAAGAAAAAGACATTTACATCTCGATGGAAAAATTTGAATAGTATAAAAACTTCAAGGTTTAATTCTTATGCACTCTATGCTTACGATACAGTTTGGTTGGTTGCCCGTGCTCTTGACCTTTTCTTCAAGAATGGTGGAAATGTCACTTTCTCTGATGACCCCAGTTTGCGTGATACCAATGGAAGTGCTCTGAAGTTGTCATCCCTTCGAGTCTTTGACCAAGGACAGAAACTACTCCAGATACTTGTTGGCATGAACTTCACAGGTCTAACTGGTCAAATTCAGTTTGATCCTCAGAAGAATTTGATTCATCCAGCATATGATGTACTTAACGTAGTTGGAACAGGATTACGCACTATAGGTTACTGGTCAAACTATTCTGGTCTCTCTGTTATAACACCCGAGGTTTTATACACAAAGCCTGCAAACACTTCAACCAGTAACCAACATCTATATAATGCTATATGGCCTGGAGAAACTATAAGACGACCTCGAGGATGGGTGTTTCCCAATAATGGAAAGCCCCTGAGAATTGCCGTTCCTTTCCGTGTCACTTTTGAAGAGTTTGTGAAGAAAGACAAAGGACCTGCTGGGGTGAAAGGATATTGCATTGATGTTTTTGAGGCTGCAATAGACTTGTTGGCTTACCCTGTCCCTCATGTCTACATTTTGTACGGAGATGGAAAAAGAAATCCGTCGTTCAACAGCATAGTGAATGATGTTGCACAAAATGTGAGTACTTGCAGCTACATTCAACAACCTATTATTTATGACAAAAGTACTCTAGCCAAGCCAGTGACCATCTGACTATATCTACTCAGCTTCAGTATCTATGCATCACGATTTTCCGTGATGGAAACACTAACTAATTAGGAAATAAGGTGGTTCCTTTTTTATAAATATGAAATGTGATAGAGATCCTTGATGCTGATTAGAAGTATCACAATTCTACTTAGGGTAAGTGAAATATGCATGACCATAAGTGGATTTTATACTTATGTGAATTTGTCGAGGATTTACTCATGCATAACTCAAATGTTTGGTTCAGTGTAAACTGATATCTTTGTGACTGTTGCAAACACAATATGACCTAGTAAGTTGAAGAAATATGTAATTGAACTGAATAGGTTGGTCAGCAGCAATTGTCTATACATTCAGTTTATTGAGTAAAGTCGTTGGTAAAATTTCTTAAATATCGGTAGGGAGGAACGTCCAAGAAAATTTAATTTCTTTTTTGTACTTCGTAATGATGTAACATTCTATCTCTGCCTTAAAGTAAGAACAGTTTGTGTATGCATAAAAAAATGAGAATATTTCTTAGAGCACTTATCAGGGTTCATTTGTTTGTTAGAAATATGATGCAGCTGTTGGAGATATTGCAATTACGACAAATCGCACAAGGATTGTGGACTTCACACAGCCTTATATGGAATCTGGACTCGTCGTAGTTGCTCCTGTCAAACAGACCAAATCCAGTCCTTGGGCTTTCCTTAAGCCATTTACAATTCAAATGTGGGGTGTAACTGGGGTATTCTTCCTCTTTGTTGGTTGTGTTGTTTGGATTCTTGAGCATCGGATGAATCCTGAATTCCGCGGTCCACCGAGGAAACAACTCATTACAGTGTTCTGGTTAGTACTTCTTACTGCTACAACCTCTTGTGAAGCGAGAATCAGTATGCTGTTTAAGTGCAGGTTTTTCTTTAATGTTCTAGCATGAAGCTAATTTTGACTCTTTCCTTTGCACAATTTGAATTCTGATGACACCATTAATGATGAGAAGATCCTTTTTTTAGTTAATCATTTTGCCTGTACACTTGTATTATCCCTGGTACTAACATCCATTTTTTCTTTCAGGTTTAGTTTCTCAACCATGTTTTTCGCGCACAGTAAGAATATCATCCTTCAACTTTTCTAGCAAGGTGCTATTGTGATACTTAGTTCTTCCTTCGCATAGCTGACACTCTCCGTTGTGAATGAATACAGGAGAGAACACATTGAGCACCTTGGGACGCTGTGTGCTGATCTTCTGGCTCTTTGTGGTTTTAATCATCAATTCGAGCTATACAGCTAGCTTGACATCTATCCTTACAGTGCAGAAGCTGTCTTCGGGAATTGCTGGAATTGACAGTTTAATCTCAAGCCCTGATCCTATAGGAGTCCAGGATGGGTCATTTGCATACAATTATCTCATTGATGAGCTACATGTTCCAAAGTCACGGCTCCGAATAATAAAAAGTGAAGCTGAATATGTTAGCGCCCTCCAGAATGGTCTAAAAGGTGGTGGTGTTGCTGCCATTGTCGACGAGCTCCCTTATGTTGAGCTGTTTTTGTCTAATAGCAAATGCATATTCAGGACTGTAGGACAGGAGTTCACAAAGAGCGGATGGGGCTTTGTAAGTATTTCCTTTCTGCTTTTGCTATGATGAGATAGCATACAGTTCGCCATAAAACTATATTTACGACTTACACATGATCTAAATCGCCTTCTCCTCAACCCCAACAAAGAGGAATAAATAGAACCCAGTCCAAAATTGGAATAGAAAAAATGGAAACTACAACATACTCCCTCTGTTTCAGTTTGTTCGTCTTACTTTTCTTTTAGGCCATTTAGAAAAGAATGTCTCCTTCCTTTTTGGCAACTCTTTAATTCTGACTATCCACCTGACATGTTTAGGTCACAAGATTAAAGAACATTTTGGTAGTTCATTCTACGTATCTTTAGCTTAAGACCACAAGATTCAAAAGTCTTAATTTACTTTCTTAAACTCCGTGCCAAGTCAAAACCAGACAAACAACTTGAAACGGAGGAGTATTATGTTTATCTCCTATTGATGATGCACAGGCAATCTGGTTTACTAAAAGACTGATGTTAACTGTCTTTGGTCAGGCATTTCAAAGAGACTCTCCTCTGGCTATTGATTTGTCAACTGCTATCCTTCAACTATCAGAAAATGGTGAATTACAAAGGATCCATGACAAATGGCTATCTAACAATGAATGCTCTTCACAAAACAACCAAGTCGACGATACTCGCCTTTCTCTCAGTAGCTTCTGGGGCCTTTATGTGATCTGTGGTGGTGCTTGTGCCGTTGCTCTTATAGTGTTTATCTGCAGGGTTTACTGTCAATTCCTCAGGTATGACCCCGAGACAGAGGAACCAGAGATCAGTGAACCTGAATCTGCAAGGTCTAGTAGGCGTTCCCTACGGTCACGTAGCTTCAAGGACTTGATGGGCTTTGTTGATAAAAGAGAAGCTGAGATAAAAGATATGCTCAAACGTAAGAACAGTGAAAACAAGAAACAGATAAGTCATATCTCAGATGTGCAACAGAACTCTCCTGTTTAAAATGTTGTTGGGCTGATGTTCTTTTGTTCAATGCATCAACCTATATATGTATATGACATTTGCAATTGCTATTTTATGTAACTTATTTGTCATAAAAACTTAGGTAGATAAGAATGAAAATGTCTTTGTAGGCTATTTAGTCGGAAAAAAAACTAAATAATTCATATGGTCTAGTGGTCAATGAAGTGGCTGTGAATCCTAAGGTTTTAGGTTCAAAACTTAGTGGAGACAAAAAAATACAAGGTGATTCTTTCAATTTGTCCTAGCCTTGGTGGACTTACTGGTGGAAGCTAACAGATATCCCGTGGAAGTGACGAAAGCTGGTCCGGACACTATGGTAGTAAAAATAAATAAAGAAGTGGCTATATTATATTGTATAAATGATGATATAGAGAGACAATTGTATTCAAAGTTTAATAATTTGTTTTCCTTCTTTGGGTATTATTGTTTTTTTAGTAAATAAATGTAATAACTTCTATTTCTTTCTCCCTTGTGTCCTATTATTTGTGGGAAGAGAATGGTTTGTTTATCTTAAGTTCACCAGAACTTAGGATTGATGTTGAAGTTAAAATAAGTAGAAAGAGGTTAAAATAAAGCAGCATGAAATATAGATGAAGAGTGTGTTTGGTATGAAGGAAAACATTTTCTGGAAAATATTTTCCAATTTTCCCATGTTTGGTTGGGATAAAAGTTTGTAGTTTTGGAAAATGTTTTTCAAATCAACTCATTTTCCTCAAAATTAAGGAAAATGACTTCCCTTCAAAAATTAAGGAAAACATTTTTCAAAACTCTCCTCCAATTTCAAATTACATTTTTTTTTGGAAAAACATCAATTTAAAAAAGATATTTTCAATTTTAAAATTTTATTTTTTTACCCGATCCCTCCCCCTCCCCCACCCACACCGGCCAACCCCCCCAACCCCACCCCCTCTCCAAAAAAATAATTTTGCTTTTTAAAAATATTTTCAACTTCAAATTTTTATTTTTAAACTCCAACCCCCCCCCCTACCCACCCCCAACCCCCCAAAAAAATTAATTTTATTTTTTAAAAATACTATCAACTTCAATTTTTTAGTTTTTCACTCGTAACCCCCCCCCCCAATCCCAACTACCCACCAACACCAACACCACCCAAAAAAATAATAATTTTGTTTTTAAAAAAAAATCAATTTCATAAATTATTTTTTCCTCTAGTAAAAATAAAAGATGTCTCTCAAAAACATTTTTCATTCATAAAATCAAACACTAAAAATCATTTTCGGAAAAATATTTTCTACTCACCAACCAAACATAAGAAAATAAGTCCAAAATCTATTTCTCTTTCTTTAGTTATTTTTCTTGGTTTGTTACTATTTCTGTATTTCATTCGTTTACTTTTAATTGTCATGATTTTTTTTTCTAGAGTTAAACTTTAGAACTTTGACTAACATTTTTACGATGTATTTTTCCATCGTATTGATAAGCAAAAATTACAATTTATAGTATTTTTCATTTAGTTTTTGAATATCAATTTTTTTGTTTGAAATATCGAATTAATGTAGTTTGATTTAACTTTGACAAGAAGTTAAATTAATTTTCAAAAAGCGTAATATGATAATTAAAAGTGAACGGAAGGAGTACTTAATTGAAGAAGTTTTAAGTTTTTGACCATAAATGTCACTTTTTTAATGATAGGAATATAAGAGACTTGAGTCTAGTTATAAGTATGGGTGTACATAGGTCGGTTTGGCTTGGTCTTTCATTAAAAAAAGTCTAAATCAATTATATCGGTTTATTAAATCTAAAAATCAAATCAAACTACATAAGTCAATTTTTTCCGTTTCGGCTTTAGTCGGTTCTTTCAGTTTTTTTCGATTTTTCATTTTTTCTATTTTTTCTATAACTATACGGTTTTTTTATAACTATAATTAAAAGTGAGCGGAAGGAATACTTAATAGAAGAAGTTAAAGTTTTTGACCATAAATAGTCACTTTTTTTAAAGATAGGAATATAAGAGACTCGAGTGTAGTTATAAGTAGGGAAACTTACTTGAATATACTATAATAAAAAATATTTATCATTTATAGTAATAATATTTTTTTTCACTTGATCATTTTTAATTCATTTATAATACAAGTTTAATACATATCACAAAGAACAATTTATTATTCATATATAATACAAGTTTTAATGATGGATAATACACTTATTACACATTTTAATACACTTATAATACAATGTGTCAAATTTTTACCAAACAAACATAATATATTTTAAAAAACAATTATAATGCATATATATTGCATACATAATTTACTGTTAATACATATTACAGATTTAACATAATATTGTTATGAATGGTAATAAATAAAAAGTATCGCTAAAATCAGTAATTATTTATTAAAATGTATCAATTCATGTAATTTTTCCTTATAAGTAGGGGTGTACATAGGTCGGTCTGGTTTGGTCTTTCATTAAAAAAATCTAAATCAATTATGTCGTTTACTAAATGTAAAAGTCAAATCAAACCACATAAAGTTGGTTTTTTCGTTTCGGCTTTACTCGATTCTTTTAGTTTTTTTTTTAGGTTTTTTCAAATTTTTATAACTATTCGGTATTTGAAAAAGAGATCAAATATTTTGTCACTTACCTATATGATAAGCTAAACTTAAAAAATATTAAATAAATAGAAATTTTCGAAAAGACGGCAAAATTCACATGAGTACCAAATACTTCTTTTGATATATCAACGTTCATACTGATAAATTTATAAGACTAAAGGCTAGAGGCAAACTGAATAAAAAATACAATATTTACAAAGTAAATTGTTAACTTCTAATTTGAAAAACCATAACAATATAATTGTAACTTCGGATCTTAATACAAAATAAAATATTTACAATTTTTACAAACCCAAATTTGAAATAAAATATATAAACATTGAAAACTATAAACTAACTAAAAATAAGATATCAAAAAAGTAGATATAAATAATATTTTTAGCTATAAATAAAATTATATATATATATATATATATATATATATATATATATATATATATATATATATATATATATATATATTTACAAAATGTTACAAGTCCAACTTTGAAATAGAATGTATAAAATTGAAAACTATGAACTAACTAAATCTATATCAACAAAGTAGATTATAAATAATATTTTTTATCTATAAATACAATAAATTATATATATCTTTAGTTTGGGTTCGGTTTGACTTTTTTTCTTTTAATAACAAATCAAATCAAGAATAGTCGAGTTTTTTTCCAATAGCCAAACCAATCAAACCAAATCACAAATTGATTTTTTTGTCAATTTAGTTTGATTCGTTGGTTCGATTTAACTTTATGATTTGACTTGTACAACCCTAGTTATAAATAATGAGGATTTACAAGAATGAGTACCCCTAATTATTGTCATGGATAATTGTGAATTAGGTGTATAATTATATCAGTTATACATATATTCGTTATACATGGGTTGAAATCATTACTAAATAAAAAATTAAATAATAATTAGTATAAAAACTAATCATGATACATTCTATCTAATAATCTTTGAAAATTGTAATAAATAGCAAGTACTCATTCATTCTTATCTAAAGATCTTAGAATCATTTTTTATTAGAAGCACTCGATTCCAAAAATATAATTATACAACATGAATCTAAAGTAATCAGACTCGAAAATGATAACAACCATCGAGAGATCCACTCATCCCCAAAAAGTTCTCATGAAGACAACAACACTAACATTGAGAGATTTACTCATTCCCAAGAATTACCCACGGATTCAACACTTAACTTTCCAAATATAAAAGCAAACCTAAAACTCACATTTCTTCCCACCGTCCCTTCCTTTAACACGGTCCAAAAAACACCCCTTTACCTAATTCCAACACAAAATCCTACCTTTTGAATCGTCACTAACACCACCATCATCACCAATCGACATATAATGTCTTCTTCTCCGACCACTATCCCCGCCCCCGCCAATGTTTTTTCTTGTAGTTTAGCCAACAAGGATTCCATGGAGGATTTAGTTGCTTTAAAAATCAGCCTCTTGGGTGATTATCATATTGGAAAGACAAGTTTTTTGGTTAGTATAAATAATTACTAGAAATTTTCTTTCCATGCATGCAATATTATCATATTATCTACCTTGCACAGACAGATTCAAAATTTAAATGCAAACAGATAACATGTCAAGTTGGACCTAAAACAAGGCAAAGGGTTCCAATTGAACCACACAAATAAGGCAAAACAATTCTACCTTGCAAAGGCAGGTTCAAGATTTAAAAGCAACAAATAATATCTTAAGTCGGACCTAAAACAAGGCAAAGGGTGCAAATAAGGCAAAAACAATTCTACATTGCAGCAGAGACAGATTCAAAATTTAAATATAACAGATTAACAGATAACATCACAAACAAGACAAAGGGTTCCAATTAAACCGTACAAATAAGGCAAAAACAATTACTTTTGTTATATATAAACCAATTAATCTTGTATGAATTTTTGACTCCGCCATGCCACCCATGCACCTCTTAACTCATATGCATATTTTAGTTAAAACCCTATTTTTTTCTTCTAATTTTCTAGATACATCAAAAAAAAAAAAAAAAAAACAATAACATACCCCGTGAAATCTCATAATTTTCTAGATACATGTGTATTTTCATAATTCAAGTTTAATTAATCATGAATTTTGTGTTTTGTAGACAAAGTATGTAGGAAAGGAGAAAGGGGAAGAAGGGTTTTCAACAACAGGGTTAAACCATATGGACAAAACTCTATGTGTTAGTGGCGCTAGAATTTCCTATAACATTTGGGAAGTCGAAGGTATATTCTTTCCTCGACCCATTCATCCAGATTCGACTCTTTTTTTTTTTTTTATGTGGATTGTCCAAAAAATCTCATCTTGAGAAAATAAAATTTAATAAAATCTACATATATTAAATTTTTTTCTAAAATTATGTTTATGATATTGCAGGTGACGTTTCTCATATTCCAGTAGCTTGTAAAGACTCTGTAGCAATGTTGTTTATGTTTGATCTCACAAGTCGTTGTACATTAAATAGGTATTTATAATTTATAATTAATTTTTTTTGCCAACATGAAAATAGTGGATTATCGTTGTGATTATTGATTACAAAGATATTTTTAGATCAAATTATTAATTAAATGAGGATATTTTTATTCAAATTCACATAGTTTAAGGATACTTTTGACATTTTTTCCTATCTTGATTAATAACAGTGTAATTAGCTGGTATCAACAAGCAAGAAAATGGAATCAAGTAAGAAGCTTAAAACTTTTCCTTTTATTTTTCCCTTTTTCTAGATGAAATATTAAAGAATATGTTCATGTGATTTTTTTTTTTTTTTTTTGGTTTTCAGACAGCAATTCCAGTTCTAATAGGAACAAAGTTTGATGATTTTGCTCAATTACCATTGCATGTGCAATGGACAGTCGCTTTACAGGTATATTTTCTCATTCTTTGTGGCATCTTAGATGAAAGTATTATATTTTCTCCGTTTTAATTTATTTATCTGATTTTTACTTGACACTACAGTTTAATTTTGTGGTCTAGAAAGTTAGAATAAAGAGTTATCAAGAAAAAACATTTCTTTTGAACAAGACTAAAAATAAAAGTAAGACAAACAAATTAAAACGAAGAGACTTCCTTTGCTAACAAGTATTGGAAATTCAGATATGATCAATTTAAGTTATACAAATTCACAATGTAAAGTTTTTTTGTTTTTTTTTTGCATTAATTAGTAGCATAGTTTAATCTATGATAGATAGTGCATCACCATTTGTATCAAGTGGTTGATTACCGAAATATTTCTTCCCTTCACTTTTACTTGTTCATTATATCAAAAATAAATATTCATTTTTTTCACTGTTAACATATCAAAAGAATAACATAATCTATATATTATTATGTTTTATCGTTATTATTAATTATTTTTCAAAATCTAAGACTATATATCCATTAATATGAATATTATAATAAAATTTTCATATAAATCAGTTTTTTCAAAGGACATACAAACTTTAAAATAGACAAATAAAAAATGAACGAAGCGAATACTTATACTATGATGATTTATTTGTAGTATCTGAAAACATAACATAATTTTATTTTGAAATTTTGTTTGAACAGGCAAGAGCATATGCTAAGGCACTAAATGCAACTTTATTCTTCTCAAGTTCAGCCTATAACATAAATGTTAACAAGATCTTCAAGTTCATCACAGCCAAAATCTTCAACTTACCATGGACATTGGAACGTAACCTCACCATTGGGGAACCTATTATAGACTATTAGAATACAAATGACTCACATAGACAACCGATCACTGAATCTTGTTACTTTTACTATAACAAGCTAGTGAAATTTCGGGTTGTCTTAGTTATTATGTCATTATGTAATATACACAAATGTGTGGAATGAAGAACATTTTTTTCTTGTTTTCTTTTTGACTTTATAATTTGTAGATTCGATTCATCGATTATTCGTGATTTTACCTAGTTTCTTTTTTGTCCTTCCAAGCGCCTTAATATACTTTACTTGTTATATAGTTGGTTATATTGAAATAGTTATTTAAGGTACCACCATTAAGATAATTATTAAAAGGTGTTACAAGGGGATGGACATGTTTATTTTACAAAAGGATTGTAACCTTTTAAACAAGTGCAATTCAATTGCTTATGTTCATTATTAATGGAGATGTCAATTGGTACATTTGTTTCACTTTTAATTCAATTGATGGTAGGCTCGTTATAATCTAAAGGAGTGTAATTTCACTTGATACCATTTGATGAACCCAATAAACGTGGTCTTCATTACTTTTGATGATAACAAATTATGTACTTCATGAACCAGATTCACTACTTATGAAGGAAGGAAACGACTCTCATGAACCAGGTTCATTAATCTATATATGAAAGCAGAAGTACAGAATAAAAGAGACGCAGATTCATTTATGGAAAGAAGGAGAATAAAAGAGACGACGCAGATTTATTTTTGGAAATAAATAAAAGAGACGACACAGATTTATTTTTGGAAATAAATAAAGAAGACAAATGCAGGTTTATTTTTGGAAATAAATAAAGAAAACAAAACCTTTTATTAGAAGGTAGAGGCAGATTTATTTATGGAAATAAATAAGAAGACAAAACCTTTTCTTAAAAGGTTATTAACCTTATGCGTATACCTCAACAAATAAACAAACCTTTCCATATCAAAGAAGTATATAGAAAACAAGTTTGTTATCAACTTTGCAGAGAGGCGGCAAAATATCTATATAAACAGAGATATCAAGTCAAAGAAAATTTGTCTTTGCAATCGAGTGAAAAAGTGAAGAAAGGCGAGAAGAAGAGAGAGGCAGCAAAGATTGTTTGTGAGTTTTGTGAGCTTTGTGAGTTTTGTGAGCTTTGTGAGTTTTGTGAGTTTTGTGAATTTGTGAGCTTGTGTGATTGTAAACAAGAAGTAGTTTGGCTTCTTGTGGAGAGAGAGAGAATTTGTGAGTGAGTTTGCAAGAAGTGGGTTTGGCTTCTTGTGGAGAGAGAGAGAATTTGTGAGTAAGTTTGCAAGAAGTAGGTTTGGCTTCTTGTGAAATTGAAGAGTTCGATTAGAGTTAATCGAAAATTGTATTTGAGTTGAAAACTTAATAAAACAAAGTTGTGTTTTTCCTTCCTTGAGAGAGGAAGGTTTTAGTTAAAAGTATATTGCTTTATTTTCTTGTTTTAGGCAAATAATCAAGAACCTGGTTCTTGATCTAGGGGTAAGGTTTCTTCAATTGGTATCAGAGCAGGATCTTTTCGTTAAAAGATTAACATCTTGAAAAGAAAATGGCAGCACCACCTACCCCCCAAGAAGGAGCTTCTCAAACACGACCACCACTGTTCAATGGAAAATATTATGGATGGTGGAAGAATCGCATGATGGATCATCTGATAGGAGAAAATCCCGATCTCTGGAGAGTAGTCTTGGATGGTCCTACCATTCCTATGAAAAAGGGGCCTGATGGAGAAACAATGATACCTAAGGATAGAAAGGAATGGAATGTTGCTGATAAACTTGCCATACAAAATAATGCCAAAGCTAAGAAAATCTTGATATGTGGTATAGGACCAGACGAGTACAATAGAATTTCCTCCTGTCAAGATGCTAAAGCAATCTGGGAAACTCTGCAAACTGCACATGAAGAAACTAATCAGGTCAAGAAATCTAAAATTGACAACTTAAACAGACAGTATGAATTATTCAGAATGATGGATGGAGAAACTATTCAAGATATGCACACCAGGTTTACAGCAATTATCAATGAGATCTATTCTCTTGGTGAAGTAATTCCCAACGGAAAAGCTGTAAGAAAACTCCTGAGTGTCTTACCTGAGTCATGGGAAAGTAAAGTTGAAGCAATTACTGAAGCACGCGATCTTGACAAATTAGCAATGGATGAACTTATAGGAAATCTAATAACATATGAACTGAAGAAGAACCAAGAGAAAGAGATAAGCAGTAAAAGAAAAGAAAAGAATCAAACCACTGCATCTGAAGATTTTGAAGATGAAAATATTGCTCTTGTGACCAAGAGGTTTCTAGATTGCTAAAAAGGGGACAAACATTTCAAAAGAGGAGTCCCCAAAGGAATACTGATAACTCTAGGGAACCACTATGTCACAAGTGTGGAAGTCCTAATCACTTCATCAAATTCTGTCCACTTTGGGCCTTGAAATATCATTCATTTTTAGATGGAGAAAGTATTTTTGTTCTTCTCTTCGTCTATTTCATATTTAAACAAAAATTAAGTTTCTTGAATATTTATCGTGTGCCTAAAATCAGGGAGAATTTAATATTTGCAAATTAGTTGTCCAATAAAGACTTTGAAATTATTATAGAGTTTGATAGTGTTATTATTCTAATAATTGTATATTTGCTGTTAAAAGAATACTATATATTGTTAAGAAAATTCAAGATGGGTATTAATAGTATTAAGAGCTTTGTTTATATTTTTGAGTCAAATTTTATGTCATGACATACTACATTATGACATTTAATTTAAATTTTGATTCTATGAAATTTATGTCAAGAATTGGATACTTAGCGTGCAATTAAGAACATTTAAATAAGTGTGAAATTTGCATTCAAGAAAAAATGACAAATAATTCATTTTTACTGTTAAAAGAAATTCACAATTGCTTGAACTTATAAATTCTAATCAATATGAATTACTATGTGAAATATTAGAGTAAATTCTCTGAACTATCAACCATGTTTTGGAAATTGTCTAAGGATATCACTTAAGAGATATTTCTAAGCAATTTTTCAAACATGAATGACTGTCGCGGGAGATTAATTGTCAAAGTCAATACACCTCCTTATACAAATATGATTTCAATAATTGATGTTCCACCATAGTGTATAGTTGTCTAGAGTGTAAATTAAATTGAACAAGGCCATAGAAATACAAACAAACAAACTAGTATGTGAGTATCAATTTGTCCACTAACTCACAAAAATTTTTATTAAGATATTATTGATGTAATTATGTGTGACTTTTGGAAAGGAAAATCTAGCCGTTCAATATGAACCATGAGTGAGGCTTGAGCAGTCACATTCAGACTTTCAAAAAAATTAAAAAGCAGAATTCACATGAATTTGAAGAAATAAACAGAGAATCAAGGATTAGGAATGAATAGTGATCTGACATCTTATTCATGCATGGCAGTGGTGATTTCCAACACATTGCCCCACACCATATTTGTACTAAATTTTGAACCGCAAAGTTCAACATGATTTGAGCTTAATGCCAAAGAAGTTCCACACTTTGTTACGATCATCATAACGTATGGTTTTATAATGTACCGTACTCATTATGTTTTATATTAATAGACATTTTAAGGTTGTTCTTATTGTTTAAAATAATTAAATTTTTTAAAGTTCAAGATGAATGCTTGGATTTTTTATTTAATATTTGTATTTTCATTTATTGAAGTTTTATATTTTCAAAGAGATAAATTACAGTAGTTATAAAGTTATGGCAATTGCCTTAGTAGAAACTTAAATTTTTAACTTAAGGTGCGCAAAAGTAGACACTTAAATATGTATAAAATGAACAAGTAAACACATGTGTCCTATGTGACATAATACACGTAGGACGTCATGTAGGACACAAAATTGTCATGTATGGTGATATGTAGGACGAACATGTCTATCTGTCAATTTTAAACAAGTTTAAGTGTCTACTTGTGCACGCCGAAAGTTAAAGATTATAGTTGCTAGTTGAAGCCAAGTTAAGGGTCATGTTTATGTATTATACCACACAAAAATATGCCCTTTAATTTGACCTCATTTCACATTTATACCCTCCAACTTTGGGTGTGCACAAGTAGGCACTTAAACTTGTATAAAGTTGAACAAGTAGACACATGAGTCCTATGTGGCATAACACATAGGACACCATGTAGGATGCAAATTGCCATGTAGGATGTCACATAGGACATGTGTGTCTATTCATTAAATTTTATACAGATTTAAGTATCTACTTGTGTACACATAAAGTTTGAGAGTATAAATGTAAAAAAAGATCCAAGTTATTGATATATTTATATATGTATTATGCCCTTTTGAAAAGTAATGGATCTTCAATATTCATAAGAATATATATTTGTAGGAGTGGTATGATTGTGTATTATCTGGTAATTTAGTACGCAAAATCAACCTATCAATAACAAGTTAATTATAGGACTTTGTAGGAAGAGGCAAATGAAAGTATACATATTTTGCACTTGAGCCAAAGGTATTTTGGAAAGAATCTCTTTATATATTCACAAGATAGTGGTAAGATTTACATATATTCTATTCTGTCTAGACCTGATTATTTATGAAATTTCAGTGAGTATATTGTTATTGTTGTTGAGTCTAGGTGTATACTAGATAATTCACCTTTGTATGTCGATAATGGCGATCACAAACGAATTTAAGATTTGATGTTTATAGATTTTTACTAGAGGCATTCCATTGATTATTTTTTTTTTTTTTTTGAAGAAACTATTTATGGAGATAGCATCAATCATACCAAAGTTGAACAAATTTTAAGGAAGATGGAGAATGACAAGGAGTTCAATAATTAAGAGTATGATGGTGACTGCAACGATGCCTATGCATTTCGTTATTTATTTTTATTTTTTCAATTTGACACCAACGGTGATTTTCAAATGAGAATTTTGTGTGCCAGAAGTCTAGTGTCAAAAGGAAAAAAAAGAAAGAAAACAAAACAAAAACCCACGAGAAAAATGTAGAAAATATGGAACAATAAGTAATTTGCTTTACCAAGCTATTGTTAATTTTCAAGAACTGTGATCAAGAGAGACTTTTCAAAGTATTGAATAGATAGCGTCATGCATTGTGCTTTTCAATTGCCTTGTACAAGACTTTATACATTGGATTGGTTGTAGTATGGGATACCTATGAGTTTCATTTTATAAGGGACTTATACCGATCTGAAAAATATACGCGGTAGATCAAGAAAAAGATAATCCGTGATGAGGTTGTTCTAGGAATGTGTATATTCTTTGAAACTATAAGTTAGATGTGGCCAAAAGTTTGGAGAACGGGTGCGGGGTAAGTATATTTGACATGTGGATGTAACTGAGGAGAATGCCCCTAAGAAGTATAAAGGTGGAAATTTTTGCTTAAGGAAGTTTTCCAATGATGACTATTCTCTTTCATGCATCGCATAGTTCAGTGTTGGTGATGAAATTGAGCTTTATTAGGATCGTAGATCTTCAAATTTAATGTTCAAATTACTTTTTAAGTTCGCGCTTAGTGAAAAGTTCAAGAATTTAGGACGAAAAACAATATACTATTATAGCCTTTTGTTTAGTGATACTCTTTCATATAATTCTAAAATCCACAATGCATCCATATTTGGTTGGATAACTAAAAATATGTATATTATAGTTATATGAAGTGCAAATCATGCTTGGGGAGTCATACCTTTGATTTCTATCAGAAATCTAAAGTGGTATTACACATGTTTGGAACCCAAAAAAGGAAATACTAGAGTGAATATATTACAACAATAAATATAGTATAGTCTCATACGTGAAGTCTAGTTAGAAAGGATGTACGCCAAATATACTTAAAACCGTGAAAAAAGAAAGAAAAAGCAAACATATAGTCATACAAAAATTACTTAAATTGAAGACGTGGTTAAAAAAAAGGCAATACGGTCAAAACTCCAAACTCAATTTTGTGCATAAGTCAAGTGACATGTGAACACTTTTTTCACCATTAGCCTTTGAGACAAGAAAAAGCCAAGAGCCCAAATTTAACTTGTGCACAAGTTCAAGTGACACATGAGAAGTTGCTAAAAAAATCAACATTTGTAACACTAGACATTTACCTCTGCCTTTTGCAATATGTATATAGACAGCACTTTTGCAACTAGCTAGCCTTCACAGCCTCCAAGAGCGGCTTAAGCGTATCAATGGCCTAAAGCGAAAAATCAAATGGGGCCTTAAACTTAAATTGTTAATAACTTTTATATAATTTATTTCTTTTAGTTTTTACCTCATAATATAACCATTCTTATTTTAAATTATTTTTCATAAGATATGATACTCAAAATATGTCAAATTTCTTCTAATAACCCCTTCATTTTTCATGAAATGTTTACTTTTTCTACAAATAGTATTCAATATTTGTTGAAAAATAATAACTTATAACCTATTATTATAAAAAATGAGACCCCTTAAATTTGAGGGCCTAAGGCACATGTCTTTTTTTTAACACTATCGAGCCACCCCTGACAGCCTCGAGAGGACCATAACTTGACCCCGTGGCGGAGCCACATGTACTTGAGGGGCTGTCCAACGACACCCCTTTAATAGAAAATTACACTGTGTAGTTAGGTAAAAATATTTTTTTATGTATATATATATATATATATATATTACATATTGACACCCCTTGACTTCTTTCAGAGTTCACTTCTTTATATTTTGAAATCCCTTAATGAAAATTTTGTCTACGCCACTTTCCCCTTCCCAAACAGACCCCTTCCATCACCTTTAAGAAATACTACTATATATTCAAGCCCCTAAAGTGCATTTCATTGTATACTAAAATACTACTACTACTACTACTACTGGCCTCACTAGTCTTTTGGCCATAGTAGCAAGACACTTATTGCCTTTAGTATACTACATTTCAAATGGCCTTCTCTGCTGGACAATCTTATGCATTTTCAACAAATCTTGATCCCTTGCAACAAAATTTATGGGGTTCTAAGCCTCATATTTCATCATTTTCCCTCAAAGATATCAACTTTAAACAATGTGATAAGCCTAACATCTTGTCTAAAAAACCTCTATACATCTCAGCAGTAGTAAGTGGATTTGGACATGCTGATGAATCAAAAGAGTTCAAATCTAGGGACCCTTTAGTCCAATGCAATGCATATGAAGCTAGTAGACCGCAATCGATACCAATCAACATTGAGTTTGGCCAAGAAGCTCAGGCTGCTGCTACTCAGAAGCTCAAGATTGGACTCTATTTTGCAACATGGTGGGCTTTGAATGTTGTTTTCAATATTTACAACAAGAAGGTTTTGAATGCATTTCCATTTCCATGGCTTACTTCTACTCTTTCTCTGGCTGCTGGCTCTCTTATGATGTTGGTTTCTTGGGCTACTAAGATTGCTGAAACTCCAAAGACTGACTTTGATTTTTGGAAAGCCTTGTTTCCTGTAAGTAAAATGATGAATCTTTAGTTTTTTCTATCATTTTTTCTAGGCATAATACATAAACATGACTCTTGACATGGTTTTAGCGGATAACTATGCTCTCCAACTTTGAGTGTGCACGAGTAGACACTTAAACTTGTATAAAATTGAACAAGTAGATAAGCGCGTCTTACATGTCATAATACACGTAGGACACAAAATTGTCATGTAGGACAAATGTGTCTAGTTGTTCAATTTTGTACAAACTTAAGTGCTTCTTTGTGCACATCCAAAGTTAAGTCATAGTTATCAGTTTACACCAAGTTAAGGGTGATGTTTATGTATTATGCCTTTTTTCTACTTTCAAAAGTTCATTTTTTTGGATAGTGAAACTCATGTTCTGTTTTTGTTCTGTTTTTTTTTTTTTTTGGTTTTAGGTTGCTGTGGCTCACACAATTGGTCATGTGGCAGCAACAGTGAGCATGTCAAAAGTTGCTGTTTCATTCACTCATATTATTAAGAGTGGAGAGCCTGCTTTTAGTGTTTTGGTTTCAAGATTGTTAGGTGAAACTTTCCCATTGCCAGTGTACCTTTCCCTTTTGCCAATTATTGGTGGTTGTGGACTTGCTGCTATTACTGAACTCAACTTCAATCTAATAGGTAAGAAGAAAATGCATGTTTCAATTACTCTCTCCGTTTTAATTTGTTTGTCTGGTTCTGACTTTTCACGTAGTTTAAGAAAAGTAAAAGAAGACTTCTGAATTTTGTAATCTTAAACTAAAGATATGTATAATGTATTTAAATGTCATTTGATCTTGTAGTCTTAAACATGTCACGTGGAAATTAACAATAAAGCTCAGGCTGTATTGTTTTATGTGCTATTAGTTTTGGAATTATGCAGTCTTTAATCTTTGATGAACTGCAGGCTTTATGGGGGCAATGATATCAAACTTGGCATTTGTATTCAGAAACATATTTTCAAAGAAAGGCATGAAGGGGAAATCAGTTGGAGGGATGAATTACTATGCTTGTTTATCAATGATGTCTCTATTGATTCTGACTCCCTTTGCTATTGCTGTGGAGCGTCCACAAGTATGGGCACTTGGATGGCAGAATGCAGTCACCCAAATTGGCCCAAATTTTATATGGTAAGTACATATATAGTTCTTGAAATAACTGCCCTTTGGTTAGATTGATGAAATATCCCCATGTCATTTTCACTTTCTTTGGAAAAGCAAAAACAAGTATGTCATGTCACATGTTTCCCTTTGGAATCATGCTCATATTTTATATAAATATTTCTTTTGTGGTTCTGGTTTGCATAGTAAAAGTGGTCCAAGATCTTAGTACTCCTACTTCCTAAAGAAAAAAAGGTAAGTCTGGTGCACAAAACATCCTATGTTAATAGGGTCCTCCGGGGAGGACCGCACCTCAAGGAGTGTGATGTAGATAGTCTATCTTGATTCAAGCATCAGTGACAACTTCCACGGCTCAAACCACTGAATATAAATTACATGAAGACAACTTTATCATTTCTCCAAGGCTCAACCTCCTGACGTATAGGTTACGTAGAGACAACTTTACCGTTTCTCTGAGGCTCAACCTTCTAAAGAAGAAAAGGTGAAAACAAGAGATTTTCAAGATACTATGAACTGATTTCTTATGTGATTGCTCTTTTGTTAGGTGGGTGGTGGCCCAAAGTGTGTTCTATCACTTGTACAATCAAGTCTCCTACATGTCTCTAAATGAGATCTCCCCATTGACATTTAGCATTGGTAACACAATGAAGAGAATTTCTGTCATAGTCTCATCCATCATCATCTTTCAAATTCCAATTCAACCAATCAATGCCCTTGGTGCTGCTATTGCAATCTTAGGAACTTTCCTCTACTCACAGGTAACAAATTCTTGTCTTAGAAATATTATTGAATTTGATATTGTCGAATGTGATATTTTTTTTTCCTATTTTACTTGGGGACCAATAAGATCCATCTAAATAATCAATCTAGCATATGGACAACTTGTTACTCCATGCTTAGACAACTATAAGGATTGTGACCACTCAAACAAACAATAATTTAACACATAATACATAAATATACCTTTAAACTTGACCTCATTTAACATCCATGCCCTTCAAGTGTGGGTGTGCAAAACATACACTTAGTCTAAAGTTGAAAAATAGACAACACACGTCATACGTGGCTTCTTACATGGTAATTTGTGTCCGACGTGCATTATGTCACATATAGGACTCATTTGTCTACTTGTTCATACAAGTTTAAGTGTCTACTTATGTACAACCAAAACAGGAGGGCATAAATGTGAAATGGGGCAAATTAAATGATACATTTATGTAATAAGTATGCCATAAATTAAAGAAACTTTGCTTCACTTAAAAAAATAGACCAATTTGAACTAAATTTGTTGTTATGGTATTTTTGCAGGCTAAACAGTAAACACTTGTTATAGATGAGATATTATCATGTTATCAATTTGTGACTACTAGCAGTATTGTTTTTTCCCCTAGCAAATGACTGGAGATGGATGTGGAAAATGGGCAGCCTCAGTGAATGAATGTGCCTTTTGAGTAATTGAAATGTTAACAAAAAAAAATGGCTCTTCCTTGCTGCAATTCCCATCCAAGAATTTGTAATGACCTTTATGTTGTGAATTAATATGACTATATAGTATGCCTTTGTGTGATATATTATTGTAAAGTTTGATTTGCTCTATTTCATACTCAGAATGTTAAGATTGCTTCTGATAATGTTTGTCCGATAAATTTGTGAACAATATAGACAAGATTTGCAAATTTAATAAAATAGATAGAATGAAGATGGTATAGGTTTTATTGGTCAAGGAGAAGTTGTGAATATTCTGAAACAAACTCGATTCCAACACAAATAGTGATACATATGATTCACAAAATACAAGTTACAATGTAGAATACACACAGTAAAGTAATAATGCATTAAGAAGAGATTAACCGAGAAAGAAGTAACCAGAAAGGAATCGGATGAGATACAAGACCATGAAAGGAGATGATGTAGAGTCGTTAAAATGGGCTTAGCCCATGGGCCGGCCCAACCCAACCCGTTATTGGGGTAGGGTTGGGATAGGATTTTGCAAGCCCTTTTAAAACTAGGGCTTATAAGCCCGGCTCATATAAGTCATTAGCTCTTGAGGCTAGATCAGGATCACGCCAGGGTCGGCCCATGGGCCAAAACTTTTTATTAGGGTAGCTTACAATAATCTAACTAGTATATAATCTAATTACTTAAATACACGCTACAGTAATATTATGAATCTTACCAGATTTTAGTACGTTCAGATACATATATCTCGAAATATATAGACTCAAAATTAGGTTAATTGTTCTAGCTACACTATCAAAATAGAATTGCATGTATCTAGGATGCATTTACGAAATCTCGCACCCTCGCCTCCTTCCAATCTTGCTTATGACTTATCTCGTTCGAGTATCTAATTGTGAGATACATACTAATTACACTAGACTTCTTGCTAGTGTTATTAAAACAACACCATTATTTGTCATATTTGATTTGAAAATCTTCTCATTTTCTTGATGTTATAGAATTATAAGTTTGAAAAAAAAATAGAGAAAAAAGGGCTAGCCCGCCCCAGCCCTCGGCCTTTCAAGGGTTGGGTTGGGTTGGGTTGGATTGAGGATATTCAGGACGTTCCGAATGAAGGGCCAGCCCGCCCCAGCCCTTTGAATTCCTTGGCCCGCGAGGCCTACCCGACCCTTTTTGACAGCTCCTCCCCCCCCCCCCCCACCTCCAAAAAGAATAATAATTTAAGTTTGTTTTTAAAATATATTCTTGATTTCAAATTTATATTTTTCACCACTACCTCGACCCCCGCCCCCAACACCCACCTCCCACCCCACCCCACCCCACCTCCCAAAATAAATTTTCACCTTCAAATTTTTTTGTTTTTTCACCCCTACCCCCCCCCCCTTACCACCCAAAAAAAATTATTTGAAAAAATATTTTCAACTTTAAATTTTTATTTTTTCAAAAAAAAATTTTCAATTTCAAAAATTATTTTCTACTCTAGTAAAAATAAAAGATATTTCTCAAAAATATTTTTCATTCATAAATCAAACACTAAACATCATTTCCTAAAAAAAATTTCTACTCACCAAACAAACATGAAAAAATACGTCATAAATCTACTAGTTTTCCAGGAAAACATTTTCCTTCGTACCAAACACCCCCCAAATGTTATACATTCTTGAGTTCGGAACCTAAATAAGCTACAAAAAAATAAAAGCGACCAAAATAAGTCACTAATTTAGGAAGTAACTAAAATAGGCTTAGTGAAAGAAAAAATTTCACTTTATCCAATATCCAAACGTTTTTCGTTACTCCATAACGGGTATATTTTAATATATAACGGAACTATTTCTTACACTTTATAAAATGTAAGTTTTTTTTTACACTTTGTAAAGTGGAAGAAAAACTTACATTTCACAAAGAGGAATATTTTTCAAGTTTTGCTCTCCTTATGATGTTTTTGTAGTGTTTGTCATATAATTATATTGATTTGACATATCATAAAAATAAAAAAATTATTACACTATGTATTTTTATTTTTTTTATTATGAAAGCTCATCCAAGTTCTAAATAAGGACATTCAAACATAGCACATTCAACATCTTTAGTCTTCTATTATTCTTCATGTCAATCACAAAATAATATCTTCTAAACCAAAAGTTAGAGTTTCGATTTATTGGGATGGTGAAATTATACATAATGAAAATACCGTTTATTATAATTGTCCTTTCAAAAACAATGCTAAATATTCAAATAATATCTGATATCATATATTTCTTTCATCAATTTATAAAAGAATGGGGTATAAAGAGTATTATTATGATTATAGTCGAAAAATACCTACTTCATTTTTATCACAAGGACAAGTAAATTTGGAGAGTGAATTATCTATAATGACGAATCGTTGATCGACTTTTTGAAGGTTCCAAATGATTACATAGATCAAATCAAGTTAACAATACTTGAAATCTATGTTAGAAAAGAGCCTAAGACTAGCCAACAATGTTCTCCTTTATTGGTCTATGTCCATCCCCAATTAGAAAATTATAATAGCGTTGATGGATTTCCGATAACTTAATCTACTGATTTTTCTAACATGACTCATTATAAAAGTATTCTTACCGATCGATATGATATTAATTTGAACGAAATTATCAATGAAAGTGACTGGTAATTCTCAATAATTATATTTCGATTATTATTTATTCATTTTGTCAATTATTTATTAATTTATATAATTTATTATTATTCTAATTCTTATTATTAGATATTTTGTAGCGGTTTACTTACGCAAGATAGGAATATTGCTCCAAGTTATGGACTAGATAATTATTTTGGTCAGTCCTCACAGTTTGAAATGACGGAAATTGTTATGACATTCTCAAATTTTCATGTCTTGCCTATTTTTTATGCAAATGATTATTAGTATGTCCAACACTTGATTTTTTATTTAAGTAAGTTAATTGCATGTGATAAATATTTATATATTTTTATATATATAGGGAAAATATCTCAATTGTATGACAAACACGGCAAAAACTTTATAAAGAGAACAAAACGTGAAAAATATTCTTTTTTGTAAAATGTAAGTTTTTCTTTCACTTTATAAAGTGTAAGAAAAAGTCCACTTCACAAAGTGTAAGAAAAATTTCCACTTTGTAAAGTGTAAGAAATAGTTCCATTATATATTAAAATATAAACGTTATGGGACTAACGGAAAACGTTTGGAATATTGGATAAAGTAAAATTTTTTCTTTCACTAAGTCTATTTTAGTTACTTTCTAAAATAATGGCTTATTTTGATCACTTTTATTTTTTGTGGCTTATTCAAATTCCGAACTTTAAATTCTTCCATTAGCTAGTCTTTGAGTCCACACGTTGCTTCTTTGAGTATCATCAATAGTGAGAGAGTGATCAAATATATATGTTGGGTACATCACACTCTATCACTATTTACCCTCATTTTTATTGGGTTTTGAGTCTTTTTTTTTGTGTAGATACATAAATAAAAGTTCAATTTGGACCCGTTCACTTTTATTCATAAGTGACGCATATGTAAGACTTTTTTAGGTCTTAGTTTAAGGAAAATCTACAGAAAATAGACCTAATTGTGAAACTATTTACCTAAATTGGACCCAACCCAAACAATTTATCCTTAATGACCCATGGTCTGAACCATTTACCCACTTACATTACTTTTCTCCTTTCCCTTCTTATATTGGGCATGACAACAACATTACTACTATGAATTAATCTACTGTGATACTCTGTTGGTATATTAATTCTCAATTGGTATCATATTTGATTGAAACTCTTATTTTAAGAAATAAATAAGAAACAATTAAGAGAAAATTATTTAAGTTAAATCTTATTTTTTAAACTATAAGTTAGTAGAAAATATATTCTTGTGATACTCTGTTTTGTCAGTATATTAATATCATATATGTATCATACAGGATTGAGCCTAATCCTTTATAATACTAGTTATATTGATACCCTATAGGTATCATATAAGATTGAACTCTTTTTTTTTTAAAAAAAAATAAGAAATAATTAAGAAAAAATTATTAAACTTACAATATTATTTATTAAATTCTAATAAATTAGTAGAAAATATATTTTTATATTTTTAAAAAATATATCAAAATTATGACTCTTTTTAAAATTATTTTTAAATTAAAATATTGAAAAATTGAAGCATACCCTAATAATACCATGACAATATGTTGTTATACCATAATGATATTATGGATGATTGAATTATCTCATCGAAAGACTGAAGCAAACTTCAACGAAAACATTTCATAATTACTCATTGATGTCACTAGAGTATACTTTGATGGTATCGAGGAGGAAGAAGTAGTTCTTCAATGAAGACACTGCTTGGTTTTTAATACCATCAAAGTATATTCATACACTTCAATGATATTAGAAAGAGAAAAAAGTGGCTAGTCTTTAAATTATATGATACTTTAAAATTAAAAGGGGGTCAGGGGTGGCTCAACAATGTTAAAAAAAAGACATGTCTTAGGCCTTCAAATTTAAGAGGCCTTATTTTTAATAATAATAGGTTATAAGTTATTATTTTTTAATAAATACTGAATACTATTTGTAGAAAAAGTAAAATTTTCATGAAAAATGAAGGAATTATTAGAAGAAATTTGACATATTTAACGTACTATATCTCATGAAAAATAATTTAAAATAACATGGTTATATATCAATTAAAAATTAGAAGAAATCAATTATATAAAAATATTAACAATCCAAGTTTAAGACTCTGTTTAATTTTTGCTTCACGCCACTAATATACTTAAGCCTCGTGAAGGAGGTATGAATATAAAAAAGTTGAAACTGTTACCAAAATTGCTAAAGTAATAATTTATTACTGATAAATAAGTAACTCTTTTTCAATTTTGAATTATCAATTTCGATTTAATTTTAAATAGTACAAGTGCAAAAGAGAAGTGAACGAAAAGTGCAAAAGAGAAGTGAACGAAAAGGGTGACTGATTTTGTGACTATCATAAAATAATATTAGTTATATAGCTCTTTTAGCAAGAGATTCGTGACAAAAATAACACAAAGCAATCAGATGAATAAAACACCCAAAATATCTAAGGTCATTTTTCTTTATGTATATAATTAATTATAAGACGTCAATTTTTCTGGTATAAAAGAGATATAGCCACATTATTTCGATTTTTCCATCATATATTTTATCTATTTATTTATTGGAAGATCAGATTAGCAATAATCTCAGAATCAAATTTTTAGTTATATAGATACTTTTCTATTTTACGCTTTACACGTTTTAAAAAAAAAAAACTATTTTATATAAATATTTTATCATAATGCTCATACTAATTAATATATTTTTTAAAATTTTGAAAAAGAATTTGAAGAAGAAGTAATTAAATAAAAAGAATATATTTCTTTCTTAATATATTAAAAGTAAATATCTATCTTAAATTATAATTAACAAATAAAATGAACGGATGGAATATATGGTTAGCTAGTAACGCCCATTTTCTTTCATAATTGATGCCATTACTAAGGGTGTGTTTGGTATGGAGGAAAATGTTTTCCAAGAAAAATGTTTTCCTAGAAAATGTTTTCTTGGAAAACAAGTAGATTTTAGACTTATTTTCTCATTTTTGGTTGGTGAATAGAAAATATTTTTCGGAAATGATTTTTAGTGTTTGATTTATGAATGAAAATATTTTTGAGAGACATCTTTTATTTTTATTAGAGTAAAAAATAATTTATGAAATTGAAAATATTTTTTAAAAACAAATTTTTTTTTTGTGGTGGTGGTGGTGGTGGGGGGGGGGGTAGTGGGGGGGGAGGGGGAGGGGGGGAAGGGGGGAGGGGGAGGGATAGGAGTGAAAAATAAAAATTTCAAAGTATTTTTAAAAAACAAAATTAAGTTTTTGGGGGGTTGGGGGTGGGTGGGGGGCTGGGGTGGGGGAGGGGTAGGAGGGCTGGCCGGGGGGGTAGGAGTTTAAAAAAAAATTGAAGTTGAAAATATTTTTAAAAAGCAAAATTAATTTTTTTGGGAGGGGGTGGGTTTGGGGGGGGTGGCTGGCCGGTAGTGAGTGGGGGAAGGGGTCAGGGATCGGGTGAAAAAATAAAATTGTGAAATTGAAAATATTTCTTGAAAATTGATGTTTTTCCTAAAAAAAATAAATGTAATTTGAAATTGAAAGAGAGTTTTGGAAAATGTTTTCCTTAATTTTTGAAGGGAAGTCATTTTCCTTAATTTTGAGAAAAATGAGTTGATTTGGAAAATATTTTTTAAATTTTTATCCCAACCAAACATGAGAAAATTAAAAAATATTTTATGTTTTCCTTCGTACTAAACACACTCTAAGTCATTTTTTTTTATTAACAATGCCGGCCGCACGCAGTTCAAATTTGGCAAATATTGAAAGCATAACATGGCAAGTTCCACCAATTTCAATGCCTTAGTTATTTGGTTTTTCTGTTCCCTTTTATTTGTTGATTATATTAAAAGTAATTATTTAATAATATTAGTCTAGTTTAATAAATTAAAAGATAATTTTATTTTTATATCTATTTTATTTTTGTTATTAAATATTCTCGCTATCTTATTTTATATGTCACATTTTTACTTTGCTCTCCATCAAAAAATGATGTAATTTTATCCTTTTACCTTTATTTAATATCTTTATTAATAAATGACAAGATTAATTAAATATTCTATCAGCGGTATAATTGGAAAATATGGTGATTTATGAATAAATTTTATAAAATAACAAGTATTGTGGTCCAACTATTTATAGAAAGAGATGACATATAAAATGGGAAGGAGGGTGTATTACTCCTTCTGTTCCTATTTAATTGTCACAATTTTAGATTTCGTGTCCCTTAAGAAACTAGACAAGTATACCATTATATCCTTATTTAGTGTTACGAATTTTTTTTGGCCAAAATGGTAAAATAACATATTTTACACTATGTTACTTTACCTTTTTGAATATTTTTACCCTTTTAACTTTAATACATTTTAATTAAAAAGCGGAAAAAAATTAGTTTATTTTAAGATTAAAAAAAAATATTATAGACTTTTTAAATTTCTATCAATTTAGCATTACTTTGTTGTTATTTTAAAGTCAAGTTTTTAATAAGTGAACATGAATTGATTTATTTTGATTCAATGTATATGAATTAATTATTTAATTTTTCTATGTTGATCAAATTCATACTTTCAAGGCTAATAACTCTTGATGATAAAAATAAGAAGAACAATGATTTTGTTAAGTGACAAGTAGTATAAAAGAACATTTATTTTTGGTAAAAACGACATATAAATAAGAACAGAAAAAGTATTAAGGAATATTTAATTTTAGTAAGGACGACGTATAAACCGGAACAAATAAAATATTCAATATATATCTAATATATTTTTCAAATACTTAAATTTAATATATTCAAAGAGTAATGTAATACTCCCTCTATTCCATATTAATTATATTTTCGAGATGTTTTTCATGGTTCAAAATAGTTGAATTGTTCGAAGATGAATTTTTGAATTTTTTTCCCTTCATATTTGTCCTTTTCCTTAATGAAGTCTGATATTTTGTAGGAGATAAATTACATCACTGATGAAGTTGAATTTATTATTTCACAAAGAGCAATTGTGAAAAATATAGATTAAATTACGACTTTAAATGTTTTTTCTTAATAAGTATGTATTGCCTCACAATTTCTGTTTATAATAATATGAAATAAAGAGAGTAACAATACCCCTATTATTTATCGTTTCATAAGGTGTGTACCAAGTTAATAATGGACAAATACCATTGTTAAACCAAAAACAGGTATTAATATTTGCATTTTTAAATAGGTAAATGTCAGTGAAAATCTAATATAAATTCAAGAAAACCAACAAACATTCCTCTTTTTCCTGTTCATGTACATATCTTAGACAAATTAATAAAAAAAACATGTCTTGTCTGTCAAACGAAATATAATAGTGTGATCACATTGAATTTGAACCTATTTTTCCCAAAGTTATCTAATACGAATCTCTTTTCCCGTGAATCCTGATAAATCATTCATTTTATTTTACGGAAAAGGGCCTAAAATATCCTTGAAGTATTGAAAATGGTACAAAATTACCCTCCATCCACCTATTGGCTCCAAAATGCCCTTTTCATCCACCTATTGGCTCCAAAATACCCCTGGCATTCACCTTTGGGTTCAAAATTGACCACTTCTTTAATTATTTTAAAATTAAACTCTTTAAATATTTTTTAAAATACTTGGCGTTCAACTATTAGTTATAATTTTAATTTATTAATATAATTTATAAATCAACCACTACCCACTCATTACTAACTAAATTTCACCCAATTAATAATCCAATTATAATATCAAAATTGTCATAAACACTACTAAAATACGATGAAATTATACATTCCTGAAAATGACATTCAAAATTATTTGAGTCCGAATCGAAGCCCCAATTAAATATAGGTTGAGCCGCTTATTTAGGAGGACACTTTCAATAGGATTCTCTTTCAAGATTGAATTAAAAATTTATGATTAAAGGCAAAGAAGTAATACATCCCGAATTAATTCATGCACTTTTTTAAAATATAATTTTATAAATATTTATGATTTGTTTTAAAACCTTTAATATATTATTTTGAAAAAAAGTTAACTATGAAGTAACATCACATAATTGAGACGTAAGAATAATTAAGATGAACATAGTCAGACTTTTAAGTTTATCGGTAATTTTTATGTAGACACTTAACGTATGATAATTTACTTCTATAGATATTTTCGCCTCAAATTTTTAAAAACACTCAATTGGCAGTAACTTTTTTGTTGTTGCATTAATAATGTGACGGGTGTATTAATTTGGAGTGGTTTAATTAGTAATGGGTGGGTAGTGGATTGATTTATAAATTATACTAATAAGTTAAATTATAACATATAGTTGCGTGCCACGTATTTAAAAAAATATTTAAATAGTTTAAATATAAAACCGTTAAATAAGTGGTCAATTTTGAACCAAAAGGTGGATGACAAGGGTATTTTGGACCCAATAGGTGGGTGGGAAGGGTATTTTGGAGCCAATAGGTGGATGGAGGGTAATTTTGTACCATTTCCAATACTTTAAGGGTATTTTAGGCCCTTTTCCGTTTATTTTATAGTTTTAGATAAACAAAATGCCACAAGAGTCTAAACACCTTTTTCGTCTATGCCAATGGCAATTGCTAACCAAAAATGGATTTACGCTCTCCGTTTCATGATATTATTTGATCTTTGTAGATCTGACATATACTTTATTTTTTTTAAAATAAAAATATATTTTACTAAATTAATTTTATAACGATAATTTATAATTTAAAATTTGACTATTGACTACTTATTCAGGACTAAGGGTAATATAAAAAAAAAGAACATTCATCAAAATAGATTAATAAAATTCATCTATTTATGATATATAGGTGAAGTAAAATAAATGGAGGGAGTAATTAATTCACAGATAAATCAACTCATTATAATTGTAATGAAAATTTAAGTTAATTTTTTCGCATAATTATTAAAACTTACTAGTTTTTTGGTGGATAAACTAAAAAAACAATCTAATAGATTAGGAGTATCATTTAAACAACAAAGGTCAATCAATATCCCTTGAAATTTCTTTTCCTCTCAGCACGTCTCTCATGTTATATTATATTATATTAATTAGAAACTATTGAATTTTAACTTCCTCAACTTCTGGTCCCACTACAAGATTCCACAATCATGGGTCCCACTTATCTACTCTTGTTTCCTATTCTTTCTGATCAAAATTTATGTGACACGGTTAAAATTTTAAAAGTTAAATAATTTAATTTTAAATGTGAATTTAAACATAAAATCTTTATATTTTTTAAACTTTATTTTAACACACGTCACAATAATTTGACAAATTCAATAATTACTATTAAAAAAAAACTTATCTAAATCTCAAAATTCGAAAAGTATCACCTTGTAATACAGGAATAACTTCTCTTATCTTATTTATACAGAGTCTCTCTTTACAAATGAAATGAATATATCCCTCAAACTACTTCAAGAACATCAAGAAAAACTAATTAGTTTTCTTTCACATGGATTTAGGTCCAAATAATTCATGTGTGAATAATAATATTGAGATGGAAACAAATGATGATGAAGAAAGTGGATGGACAACATATTTAGAATATTTTTCAATGATGAAGCAAAGGGAAAATAACTACAGTTCATCATCTGATTATGATAATAATTCTTTTGGTAGCCCTTCTTTGCTTTCTGATGCTGCTTCACATGCTGCATGGAAACAAAATTCACAATCACCATTTCTCAAGAGGTTGAATTTGAAGAAACAAAAAAGAAATAACAAAATTTCTGATCCTGATTTGGAAGATACTGCTAGCTCACCTGTCAATAGTCCAAAGGTCCATCACCTAAAACTTTCGACTTTTTTTTTTTTTTTTTATGGATCATATTCTCGTTGTTGTTTTTTCCTTGATCTATTTAGGTTCGTTATCCATTAGGTATCAGTATAAATATAAAGATAAAAGAAGTAATTACGTATGGATGGTTGTATATATTATACAGATGATAGGTTAAGATCATGTTGTTTATTAGGAATTACATAGGGGGAGACATTGAAAGATTAAATTTCGATTTCTTGTTATAGTGGAATTTGTCATATCCAGATGGATCTTTCTTTTACTAATGCTAGGAGTAGTAGGGGTTGTAAATCAGACGTACGTAACTTGTTTCTAAAATTTATGGTACTTTAATTAGGTCAAATTAATTTTAAGATGAAACTCTTTGGTTAATTCAAACTTCGATCGTCAGGAAATTACATTATATATATATAGTGAGAAGGATCATTTTTTTATATATATACATGATAAATATTATTTGTGTTATTTAGTGAATATTCTGATATCGCCACAATTTTGTATTGATATATGTCTTGTTTTGTTATTAACAGGTAAGTAATTTTAAGCAGATGGACATCAATTATAGGACAGAAAATAGTAGTGGATCACAATTCCAAGAAATGAAGAGAGTTGAAAGAAACAACAAATCATTTGATGGAAAAGACAATAATGGGTATATAGAATTGAAGAAGAAGGGACTTTGCTTGGTACCTTGGTCCATGATAATCAACAACCATGGCTGATCTCCCTAACATCCCTCTCTCTTCATGTAAAAAATCTTTCAACTTTTTTTTTTGGGAGGGTGGGGGTGGGGGTTGTAAAAAATATAGACATAATACATCGACAATCCTTAAAATTATCAATGAATTTTATTTAGATACTTAAATTACAATATGTTTTAATTGAACATTTAAACATGATAAAATATTTTTATTAGATATATATTTTCAACTCCAATTTTAGAAAATCAATTTTGTGAGTATTTTGAAGCTTATATTACATAATAAGTTGATCATACAAAGTAAATATATTATCTTCTTTCATTATATTTATTAGCTTCAATGTGGACATGCATGAGGTCTTATGACTTATTAATGACAATACATATAATTTAGATGTGATCAACTTATTTACGTAATAGGTTCTTTAGAATACATATAATTTATTTCTTTAAATTTTGAGTCGGAAATATACTTAATAGGAAAACATTATAAGGTGTTTAGTTATAACATGTCGTAGTTCAAACACTTAAAAGAAATTTATTGATAAATTTAAAGGGCTATTGATGTATTCTCTCAAAAATATGTAGTATATGAATTGTAAAAATGTAAGATTGAATGGCTCCATCATATCATTTGTCACAAAAGGAAAAAAGAGAAAAAAGGAAGCAAAAATTGTAAATAGAGCTTCTTTTTCTCTTTACACATGTATTAAGTAAAGAAGCAGTAAAGCATTATTAATAGTAATGTTTTGTATATGAATTGTAATGTTTTGTATTATTTTGGGAAGTCTGCTAATGACAGAAAATCTAAAATCATGTTTGATTAACAAATATTAATAGTAAGTTGTTAGTTTTCTATTTTTCTTGCTAAAAGATTGAGTTGGTTGAGAAAGATTTGATTCCAACATTTACTTATTTTATAACCATTAACAACAACACTTACTATATCTAATTCTCAAACAAATTGGTTAATTATATATAATCCTCACCAATAACATTCCCCAATGAAATTCACATTAAGCCAATATAATATATATATATATATATATATAAGATAAAAATGAAAGTATTAAAGATTCTTTATATATTTTCTTACTGGCATAGCTCATACAAATGTTTATTGGAACTAAAATAAGTGTATTAATTCAATTAAGTTCATCTTTAATGATTCCAAGAGATTGTATGTTTTTCAAGATTATTTCTTGTTAATCTAGGTCTATCTTTTTGTTCCCTTATAACACCTAATTAAATCATCAATATTAGAGCTGTCAATATGGGCTAGCCCACCTCACACGGGCTAACTCATACAGACTTTGACATTTTACAGGCTAGCCTATTCTTGATGTGGGTCAGAAAACGGTCGGTCCAACTCACAAATACGTGGGCTACAGGCTTGTCGGGTCAGCTTACTTTTTCAAAAATTATATATTTTTATAATTATTATATTAAATTATAAATTTTAATTAAAAATATTATCATAAATATCGACAAAATAATATTACATGATGGTAATGTTACTACTTGTCAATCAAATTCACAAAAACAATTATCTTTATAATATTTATTAAGTTTTTTTCAAGTAAAAGTATAAATATCTAAATAAAAATATTAACCTAATTGCTTTGAGTTTGAACTCTCTTTAATTTTAAATTTTAATATTATATTATATTTTAAATTAATTTTTATTAGTCCACGGGTCGGTTTTACCGATATTTCTAAAACCCCACAAATCAGCATACTTATTCAAGCCGGATTAAAAAGCTTTTTTCTTAAATGGGCTCTAAAAATTTTAGTTCAAACCTATTAAATTTTAAGTTAGACTAGGCCGATTCAACAAACTTAGCTCATATTAACGACTCTAACCAATATGGTCAATTACACATAGGGATTGAATTTTATCCTTTGGTGAGCTTTATGGATGCAACTACTTGTTCAATTAGTCTATGATTTAATTAGTGTCATTATTGTTTTTGGTGGAGAATACTGAGGCACTCCCTATCAAAACTATTGGCAAGGAACAAACCAATATAATGAGTACTCTTTCGCCGATTATTTAAGTTATTATATTATGCTCTTCAAGAGTTAATTTGACTAATTTAAAAGTTAAAATAGATTATATTTATTTGATATTTTAAAATAAAAATCTATATATTCAAAAACTATATGGAAAGTACTATAAATTGTAATTTTTTTCATATCGATATGATGAAAAAATACATCTTAAAATATTAGTTAAAATTCATATTGTTTGACTCTTAAAAAGAAAACTATAACAACTAAAAGAAATATCGAGAGTAACTTGTTTGACCAAGCTTTTATAATATTTTAAGTATTTTTTTTCTCAAAAGTTTGTTCCTCACCGAAAATACTTTTAAAAAAACACTTTTTCAAATAAATTGATTTTAGAAGATTATCCAAACATTCTAGCTATAACTTGACCAACAAGCTATAAAACTACTTTCTAGTTCAATTTGGTTGATACTTAATAGACAATTAATTGTCCTTCAATCATACTTTTCCCCTCTCAAATTATATGTCGTAATTTTTTTTTGGAACAATTTCATATATAGCAAATATAAAAATCATATTTGTATGTTATAGTTGTAGTTTGCATAATTGCGTTCCATAACAAAGTTATGTTTGCTATGCAGCTTTTGATTTATATAATTCGCTACAAACATCCAGTTTTATACAAATTGTTCAGTTTTATATAAATACATTTATACATTGTAATTTGTATAATAAGATCTGCATTTGTATAATTATAAGTGCATAGAACGATAATATATGTATTTGTATTTGATATATACTTTTATTTTATTTTATACAATACAAACACATTTTATATATTTTATACTGAAATGTATAAAATGACTAATCGCATATCGAGAATGACTAATTGTATACCGAATCAGATGGCAAAAATGGGATGTTTGCTGCGAATTATAATTAAAGTAAACTATGGCTATAATATTTAATTTGAATTAATAGTTTGCTATTTCATATAATTTTCTCTTCTTTTTATACCTACGTAAAATATTACTTCCTACTTCACTTTTATTTGTCCACTATACTAAAAAATATTTTTATCTTGTCACTTTCAACCTATTAAAAGAAAGGAAAAAAATATATTTGTTACATATTTTACCCTAGTCAACATTAATTACTTATTTCTCAAATAATTTTTCTAACACCTAAAATTGAAAATCAACTACTACAAATATTACGATTCATATTAATCATTATTTCCAATGAGCGCAAAGTCCAAAGTAAAACCAGAAAAGAAACAAAGAAAGTAAATAGAGAGGTTTTTAATGGTTTTACTTTTTATTGATATTTGATCATCATAACATTATTCCATAATCGAGGTGTTTGTTATATACTACCTTCAAAAAAAATTACTATCAAGAATAAAATAATAAGAAATAATTAATTTTGTCTTGCACTTTTAAAACAACAAATAATTTTAAAAAATTACTTTTAAAAATGATGATAGATAATTTCATAGGAAACGCTCGGAGTAATTAATATTTCCCATTTCAATTTGTATTTTAGTTTTTTTTTCGAAGGCTAATTTGCATAAAAATTTGACCAAACATCTTAAATGCTTTTTTTTTTTTTTTTTTTTTTTTTTTTATAGCTGGTGAATATATAAAATTGTAATAATCTAGTTTGAATTTCATACACCAAATCCCCCTAGACCAACCATATTTCCCTACTTTAATTAGGAGCAAGGAAAAAAGTGCAATTACAACACAGCTCTTTTATTATTGTGTTCTTACGTTATTTCAATTTTACTTCTTATATTATATATTTGACTTCGAATATTAAATCTTCGATTAATTAAAATATATGAATCAAACATTAATTATTCCCAATATTTGATGCAGTGGGAGAAATTACTGAGTTGGCACTTGGCAATGCTTATAGTAGTGGAATTTATCTATTCCTTTTAAACTTTTTCAATAATAATTGTTTAACATCGGTTAATTAGAAGAATCAATATCATATATTTCAAAGTAATTGAAAATTTTAATGTGCTTAGTCGAATAATTTACTGAAATTGCAAAAGGACTAAAATGTTATTCACCCTTAAAGCTATGTACTTCCAAATTTAAGCAGACCACATAAATCATGACTTTTAATTGATTAAAAAAACTATAGCTTATTTCTTTAGCAACTAATTATTAATGAAGAAGTTTTGTAACACTTGCATCTCATTCAAGCAATGCATTATTATGAAAATGATATGCACATAAATTTGTAAAACTTTACTTTAAAAACAACTCTAGTCTAGTCTAGTAAATAGGGAGGAAAAGTTTAGTTCAACCTAATTGACAATTAATTAATTAAAAATTATTTTCTTGAAGCTAGGTGCTTGTCATTATCAATTAATTAAAAATTAGAAATAGAAGACCCCTCCATGTGCACACACGTAATTTCCTTAATAGAGTCCACTCTTTGTCACAATCGTTTTGATTATTTCATTACCTTCTAATTACTTGTTCTTAATTCTTCTGTTAATTATATATTATTGAATAATGATTTTGATAGTCATGGTGATGACAATGATGCTGACATTTTAACTATAAAATTGATTTTAAAATATATATAAAGGTGCAGGTACTCTAACAATTATGTTATTATAATCATAGAAAATACTGAGGAAATCAATTGGAAATCTCCAATCAAAGCAAGTTGCCAATTAATTAAAAGATGTATTTCTATGAATAACAAAGGAATCATAAAGTTAATTTTGTGCTTTCCTCTGAAATTTTTCTTTCAATTAGAGTGGTATATGTGTTACAGTTTAAGTGAAGAAAAAAATGAAAAGTCAGTTGTCCCTTGTTGGAAGAATAGAGGAAAAGTTTTGTCATTATATAATGATGGAAAATTGCACAAGTACCTCTCTATATTATGATCGAAATTCTAAAGACACACTTTAAATAAATTAAGGTCCTATTATCCTCCTGAACATTTATTTTTGTAATTTTGTGCACCTTTTTGGCTTACGTGACATCCAAATATTTTCCACGTGCCTCAATTGCGTGGGGTCACGGAGTGTGCCACGTAAGACAAAAGGTGTATATAATTAAAAAAAAATAAGTTCAGGGGGTAATAGGACCTTACTTTAGTTAAGGTGTGTCTCTGAAATTTTGATCATAGTCTAGGGGGGTATTTATGCATTCTCCCTATAATGAAGCATTTCTATTAGCTCTAAAGGGGTTAAGGGGTGTACAAAATCGAATCGAAAATCGAATCAAACCGCGAACACAGTCAAATCGAAAAAAAATTCGACTAATGGTTTGATTTGACTTTGTTTGAAAAAATCCTCGACTATATTTGGGTTGGGTTGGTTTCAACTAAAAAAAAACCAACCGACATTACATATATAATTTTAAAATTTTATTTTATACGTAAAAATACTTATTTTGATATAATTTTTTAAATATCTCTTATACAATTTCATAGTTTTTATCTTTTAATATATTAATTTCATGTTTGGAAGTTAAATTCTTAATGATCTAATAAAGATTATATCCATACATGTTGGTAATTATAATAAAGTTTAAATAAAATCAAATTAGACTAATGCAAAAAGGAAATCAATTCAACACTAAGAATGACAATAAAACTGAATATTTGTTTTTTAGTTTTACATAGATTTAGACAATTAAAATACATGATCCTATTTACTTTCTTTTAATATTTAGTCATGTAACTAATAATTACTAAAATTATTTTAGCATGATTTTTAAATTATGATCAATATCATTATGACTTATTAATTTGCAATATTTTTTTTACGCTATTTCATTATTATTTTTTTGTTGGATATTTTAGTGTCATTGACCATATCATATTTTTTGTTATTTTTTGAGAAATAACTTAGATAGTTGCATTTTGGTAGGACTAAAGAAACATTTGAAGTACAAGTAAAGTATATGTTTGTATGAAAACTTTATCGAAAAAGTCCAAAAATCCGAAAAACACGAAGATGAAAAATCCGAGGTTTATTGTTTTGGTTTGGTTTATAAATTTAAAAAATCCGACACAAATGGTTTGGTTTGATATTTGAAAAATCCGAACCAACCCGATCATGTACACCCCTAAAGGGGTTAAACACATTCAGGGTCGTCTCAACCATAAGACCACTAAAACAATCGCTTGGGGCCCAAAAATTTTTTCTCCCAAAGATGCATATCATGTATTGATAAATTTGAAGAAAAAAATTGTATAGAAGTTATATTGAGAAAATGAATATTGTGTAGTTGATTGTAGTATCTTTTTAGATTATTATGTGACTAGTTAATTGTAGTATTCCTTCTAGTTTCGCAAGTGACTATCTATTTTATTATCTAGCTCATTTATATTCTGACGATTATCATGAACCAATAATATTCTGTTCTTATATTTACTTCTCTTTATTCTCCTTTCACTATTTTTTATTCTTTCATTGTTGAATATTGTGAAGTCTCTCGAATGCTAGAACATTCTACATTATGTAAAATCTATTGTTACGTGTTTATATAAGGGAAAATGCATAAGTACCCCCTAGACTATAACCAAAATCACAGAGACACACATTAACTAAATTAAGGTCCTATTACCTCCCTGAACTTATTTGTTTTCTAATTTTGTGCACCTTTTTGGCTTACGTGACATCCAAATATCTCCCACGCACCTCAATTGCGTGGAGTCACGGAATGTGCCACGTAAGATAAAAGGTGTATAAAATTACAAAAAAGAAGAAGTTCAGGGGGCTAATAGAACCTTAGTTTAATTAAGGTGTGTCTGTGAAATTTCGGTCATAGTCTAGGGGAATATTTGTGCATTTTCTTGTTTATAAAAAAATCAAATTTGTTTTGCTGTCTTATTCAAATTTCATGTTTTATTATTCTAACTTTATATACATAATTTTATTGAAAATTTACATTATTAGCATTATTACTTCATAATGTTTACATATATCCTGTCTCTCCAGACCTCATTTGTACGATTACACTGAGTATGTTATAATTATTCAATTTATATTTATCAACTAAAAACAATAGGACCTCTTTATAAAATTTGGCTTTAGGCCCCTAAACTTGTTGAGACGGCTCTGAACACATTGAGCTCCTTATGTTGTTGTCACTCGCAATTAGCATATAATGCTATTTATTAATAATTTTTTAGACAAAATTTATTTGTCAGTCTCATTAATTAATTTCATATTCCTTCCGGATAGATACTTCCTTCCTCAAAAGACACCATGCCTGTTCTGAACAGGTGAATTTGCACCTATTCAACCAAATCGCTAGCTATAAATAGAGAGATTTACTCTAAGTTTATACATCAATTTTTTTGCTCTTCTATATAAATTTTCTTACAAACAACGTCAAGTCTTTGAGTGATTTCATGTATGACTTTTGAGTTCGCTGAAGTTACTGAAGTTTGAAGATCTACTAAGGAGGTATGTCGAAAAAGTATTGAGCCAGGATATGAGTATATTTGCGACTCATCAAGGACATAATCATGAATAACAAGATATACATTGAGGACGAGGATGGAGTAGAAAGTTAGTATATAGTTGAGTCTTGTCGATCTAGTTTACTTATCAATGTTGTTATTATATATTACTTGCCTTTATATTATTCTTCGATATTAGTATTATTTGATATGTTTTCTTTTCTTCGCTTATCGTATTATTTTTTGTTGCTAATATTAAATTTTTTTTTATTGTTTTTGAAATGGCTTCTCGCTATTATATATATTTATTTTATATATTTGATTTTTTTATCACACTTCACTTCCGTCAAGGTCTACCAAAAATAATTTCTGAATCCTTATTATTAAGTGATAATACAACTCTTGGATACATTAGACTTCAATTCTAAGTCAAGTCATTAGTGACAATGATGAAAATTAATGAGTGATAGTAACTAAATTAATTAGTGATCGATCAAATCAGCTCAAGTATGATGGAACGTGCAACTACTATATATGCACACGATAAATCCAAGAACCATGACATGTAATCTTGTATAGTCATGCACATGTCACGACCCAAATTCATAAGTCATGATGGCACCTATGCTTCCAACCAATAGGTAAGCCAACCCAACATATTTTTACCAATTTTAACTAAATAATGAGAAAAAGGTAAACACTAAGTGAAAAACTCCAACATAAAGCTCTTTATAAACACGAATTGCGGAAAGCTAAAAATACCACCCAAGAATTGATGTCATAAGTACAAGAGATTCTAAAATACGATGCAAGTCTGAAACTAAATGACAATCCAACATAAGGGATATCCTGTCTGAATACTAAATAACAGAAAAAGTAAAAGATAGAGGGAGGTGTGGGCCACGGAATAGCCAAGCAGCTCACCACAACTCCAAGACACTCCAAACTCAGACTCAAATTGTTCCACGATATGTGCTTGTACTCGGAATCGAATCTGCACCACAAAGAGTGCAACAAGTGTAGTATGAGTATGAAACCACGTGTACCCAGTATATTTCATTGACCGACAACGAAGAAGTACTAACGGGAGTTTATACAAGAAAATCAGTTCTTTACTTATACAATTCTATAGTATATTTGTCGGTCAAGTTTCATCAAATAGAGGTAATCAAATATCAAGCACTTCTCAATCACCAATAAAAACACATAATCGTAAAAATGAAGATGTCATGAAATGCAATGCAATATGATACAATGAAACGATGTCTCAGAATACCTAGTACTCTCTCAACTGTATATACATGATACTCCTCGGAAATACATCAAGGAGTTCATGACCCATGGGGGACTCGCAAGGTCCATATACCAACACAGACGATCTCCACGTGTCTGTGCGGACGATCTCAATGCATTTTCATAAAATCAAACAAATTTCCGCATGGACGTTCTCCACGTACCCAAAGTATAATCTTAAAATCTTACAGTCCCCAGCAGGACGATCTCCACGTGCCCAACTTATACTCAATCTCATGTCAATGTATGTGCACATTATTGTTTCAATAAAGAGGATGATGATGCATCTTAATCAATGAAATATCAAAATAACACATAACCACCTCAACTATTATAATATATACGGGTTAATTAAGAAACACAATCACACAAGGGATTCAATTCAATAGTACATCATCTAATGCCTATATGTTTTGGCATTCTCGGATTACAATCCGCCTACTATAGTAATAAACTTTCCCTTTATAATCCCGGTACTCGTACTAATGCCCGTCACACCATTGGTACGGGACCCCCCATCTTTCGCCCTTACCCATTGTCTATTCCATTTTTAATCTTTAATTAGGAAAACATCCTTCAACAAGTCTGAAAAGTCTTAACATACCTTAGATGCTGAAAACGTGCCACAATTCTTCAAGATTTTTCCTTTCCTTTTCACAAAGCTTCAAAACGTTCCCAATCTATCAAATGTGTAATATCCATAAACAAGTGAGTTCATAGACACCCATATTGTTATATCTATCCTAGACCCATAAACTCACTCATATCTCTAAACAAGCTCCTAAAATTTATATGTCAAGAATCATATTTGCTCAACTTCGAGCCTAGGGTTAAGCCTCAAATTACCAAAATATCTTATATCTAATAATATTCATATAATGTGATAAAACTAATTTTTAATTACCTATATTAGTATATGAAACTTGAATCTTAATATGATAAATTAGGAGATTAACGTGACTCCCTAATTAAAAAATGCACGGTAAACATGACATTTGCAATTCATTACATATATTATATGATTTCTAAAAGAAATTGATATCAAATTCCAACCACGAGAATGACTACCCAATGATTGACTTACAAATCTCTTTTTCGCACCATAGGCTAATACTACATCCAGAAAGAAAATTTTAACCAAACTTAAAATCAAATTGGACAATACTACAGGGATCTCACTTAAATAATATAATAATGCTAATAACTTTAGTCACCCTAGATTAAATTTTAAACGTATTCAATGAAAATTCAAATCTTGACAGAGATGATATACATTTACTTGAACGACGGTTTCTTACGGATACTGAGAAGCAATTATCCCTATTCCTATTTTCTTCAAATTCTGATATAACAATTTTAACCCCTCTAAGTTATTTTGATTTCATGGGCCAAATAAAAAAGGGTACTAAATGAATTATGGATTTGACCCACTAACTATTCAACTATATTAATTATTTAATAAATATTCATCAACTAGATACTCGTAGTTACCGACTAGTTTAAAATTACCCCTTTAAATTTTTTCAAAAAGAGTCAAAATAGTCGTAGTTGTCAAAACGACCTAGCAGGTTGTTACATCATCTACCACTCAAACAAACGTTCTTCCTCGAACGGAAAAGAAAAGAACTAACCTGAACACTCAAAAAGCTGAGGATATTTACTCCTCATGTCTGACTCGGTCTCCCATGTAGCCTCTTCCACTGAACGATACTTCCATTGAACCTTTAATGAAGAAATATCTTTCAACCTCAACTTTCGAATTTGTCTATCCAAAATGGTAACCGGCTCCTCATCAAAATTCAAATTCTGATCAAGTAATACTGAATCCCATTAAATCACATGAGCACCACCATGATGATACTTCTTCAGCATCGAAATATGAATTACAGGATGGACATCTGACAAACCAGGTGACACACCCAACTGATACGCCACCTCATCAATACGCTCCACAATCTCAAAAGGACCAACATACCTTGGGTTCAACTTTCCCTTCTTTCCAAATCTCATACACCCTTGAAACTTTCAATAGAACTCTCTCTCCAACTATAAACTCCAAATCATGAACCTTTCGATTTGCATACATCTTTTGCCTACTCTGAGCCATGAGAAGTCTATCTTGTATCAACTTGACCTTGTCCAAGGACTCCCTCAACAAATCTGTACCCCACGGTCTAACCTCAAATGCATCAAACCAACCAATTGGAGATCGGCATCTCCTACCATACATAGCCTCAAATGGTGCCATCTCAATACTTGAATGATAACTATTATTGTAAGCAAACTCCGCTAATGGCAAGGACTGATCCCAGTGACCACCAAAGTCGATCACACATGCCCGCATCATGTCCTCAACAACCTGAACAGTTCGTTTAGACTGACCGTCAGCCTGAGGGTGAAAGGCCGTATGAAGATCTACCCGAATGCCCAACTCCTTCTGCATAGACCGCAGAAATGAGATGTAAACTGGGTGCCACGATATGAAATAATAGAAATAGGAACACCATGCAAACAAACTATCTCTCGAATATAGATCTTGGCTAACTTCTCCAAATTATAGGTAGTCTGAACTGGTACGAAGTGTGCAAACTTAGTCAGTCGATCAACAATGACCCATATAGCATCAAACTTACCCAATGTATGTGACAGCCCTACCACAAAGTCCATAGCAATACGCTCCCACTTCCACTCAGGTATAGGCATCCTCTAAATCACACCTCCAGACTTTTGGTGTTCATACTTCACTTGCTGGCAATTCAAACACCGAGATACAAACTTTACTATGTCCCTCTTCATACGACACCACCAATAATGCTTCTTCAAATCACTATACATCTTAGTATCCCCCGGATGAATAGAGTACCTCGAACTATGTGCCTCTTTCATGATCAATCTAGTTAACTCACCTGTCCGAGGAACACAAATACGACCTTTTATCCTGAAAACTCCATCACTATCAAGAATTGCATCCTTGCTTCTCCTTTTATCACCTTGTCTCCAATTTTATATAAATCACCATCATCAAACTATTGAGCCTGTATATGATCCAACAAGGATGAGCTAGCCACCATATAAGCCAACACCTTACCAGATTCTTAAATATCAAGTCTCATAAAGCTATTGGCCAAGGATCAGACATCCCTAGCTAAAGAGCGCTCGACAACCTGTAACATGGCTATACTACCCATACTTACGTCCTTCCGACTCAATGCATCAGCTACTACATTTGCCTTGCATGGATAATAAAAAATAGTCATGTCGTAGTCTTTCAGAAACTCCAACCATCTCCGCTGCCTCAAATTGAGATCCCTCTGATTGAATATATACTGGAGACTACTATGATCTATGAACACCTCACAATGCACACCATAAAGATAATGCCTCCAAATTTTCAATGCAAACACAACTGCCGCCAACTCTAAGTCATGAATATGATAGTTCTTCTCATGAACATTCAATTGCCTCGAGTCATAAGCTATCACCTTTACCTTCTGCATCAATACACAACCAAGACCAATCCGAGAAGCATCACAATATACAAAAATACCCTCTCCCTCAATGGGTAGGGTCAAAATCGGAGCAGTAGTCAATAAAGTCTTGAGCTTTTGTAAACTAACCTCACACTCGTCAGACCACTGAAAAGTCACCTCCTTATGTGTCAAGCTAGTTAATAAATATGCAATGGATGAGAGCCCCTCTACAAACCGTCGATAATAACCTACAAGGCCTAAGAAACTCCAAATCTCAGTAACTGAAGCAGGTCTAACCCAATCTCTAACTGCCTCAATTTTCTTAGTATCCACCATAATACCATCCTTGGACACTACATGTCCCAAGAATGCTACCGAACTAAGCCAAAATTCACACTTTGAAAAATTTGCATAAAGCTTCTTCTCCTTTAGAATCCCAAGCACAATCCTCAAATGATGCTCGTGTTCCTCCTTACTGCGTGAGTATATCAATATATCATCTATGAAAACAATAACAAAGGAATCCAAATACGGTCTGAACACTCCATTCATCAAGCCCATAAAAGTTGCAGGGGCATTTGTCAATCCGAAAGACATCACCAAAAACTCATAATGGCCATAACGTGTTTGAAAAGCTGTCTTAGGGATAACATCCGCCCTAAACTTCAACTTATGATAGCCAGATCTCAAGTCAATCTTGGAGAAGACTGAAGCACCCTGCAACTAATCATATAAATCATCAATACGAGGTATCAGGAACTTATTTCTGATGGTTACCTTGTTCAGTTACCGATAGTCAATACACATACGCATAGATCCATCTTTCTTCTTCACAAATAACACTGGAGCACCCCAAGGAGATACACTGGGCATAATAAAGACCTTACTCAACAAATCCTGCAACTGGTCCTTCAACTCTTTCAATTCAGCCGGTGCCATACGATAAAGAGGAATGAAAATAGGCTGAGTGCCTGACTCCACATCAATACAAAAATCAATATCATGATCTGGTGGAAGAACTGACAAATCTATTGGAAATACCTCTAAAACTTCCCTCACCACTGAAATAGACTCAAACATAGGAGTCTCAACACTAGTATCTCGAATGTGTGCCAAGTAAGCCAAACATCCTCTCTCTACCAACTGACGAGCTTTAAGAAATGATATCACACCCTTAGGAGGGTGAATAAGAGAACCTCTCCATTCTACTATAGGAATTCTGGGCATAGCTAAAGTAATTGTCTTGGCATGGCAATTTAAAATTACATGGTAAGAAGATAAAAAATCCATACAAAGAATCACATCAAAATATACCATATTTAAGACCTTTAAATCTTCATGAGTGTCATATCCCATCAAGGTAACAATACATAATCGATACACCCGGTCCACCACTACAGAATCCCCAATAGGAGTAGAAACTTGTACTGGCAAATCAAGAGACTCATATAATATATCCAAACTCGAAGAAAAATATGTGGACACATAAGAATAAGTAGACCTGGATCAAATAATACAGTAGATGGTCAATGACAAAATTGAATAATACCTGTGATAACAATATCTGAAGCCTCAACCTCTGGCCTACCCAGAAAAGCATAACAGTGAGAATGACCGCCCTTAGATTTTGAACCTCCACGACTACCACCTCGACCAAAAAGAGAACCACCCCTACCTGCATGAGAACCACCTCTACTACTCTGTACACCTCTCCTACCTGGAGGTTGTGCAGCCCTGAAAGTCGAAGTCTGATAACCCTGATATAAGCCTTCACACCTGGTCCCAGGGAAATCTCTCACAAAGTTTCCCACATCACCACACTCAAAATAGCCCTACAAGACGTAGGCTGATGAGAGGAACCTGAATGATTAGAATGTCATCCATGACTTACAGGTCTAGAAGATGAACCCTGTGAAATATGTACCGAACTCGAAGAACTATGCCCAGCGTAACTGTCACATCCGGGGAGCGCCCCCTAGAAGTAACATGGCGTACTTGACCTCTCGGAGGTCTTATACAAGCCCATAGTTATCATTCATCGCATTGTCATAGTTAATTTAGCGGAAAATTTAAAACTTTTCATAGCACATCATATGCTAAAAACTTTACTTCATATATATATAAAATATCATATTACATACTTAGACCTTAAGTCTCTTTTCCATCTTAGACTCAAAAATATTAGAGTACATTAGGGACACGTCCCTTAAGATATAAAACATAACTATACAATTTATGAGAACTTTACAGTAAAGACATAACATAGGAATCCTTGGACTTAAGGATTCCTTTCCTTGAGATTGGGGATCACATATCAAGCTCCTCAATCACATAGACATCCTTTAAGTATCCATAACCTACACTTTTTGTAAAAAGTAGAGAAGAATGATATTAGTACAAGAATGCACTAAGTATGACAACCATGAAAAAACAAGCATTTAAAAGGGACATTTTCTTGAAATCATACTTCATGCCTTTTTGAGTAAATCTTCATAAAACCTTTATACAATAACATTTATATCATTCACATACTTCATAGAAACATAATCAAAGGCCAAACATCATATAAAATCACATATAGAATTTAAGCCATAGTTGAGGTCACTTTACAGTGAGATCTTTTCACATTACAGTGAACCCTTTTCTTTTAACTCATCAACCTCCTAAGTAACCCTTTAGTGATACTTGGTGAAATGCATCACCTTAAGTTCACAAAGAAAGCATACATACAACCTACATAAGCCAACACATATCATCATAGAAGTATAACACATCATAGACACATTTAAGTCAAGACTCTATTGGCTTTACAGTAAGTTACATCCATTTACACATATATTTTCTTTTTTTCATATACATCATTATAAGACCTTGTTCATGACCCCAATCTTAGTCTACTAGTGCAATGTAAATGTGAAGCCCCATAACCTCACACATACTTAGTAAACCCATCATGAGACCACCAACCTTAACATTCAATTCATACATCAACATATTAAGTGAAGACAACTTCATTCATGTCAAAAACCTTCATCATATAGTCATTAATACCAACATTAAGTATGTACATCAATACCACTTCATATAGGCTCATACCATGCATTTCATCACAACAAGTAGACATCACTACAATGTCATGCATAAAGACATAACCATAATCATACATATTAGGTGACCTCCCTAGGACTTCCTAAGGAGCTACTTGTGCAATGTATAGATGGGTTCATTACTTCCACCTATCCTCAGTAACCTCCCTTAAGTCATCCTAGTTAGGATCCTAGTCATTTACTTCCATTGTCCATTTTACTTTAGGAAAACTATAGCCTTAACCGACACTAAGACCATGGGTGCTAAACATAGAATTTGGTGTTGTAGAGCCTTACACCAATGGAAGGTGTTCCTACCTAACCAAGGTAGAACATTAACATATATCCTAGCATCCTAAGTATATTCACTTTGCTAGATCCTATGTGTCAAGCTTAGTTTATGGAACTAAGAGATAGGTATAATCCCTCTACATGCCATTGGGCAATTGGGGCCTCCTCTCATGAGAAAACATGGGTGAACCTTCCTCAAAGGGAAGTCACCACCTCATGTGGATCCATAGGTGAGTATTCCTCTAAGGGAAGTCAACACTCTATAAGGAACATATGTGAATCTTCCTCCAAGGGAAGTCAACACCTCTCATTGTCAAGTTCACTCGGTGCTAATCTAAGTTCCCTTTATTGAAAAACCTTTATTACATTTTTCATAAAACATAGGCTTAGGATATTCATTCCTCATATGATTATAGAATATTCAAGCACCTATCTAGTTTTAGAGTATTCTTGGGCACCCCTCTCAAGGACCCTCTATTTACTAGATCATCATTCATGTGTGTGTGTACATATATGTGAGCAAACCTTTCACATAACACATAAATATCACACATGTCCATTTATCAATGCATAAGTCTATATGTATAACTATATGAGCAATCCTTTCATATTAACCGACTAAGACTCCATGCATATTCATACTTCATCATACCATATAAGTAATATTCATAACATGCCCATACATTCACTTTCATACACATAGAAACCAAACCTAGGAACTATCCTATCAAGGTACACATGTGCAATGCATAGACAAGGTCCCATACCCTTGCCCATACTAGTACACCTATCAAGTCATCCTAGTTAATGACACATATCATACTTTCATACACATAATCTTAACATGCATAGTAGTAGACACTAGTGGATATGAGAATTACCCTTCATTTACACACCATGAACCTTTACTACTTTTAAGCATGCATGATGTGTGGGTGTGTGTACATTGGTCAACATGATAACATAATGGCTATCAATAACACATTGAGGCAGACACCCTCTTAAGACCATATTACAGTTTCAAGTATAGGCCACACAACACTTAATAGCATAGGAGACAAGTCAACTTCATATTACACTTAAGACTCCTAGCTTTGGCTATTCATGCATTCTCATAGGGGTACATAGGTAAGGGATTATTAACCATTTTAATTCATCAATGGAAGCACCTACAGTTTACCCTAACATGGATCTACACATGCTTATACAATAGCCTTACAACTTAAATCACAACTAGGATAGGGAAATAGGCATAAACTTCACATAATGTGATCATCATCACCACAAACTCATATATATTCATCAATTTGCCTTCAAGGCCATGGTCAAAACATATATTATGACAATAAAGTAAACACCGCCACCATAAGTGGACCATACCACACAATGCCATACAAGGCTTCATCAACTACAATACTATAGGAAAGTAGAAGAAATGAGCATTCTTACCAATTTCTCACCCTTTGATCATTATTGATCAATACACCTTTTCATCAACAATTCATATATATAGGCAGTAGCTATATGTACTTTAATCATAAGAGAATCCATATTTAAGACACTACAATACCAAGCTACAACTAGTAGAATATATCACCAATATACTAGAAAGTAAGAGGACATAGATCTTTAACCAAATTCACTTGCATTGATCATCAATTATATTTCATCAATAACATTAATCTAGGGCAGTAGCTAAAGACATCATAATCAAGTCTAATTCATGCTTTATTTACCCTAGAATTAAGATCACATAATGTTCATTACAACATTTAACTTGTAGGTTAGAAGAACCTAGATTCATTCATGCCAAAACCCCTTTTCTTTGATTCAATGATTCATATTCATAATTCATTAACAACATCAATGTAAGTCAGTAGTTAAGAACATTATAATCTAGACGAAGCCCTACTACAATTGCCATAAACTTGAGATTACAGTGAACATGCTACCTTAGGACTACATGGAAGATAGAAGAATATAGGCCAATCAAACCTTCAACCACATGAATAACTTATCTATAATTCAACAATAACATCCAAGTGAGACAGTAGATACAATTATCCCTACACAATCGAATTCCACATTCATGCCTAATAAAGTCCTTGTTACAGTGAAGACCATGATTAACATTCAATAAGAAGAATAGAACAAGTTCTTTAAGTATAAATCCACATTGATCCAGTATCACATAATGTATCATCAATACACATTCTAAACAGTAGATCTAAGCATATAAACATAGTTGAATCACAAATCGACATGCATAAGATCAAGATCATAAAGTCATACATAGGATAAAATTGAGTTTGTGAAAGAGCATGGGTTCATCATGAAATTGGATTGAAAATCACGTCCAAATCAGTAGATAATTACCAATACATTCATATTATGCTTTTGAAATCAATTTAAGAAAGAACCCATGGCTAGATTGAAGAAGAAGAGGTTTGATCATGGAACTTCTTTGAAAACTTTGAGATTAACTCTCCAAGTGAAAGGTTACTTAGAGATGAAGGATCACCATACCTTTGTACATGAAGAACCCACTAAAAATTAATGAAGAACCCATGAGAATCCAATCTACAAGCCGACCTTGAACTTCACCTTCAATGGAGGTTCTTAGAGAGAATATTTTGGGAGAGGGAGGTTTGATTTTTGTATGGGGGATTGGTATGGGCTATTCACGTTTTTAATCAACCTAATATACCCAAAATTAGTTAAATAAACCACCTAGGGTCAGGTTAGCACATGGGGTGAATTTCCCATTCACCCCAATAATAGGCAGCGTGCATGGCAGTGGCACTAACCTGCATCAACGGACCTAATCGATTGGGCGTTGGTCCATCGACGGGCCGTTCTGTGCCCTCCGTTGATTGGGTCTGAGGCTGTACTGTGGTCAAGACTTCCCCAGGATAAGTGACCATCGACGCTTCCCCATTGACGGGGCGTCAGTCAACCAACGGGACATGCACTGAGCTCGTCGATTGACACTGCCAAGGCAGTGTCTCGACAGCCTTGGGTCCTTCTTGTGGGCCCTTTTGGGGGGCCCTTGAAAAGTCGTACCTAGAAGTTTCCAACGTAAATATGCACATTGACAAGTCAAGGACCTTCCATGCAAGTTTCACCCAAAATGTAAACATAAAACCCATCCAAACAGCCTAGATACCATCAAGACATACTTGGACGTCTCAAGGGCTAACTTTCGAACGTCTTGGACGTTCTTGGACGTTTGACTCCAAACTTCACGAAACTGCATATAATGCCTATAAACATCATTATAACTCATTTTAAGACTTCATAAGCTCATGTCATACAATTATAAACACGTATAGACACATGAGGCACATAGGTGACTAATCGTCGAACATCTTGGTCGTCCCTTGACGTTTGACTTCTAAATCACCTCAAACTTTACACACTGACTCAATACCATATTTTAAGCCATTTTAAGACCTTATAACCTTATGACAAACATGTTAGTCTCTAGAAACCCTAACTCATTTTGGGGGTCTTATAGTAACCAACCTCAGGCGCTGGTAAAGCTACATGAATGGGTCCGTGGTCTGAGAGTGATAACCTCTCTCTACGTAACCTCGACTCCTAGGCGTAGAACCACCATAATCACCTGAATGATGAGTCATCTTGCCCTCATGCTACTCAAATACCTCATGCCTAATCATCTCTAACTCCTAGCAGCATCTATCACCTTCTGAAACGAAACACTAGAAGTAGCAACCTGAGAAACTCCCAGACGAATCGGAATAATCAGTCCCTTACCAAAACTTCTCACTCTCTCAGACTCTGTGGGAAGTATCATAATCATGCCTAGCCAAGGCATGAAATTTATCCTCATACTCTGTGACTGACATACCATCTTGCTGCAAACCCTCAAACTCGGCCCTCTTGCGCTCTCTCTCACTGCGTGGAACAAACTTGGCTAGAAATACCTGAGTAAACTGAGTACAGGATAGTGGAGGGGATTCAGCTAGCCTACTACTAATATAATCCCTCCATCACTGCTTGGCTGAGCCAGTCATATGAAATGCTGTATAGTCTACTCCATGAGACTCCACTAATCCAAGATTATGCAACCTCTCATGAAAACTAACTATAAATTCATAAGCACCCTCAGTTAAGTCACCAGTATAATTCAGAGGATTCATTAGTCTGAACCTCCCAAACATCTTTTGTTCATAAACGATCATAGAAGGCTTGTTCTCCAAATGTGATACAATAACTAGAAATTCCATACTATCCAAACGGGGAGCTACATCAGCTGCTGGCTGAACCCTAGGAGTCTGAGAATCTGGAGCAACTATCAGATTTGGAGTCTGACCTCCAAAATGGGTTTGTGAGGCATCAGAAGTGACATGCAAAGTTCCTGCTTGATCCATCCCCTATAGAAGTCCTAACATACGAGCCAAGGTTCTTGAAGCACTTGGGTGACAATAATACTGGGTAGAGCCTGAGCTGGTCCATCCCCCTCGAAACAATTTTCCACATCCCCATGAATAACATTAGCTTCAGGAGGTACTGTCCTATCACGGCCTTGGATAGCTATTGGTTGACCTTCCACAGGTGCTGCAATACGACCCCTACCCCGACCTCTACCTCGAGCTCGTCCCCTGATTCTACCTCGGATACTGCTCCTAGAAGCAGGCACATGAATAGGCTCATGACCACCACTTGCCGATGTACGAGTTCTCGCCATCTTAGAAAGAATGAGATATCAAGATTAGAATTTCAACAAGGTAGAGTGCGCACGATAGTGAATGAAAGAACACAATTTTTCCTAAATGTCCTATAGCCTCTCGAATATAAGTATGGACGTCAACATACCGATCCGCAAGACTCTACTAGAAATTCCTCTTGTACTCGTAAGACCGATGAACCTAAGGCACTATACCAAATTGTCACGACTAAATTCACAAGTCATGATGGCACCTATGTTCCCAACCAATAAGTAAGCCAACCCAACATATTTTTTCCAATTTTAACTAAATAATGAGAAAAAGGTAAACACTAAGTACAAATCTCCAATATAAAGCTCTTTATAAATACGAATTGCGGAAAGCTAAAAATACCTGCCAAGAATTGGTGTCATAAGTACAAGAGCTTCTAAAATATGATGCAAGTCTGAAATTAAATGATAATCCAACATAAGGGATATCCTGTCTGAATACTAAATAAACGAATAAGTAAAAGATAGACGGAGGTGTGGGCCACAAAACAACCAAGCAGCTCACCACAACTCCAAGACACTCCAAACTCGAACTCAAATTACTCCACGAGATGTGCTCATACTCGGAATCGAATCTGCACCACAAATAGTGAAACAAGTGTAGTATGAGTACGAAACCACGTGTACCCAGTATATATCATTTACCGATAACGAAGAAGTAGTGACAGGAGTTTATACAAGAAAATCAGTTCTTTATTTATACAAGTCTATAGTACATTTGCCAGTCAAGTTTCATCAAATAGAGGTAATAAAATATCAAGCACTTCCCAACCACCAATAAAAATACATAATCGTAAAAATAAAAGGATGTCATGAAATGCAATGCAATAGTTACCATGAAATGATATGTCTCAGAATACCTAATACTCTTTCACCGTATATACATGATACTCCTCGGAAATACATCGAGAGTTCATGACCCATGGGGGACTCGCAAGGTCCATATAACGACACGGATAATCTCCACGTATCTGTGCGAAAGATCTCAACACACTATCATAAAATCAAATAAAATCCCGCACGGACGGTCTCCACGTGCCCAAAGTATAATCTTAAAATCTCACCATCCCCAACTCGGACAATCTCCACGTGCCTAACTTATACTCAATCTCATGTCAATGCATGTGCACAATATTATTTCAATAAAGAGGATGATGATGAATCTCAATCAATGAAATAGCAGCATAACACATAACCAGCTCTACTATTATAATATATACAGGTTAAATAAGAAACACAATCACTCAAGGGATTCAATTCAATAATACATCATCTAATGCCAATATGCTTTGGCATTCTCGGATTACAACCCGCCTACTATAGTAATAAACTTTCCCTTTATAATCTCGGTACTCGTACCAATGCCCGTCACACCATTGGTACGGGACCCCCATGTTTCTCCCTTACCCATTGTCTATTTCATTTTTAATCTTTAATTAGGAAAATATTCTTTAACAAGTCTGAAAAGTCTTAACATATCATAGATGCCGAAATCGTGCCACAAATCCTCAAGATTTTCCTTCCCTTTTCGCAAAGCTTCAGAACGTTCCCAATCTACCAAATGTGTAATATCCGCAAACAAATGTGTTCATAGACACCCGTATTGTTATATGTCTATCCTAGCCCCAAAAACTCACTCATATCTCTCATCAAGCTCCTTAAATTTATACGTCAATAATCATATTTGCTCAGCTTCAAGCCTAGGGTTAAGTCTCAAATTACCAAAATATCTTATATCTAATAGTATTCATATAATGTGATAAAACTAATATTTAATTACCTATCTTAGTATATGAAACTTGAATCTTAATTTGAAATTAAGTAAATTAGGAGATCAATATGACTCCTTAATTTACGAACTTGAAAAAAAAAGCAATGTAAACATGACATTTGCAATTGATTACGTATATTATATAATTTCTAAAAGAAATTGATATCAAATTCCAACCACCAGAATGACTACCCAATGATTGTCTTACAAATATCTTTTTCACACCATAGGCTAATACTACATTCAGAATTAAAATTTCAACCAAACTTAAAACCAAATTGGACAATACTACATGGATACTTAAATAATATAATAATGCTAATAACTTTAGTCACCCTAGATTAGATTTTAAATGTATTCAATGAAAATTTAAATCTTGACAGAGATGGTATACATTTACCTGAACGACGGTTCCTTATAGATACTGAGAAGCAATTATCCCTATTCCTATTTTCTTCAAATTCTGATATAACAATTTTAACCCCTCTAATTTATTTTGATTCCATGGGCCAAATCAAAAAGGATACTAAATGAATTATGGATTTGACCCACTAATTATTTAACTATATTAATTATTTAATAAATATTCATCAACTAAATACTCGTAGTTACGGACTAGTTTAAAAATGCCCCTTTAAATTTTTTCGAAAAGAATCAAAATAGTCCTAATTGTCAAAAATACCTACCAGTTCGTTACAACACATGATTAACGTTGTCATTTCATAATCCATTTAGCTTCTACATATATTAGAATTAATGTTAAATTACTTTTTTTTAGTTAGTTTCTTGGATGGTAACAAAATTATGAGAATATTTTAGAAAATTATATTTGTTTTTTTTGCTCAACAAAATCAACTTATGAAGATATCATATCTGTTGAGAATATGTCTCAGATATTGCATAAATAAACAGTTAGCTATTTGTAGAATTTTAAAATTATGTTATTAGAGTCCTATTTGACTTATATTAGGAGTTAGTTGTTTTATTTGTTGTTTGAATTAAACTGATAAGTTAGTATCTTATTTTTTCTATTTTTAGTTAGGAATTATATCTATAAATGCAAGTTTGTGGATTATTAATAAAATAATTCCCTTTGATAATACTACAATATTTTTTTATCTCAAAGTCATTCTCCGTTATTTTCTTAATTTCTTTATTAAAAAATCAACAATTGGTATCAAGAGCCTTCTTCTTGAGGGACCTGTGAATAGAAATGGATTCTGAAAATAGTTTTTCACAAATGGCTCCTCTTATTTTTGATGGTGAGAACTATCAATTATGGGTTGTGAGAATGAAAACTTACTTGGAGGCTCTTGATCTTTGGGAATACTTGGAAGAGGATTATCAAATTAATCCGATGCCAAATAATCTCACCGTGGCCCAAATCAAGAGTCACAAGGAAAAAAAATCATTAAGTCGAAGGCAAAAACAGCTTTATTTGTTGCTGTTTCGACAACTGTTTTCACGAAAATCATGACTCTCACATCACCACATGATATTTGAAATTATCTGAAGAAAGAATATGCTGGAGATTAAAGAATACGAGGAATGAAGGTATTAAATTTAATGAGGGAATTCGAATTGCAGAGAATAAAGAGTCAAAAACAGTCAAGGAATACTCCGACAAATTTCTTGATATTGTCAACAAGATAAGATTACTAAGCACTGAGTATAAAGATACAAAAATATTGAAAAAGTTCTTGTTACAATGCCCAAAAGATATGAAGCTTGTATAAATACCTTGGAAAACACACAAGATCTGTCCAAAATTACCTTGGCAGAATTGTTAAATTCTTCGTAGGTTCAGGAACAAAGGAGACTTATGAGACAAGATGACATGGTTGAAGGAGCATTAGTAGCCAGCACAAAATATGGTAAAGTTTTGAAAAATTACCCACCTTGTCAGCACTGTGAAAAAAATGGACATCCATCATATAAATGTTGGAAAAGTCCAGATGCATAGTGCAAGAACTGGCTGTAATTTGCAAAAAAAAATTTCAAAAGGATGAAACAGTTGCCCAAGTCACTACTGAAGAAGAAGAAGACCACTTATTTGTGGCAACTTATTTTTCAACCAAAAAATATGATTGTTGGATGATTACTAGTGTTGTACAAAACAGATGACATATGAAAGAAATATTTTTAATGAGTTCATTCCTATGGAAAATAAGAAAGTCAGAATTGGGAATGGTGATTGTATTCATGCAAAAGGAAAAGGGTATTTTCAATTAAAACAAATTCAGGTACAAAAATAATTTCAGAGGTATTTATGTGCCTGATATTGATAAACGTTTGTTTAGTGTTGGTCAGTTAATAGAAAACGAATTTAAATTATTATTTGGAGACAAATATTGTCGGATCTTTGATTCTACTAAACAAGAGATTTTACAAGTTGAAATGAGAGGTAAGAGTTTCTCATTTAATCAAACAGAAGATGCACACAAGCCTTACAAGAAAAAGGACGAATTAGCAGATTTGTTCACAAGGTCAATTTCAGATGAGACTACAATCTACAATTTCTGATCCAAGAAGGAGTGTTGAGAATATGTCTCAGATATTGCAGAAATAAACAGTTGGCTATTTTTAGAATTTTTAAATTATGTTATTAGAGTCCTATTTTACTTATATTTAGGAGTTAGTTGTTTTTATTTGTTATTTGAATTAAACTGATAAGTTTGTATCTTATTTTTCTATTTTTAGTTAGGAATTATATCTATAAATGCAAGTCTGTGGATTATTAATAAAATAATTCTCTTTGATAATTCTGCATTATTTTTTCTCTCAAAGTCTTTCTATGTTATTTTCTTAGTTTCTATATTAAAAAACCAACACTATCAAACACACTTTTATTTTTAGGACAATATAGTCGTGTAAGTACAATTTTTTGACTTAAAAAATATAAGACACATATTTAAATAATATATCATATTAAAAACTTAATATTGAATAGTAAAACTTATTTAACTCTTAATTATTTTCTTTTATAACACCTCGTTGGACCTGATATTTGAAGAAATGCTTGGGTGATCCTTCATTGATTGTACCAAATGAGAATGTTGGGAGTAAGGATAGCTTATCCTATGAGGAGATTCCGGTTTAAATTTTGGATCGTCAAGTTCACAAGCTGAGAACAAAAAAGTTGCATCAGTCAAAGTCATTTGGAGGAATCAGTTTGTTGAAGAAGCAACTTGGGAAGCTGAATAGGATATGAAGAGGAGATATCCACATCTCTTCGAATCCGGAGAGAATGAAGATCAAAGTACTAAATTCTCTTTTTAGCACTTTATAAGACTATGTGTAAGCATGTATTACTTGCTTTTGTTGGTTGAGTGCTGAAATGACGTTACTACCCTTAGTTTACTGGAGAAATTCTCATTGGAGGACGAATGTTATCAAGAGGGAGATATTGTAACATCTTGTAATTTGAAGTAACGAAGAATAAGCTAGGAAACCAAGGACAATCATTTTTGGAAATAAAAAGAGAAATCTGTAAAATTTCTAGATTTTAAAAAAAGGTTTATGGTCATTTCATACAACGATAACTTCTAGCTCAGGATGAGTTAGGGCCAGTTCTTATATGGTTGGAAATCCCTGAGATATTTCCTACGCCGTTGAGTTTGCAAAATTATGATATCGTATGAGGGATATATGCCTATCGGAAGTTGGGCTATTGGATTGAGGAAAATCCAATCCGGATTTTAGTAAAGGTAAAGAAGTATTTTCACACTACTATTTCCTAATTTGTTTTAAGGGTTTATTAGGGAAAAAGTCAAAAGTTAAGTCAGTTTTTAGAAGATTGAATATGCTTAGGGCTTTGGAGAAAAGAGAAGAGAAGAAGGAGAAAAGAGAAAAGACCAAGGTTCGCCTAGATCATTGAGTGAGTTTCGTCGTAGGTGATCCCTTTCAGGTATGTGAGATCTTTCTGTGATGGGTTATTTCACCCGCACAACAATATGTTTAATTCAGCGCAATTAGAATATGTTGAATGATGAACATTGATGTTCTTGATGAAAAATCATTGAATTTTTGTTGGTTGAGTTGTGGTATACCTTTGGTTGTTTGATTCGTGTTTCCGGGCTATTTTACGAGTCTAAAATATAGGGTATTGAGTATGTTAGTGATCCTAAGTGTTTGGGGAATATCCATGGAAGTTTGGGAGCTTTAGAGTTGAAAATCGGATAAGAAAAGTCGGAAAACACGTTTGACAGGCCCTGGGGCGCCGCGCCTACCAGATTCGCTCAGGACAGATTCTGCCCGTCAGGATCTGGCACCCCGTGCCTCTCAGAGCACCAGGGTCACCTGTAGATCCCATTTCTCCCTCATCTTTTCGTACTAGTTCTTAAGTGATGTGCCTATTATTTCGAATTGATTCGAACACTCTAAAGTACATCTAAACATCATGAAATCATCCCTAAACATGAGATCATGATCCTTGAATCTATAATCCAATTCAAGGGAAGTTAATATCAAAGTCAAAGAAGTTTAGATTCAAGTCAAAGTAAGTTCCTAAAGCATTCAAGAGTCTTAAACAACCATTTTAACTTTGTTTTAAGGTTCAATCAATAAGTTGAAAAAAGAGTAAAGAGTTGAGTTAAATTCTCAAGAGTAATAAGGGAATAAGTAGTCCCTAAGAGTTTAAACAAAATGTTTTCAAACTTTTGAGAAATAAAGGAAGCTAGACTTCCACTGAGCCTATGGCTAGTTTGAGTAAAAGAAAAAAGGAAACTATAATTTCCAAGAAAGCTTTTGAAGCTAAGTTTGAGCAATCATATCAAACTAGAGAAGTTGTTTTAAAAACAATTGAGCTGAGTATTTTGGGAGCAGTATTGATCACCGATATGGTGATGCGAGTTCATAAAATCAAGTCTCCATAAACCATGTAGCCAGCATGGACAAATAAAGGATCCTACTTTTTAGATGATTCCTTAGTGCTTTTTAGCATAGATTAGTGGATCCACTTAGTAGTTCAGATTCTATATCGATGACAAGGTATATAGCGATCCTTTTGCAACATGAGGTAATACATTGTACCATCACTTAGGCTCATAGTGATGGTTTTCGGTTAGAGAATCTCCCACAAAAATTATATTACTTTCATATATAAGTAAAATTGAGTTTATTATTGTTTTATCTTTAATGAACTAAGTATTTAAACTGTTTACATGCTTTCTTTATATCGCATGTGTCTTTACTGCTTTATATTGAGTTGTTATTTCATGAATTGAGTAGAGCCAAGGTAAGTTCATTCTTACTCCTTTTAAGCTTTATAGTTGTGTTTAGCATTCAAACTTTCATACTCGTACATTCAATGTACTGATACCAGTGGGCCTGTATTGTCTTATGATGTAGACGCAGGTAACCAAGATCCACACGTAACGCTTCGTTTATCCAGTTGAGCTTTAGAGTCAGGGTGAGCCTCCTTACATACCGGTATCCTTTTTATACCTTTCCAGTCTTTCTATTTCAGAATAATGTGGGGTCTGTCCCAACATTCATCAAAGTAGTTTTAGAGGCTTCATAGACAGATATAGTTAGTTCGTTAGTCTTTTGATTTTTTAAGTAAACGATAAGTCTTTGAGTTGCCGTTTTGGCTAAGTATTATTTTAAAGTTATTTCTTGAGCTATCTCTTGGTTTAAGTCTTCCGCTGAGCTAAGTAAGTCAGGCCAAGGGTTAGCTCAAGGACAACAATGGTCATTGGGTGCCGTCCACGTCCAAGATGTAGGCTCGGAGCGTAAAAAACCTGGTATCAGAGCACAAAGTTCAAGACTCCTAGGGAACTATGGAGCCATGTCTGTAGAGTCTTAGTCATAGGTGTGAAATACGTCATATCTATGATTAGGAGGCTATAACATTTAAGAATTTCTCACTTATTTCATATTCTTTTCATGCGTTAGAGTTTATCTCTAAAAGTCTCTCTCTAATTTGTGCTTGCGCGTGAAGCCTGAACTCCTCTAATTCGTGCAACTTCATTATTCTCTTCCTTGCAGCTAACTCAGCATGCATATTCAACTTTTTGATTGCCCAATATGCCTTATGCTCCAATTTAGCTAGTAGGTGACATGTTTTTCCAAACACCATTCGATAAGAAGAAATCCCTATCAGTGTCTTGTATGCAGTCCGATATGAACACAAGTCATCGTCTATCTTGTCAGCCTATCTTTTCTTTGGTCATTCACAGTCTTTTGGATGATCTGGTTGACCTCCCTATTCGAAACTTCCACCCGTCCACTAGTTTGGGGATGATATGTTGTAGCCACTTTGTGTATCACCCTATATTTGGCTTATGCACTGAATTATTAATAAAGTGCGTACCTCCATCACTGATCATAGCCCTTGGAGTTCCAAATCTGGTAAAAATGTGTTTCCGAATGAACTTCACAACCACTTTTGCTTCATTAGATTGTAGTGCCACTGCCTCCACCCACCTAGACACGTAGTCCACTACGACTAGGATAAATTGATTACCACGGGACAATGGGAATGGTCCCATGAAGTCTATCCTCCATACATCAAAGATCTTAACCTCTAGTATATTTCTCAATGGCATCTCATGCCTTCTAAAAATGGTGCAATCCTTTGACACTGATCACAATCTTTTACAAACAAAGCATCATCTATAAATCGAGTAGGCCAAAATAAACCAGATTGCAATACCTTATGTGCAGTTCGTTCGCCTCCATGGTGTCCACCATATGGTGAAGAGTGATAACTCTCCAACACTTGTGTCACCTCCTGCTTAGCTATACACCTTCTCATCATCTGATCAGGTCTTTTCTTGAATAAGAAGGGTTCATCACATTTATAAAACCGTGCATCTTACTTCAGCCTCTGTTTTGAAGTGTCGAGGCTCCAAATGGAAATAAACCACTCACTAGAAAATTCACAATATCAGCATACCAAGGAACTTGACCAATATCCAAAGTAAGCAATTGATTATCAGGAAACTCTTCATGAATCTGCCTTCATTCTTCACATGAGTTGAATCCTCCAGTATGGACAGATGGTCATCTATTTGGTTCTCAATTTCCTTCCAAGTCTCTTATCTCTAGATAAAACTTTTGCAAAAGCAGAATCCACCTAATCAACCTTGTCTTTGCATCATTCTTGTTAAACAAATACCGAATTGCACCATGATCAGTGTAGACTATAACTTCGGTTCCCACCAATTATGATCTGAACTTGTCAAATGCGAACACTAATTCCAACATCTCCTTCTCATCAACAGTATAATTTGATTGGGCTGAATCAAGTGTCTCGATTGCATAATAGATGGAGTGGAATATCTTGCCTTTTTGCTGCCCTAGCATTGCACCAACCACTATGTCACTGGCATCACACTTAAACTCAAATGGGAGCTCCTACTTCGAAGCAATCAAAATAAGAGCTTCAATCAACTTCTTTTTCGGCAAGTCAAATGCCTGCAAACACTTTTCATCAAACAGAAACTTTATCTCTTTATCTAATAGGCTGCACATAGGTCTTGCAGTCTTAGAGAAGTCCTTGATAAATCTCCTGTAAAAAAAAGCATGTCCTAGGAAACTTCACACTCCTTTCACTGTGATAGGAGGTGACAACTTCTCAATAACTTCCACTTTAGCTTTGTCCACTTCCAGCTCACTTTTTGAGATCTTGTGCCCAACACAATTACCTCTCTAACCAGAAAGTGATACTTCTCTAGTTCAACACCAGATTGGTATTTTCACATCTAGCAAGAACTCTATAAAGATTAGTCAAACAAAGTTCACCAAACACCAAGAGGTCGTCCATGAACACTACAACAAAATCCTCCACCATATCATGAAAGATTTCCATCATACATCTCTGAAATATGGCTGGGGCATTGCACAAGCCGAATGGCATGCGCTTGAACGCATACAAACCATACGGGCAAGTGAATATAGTCTTCTCCTGATCCTGTGGTGCAATGACATCATAACATATGAGCACTATGCCCTTAGGACACCTCAAAACACACTTGTGCAATGCATGTGAAGCATCCCATACTACCTCACACACTAGCATGTCTTGAAGTCACCCTATCTTGTTTCATTAAGTCTCTAGTAGCCTTACTTCATACTAAAGAGTACTATGCTCTTATGATTCCCTCAAAACATGCTTGTGCAATGTACATGAGGCAGCCCATAATACTCCATATACTAAGCCCATCTTGAAGTTATCGTTAACCTTTCCATCTTCCATAGCCTTATCATTACTTAACTTCACTTAATAAGATTATATCATCTTTAGTCTACTTTACTAGGAAAGGAAACTCTAGTCCAATTCTATCTTCAAAATCTTCTTCTTTAGTGACCCTAGGTTATACCTTGTGCAATGCATTCATGATGTCCCATACCACCATTCATGCAAGGTACTACTTTGGATCCTTTCTCTTTTACTTCTTACTATGAAGCCTAGCCCCTATCTTTATCTTTTGAACACTTTGAGATACTTCTTTAAGTATGTCTAGGTTCCTTAATCATATGGATCCTACGAGATACTTTTAAAGGTATGTCTTGATCCCTTAATCATGAACACTACGAGATACCCCTTGGGCATGTCTAAGTTCATTCATACATTATGAACACTACGAGATACCCCTTGGGCATGTCTAAGTTCATTCATTGCTTTGAACACTACGAGATGATTCTCAAGCATGTCTAAGTTCATAGGATATGGAGATCTCTACTAGGATACCTTGACTCTACTACGTGAAGGACTCCCGCCTCATGAGACCTAATAGAATAGTCATCACAACTACTAGGTGTGGATCTCCTTTTTACTTGGAGTCCGGACCCTTGCTAGACTATTTGTCTCACTTTGCATATCCACTTGGAGTCAAGCATATACTCCAAGGTTTACTTGTCAAGCCTTGCTCAACCTTCTCTCATGGAGGGATGTCCTAGACAATCTGTCCATGCTCAAGTGAATTCTATCACTTTCAATCAACAACCCTAAATCTACAGCCAATACAACCATCCTAAGGTTCATTTTTCATCAATTCATTCTATCTTCATTCATAAGTAGATTATAGAGCCTTTGAGCCTTAGCTTTCTTCTCACATTCTTCAACATTAGGTGAATATAGCCATAGTTCATACTTTAGTGTTCAATTCAATCAAGACCAATCCCAATTCATCAAACCTAGTCCAATTCATACTTAGATGATTCAATCATGATCAATTAGTATATAATGTAATCGGGTTAAGAAGAATCAATACAAAACCTTCATCAAGTCTCTAATGGCCTAAGATCACTAGGATCACCCTCAAATTCAATTAACATAATTCACCATTAAAAAGCCATAAAAACAGTATATAATCATCATATAAACATCATTGAATGCTACCCACTATATTGGGATCACAATCAAGCTTTACCCACAATGCAATCACAACCCTCTCTTGAATGGGGTTCTTTGGATTCATAATTGGAGGGAACTAGGGGGGCTTAATGGATGGAAGAATACATGAATGAATAAGATTCACATAACTTAGATTAGAGACTTAAACCTAGATTGAAACCTTGGTGAATTCGTCCTAAAGCAGCCTCCAATTTCTCGTCTTCTTCAATGGTGGTTTTGGGAGAATTTTGGGAGAGACAGGTTTTTGATTTGGATTCTAGGGTCTAATTGGCTATTGTACTGATTAAATACCCTTAAAATACCTAAAATAACCTCCAATAATTAATCCCTAAAGTGCCCAAAAGACCCCTGCACTTAATGGACATTTTAACCAATTCAAATATGACTTAAAAATGACGCGACCAAATCTGAGAGTTTACTGCGCATCGCGGAGGCATTTTCGAATCTTGTTTCTGGAAAATTTCAAGACAGAATGGTTCGTTATGGCCCAGAGTCGCAGGCAAGAATTTTTCCCTTCAAGTGTTGGCTGCGCGTCGCGCATCAATTTCCAAATCTTGGCTGCTTGGTAGCTTCGATGACCCATGTTTGGGTCCTCCTCGGGGACCCTTAGGCTAGTCCCCAGGGCGTCGTTCTCGGAAGTTTCAACCTTTTACATGTAAGACAATGTATAGGAACTATATATATTCAATTTCACCCTCAAAGCATCCTTCAAAACTCCCTTACAAAACACTACGACGCACTAGTTTGATTCGACTAGTTTCCAGACGTCTTGGACGTCCTTGGGCGTTTGAACTCCAAACACTTCCAAACTTTATATACTGAATCTTAACATTATTTTTAGTCATTTTAGGACCTTATAAGCTCATTACACCCATGTTAGGCTCTATTTTGATCTACCTCATTTTTGGGGTGTAACAATACCCCCCACTTGGGAAACATTCGTCCTCGAATGACACCTTACTAAATACTTCTATAAAGGGTCAACTCTAGACTAGCTGCCCATCGTACATGCATTATAACTAAATGTACATACTTAAATCAAGGAAAAAAAAATCTATTCCAAGTTAATCATAACTACACATAATCGTAATAAAGACCTCATAAATAGGCTACTTATCCCCCACTTAGGAACAAACCACACATGTCTTTCTAACATCAATTCCTCATCATAAGGAAACATCAAAATGTGCAAGCCAAATCATAATCGTGGAAAGTTTGGAAAATTTCATAAATCAATAAAGAGACACATACCGGAAAAGGACATAAGGATATCACTTTTGATAAACCCTGGATTTGAGAGAAAAGAACCTATCCTTGGCTTTAGGGACACCTTTCTCACTATTAGTAGCAACTTGCTTGCCTTCGCTTCCTTTGGTCTTAAGATCCGGACAATCTCTCACTTTATGCCTATCCTTCCCACACCTAAAAAAAACCATCCGTGCCGGCTAGGCACTTAAATAAAAAACATATCAAACAACATAGCTTAAATCACGTGCACTTTCATAGAATTGGTGTGTTTGAATTTGAAATGAGAAATAGAGACGAAGTAATTAGTAACCAATCAAATGTTGGGTTGGCCCCACAAAATAAATGGAAACAAGATTTATTTGCTTCATGCTTTCCTTAACCTTATTTATCATGGAATCTCTATAAGATCAGTGATAATTTGTGCAATATGAATGTTTGGGGGTTGGTTTAGGTTCACTTCTAATTGTAGCCAACATAAAATCATAAAGTTATTGTGGTTTAGGTGAGAAAAAACTCGTCGTGATAATTGTGTTACGGTCGTGTGGGTTTCGGTTCAAATGGTGATGGAGTAGTAAGGTTGTGCATATATCTACCTTGTCCTTCTATTCTTACTTGAGCTTGAATCTAATGAATTTGAGTAAAGCTTGTTTCTGATAGGGCTTTTTCATCAATAATCATAAACAATGAGATTTCGCAAATCCAAATTTCTACATTTATTTCTTGTCTTCTCCGCTTTTCAGTGTGTGAACAATAGAGTAATAAGAAAATTTCCGATTAAAGAATAATGCACCTTGTGCTTTAACTCTTGTACCTTTCTCTTTCATAAATCGTAATTGTAGTGAATAAGAACGCCCACTCAATATATATATATATATATATATATATATATATATATATATATATATATATATATATATATATATATATATATATATATATATATATATATATATATATATATATATATATATAAACTAAATTAAATGTAATATTATATTTTCTGTTTATAATCCGTTATCATGCAAGTGTCGTAGGATCATAAAGTACAAAATAAAATGGTTAAAGATGTGGAGTTCTAGATTCTGATCCCTCTATAAATGTGATAATCATATTTTTTAAAACTGACTAAAAAAAAGAAGTAAATTATATAAACTCTCAGAGAAAGTGATATTTTTATTATAATTAAGTTGTTGAAGACAAAAATGTAGGCCAATTCTACAATCCAACAGCATGGACCGTCATTGAGACGACGGTTCGTAGGAGCCTCCGTCACTCTATACTTAGAATATTTCAGCATCATGCACCATAACCACTTTTCATATCACTTCTACGGAGCCCGTAAGTCATTTAACGGTCCTTAAGTCACCCTCGTGGTGGTATTCTCCCATAAGCTCCTATGCCAATATCTTGGCCCATAACTAATTTATTGAACCACCTACAATGAATCTTAACGCATAACTTTAACACCCCAAAACATAAGACAGGTCCACAACCCACAGGATAGGTACCCAACCCCCACAACATAAAACAATTCATACTTGATTTGTCACGCTTTTCAAGTACTTGGACCCCCAAAGATCCCTAAGATGTAATCTACATTGTTTAACATGAAATTTAGGTCTACAAAAGAATTATTACAACATTTAAACATTAATTTCGACCACTCATGGACTAACAATTTAACAACCATAGTACAATAAGTAAATTAGCATCACTCATAGAACACACATACAAGGAAATAGTCAAACATGTACCTGATGTGGTACCTGAGCCAACTGAGCCTGCTCTTTTCCCTGATATACTCTCAGTCAGGCATCATCAGACAAATTCACATGCAAGTAAAGGCTGGCAGCAATTTACAGATGCTATCACCAAAACAATTTCTAAGAAGAAAGAAGGAGTTGTTTTCATTCTGTGGGGAAACTATGCCAGCCTGAAAGTCAATGTACCAAAACATCTAATGTTCAACAAGTCTAAGAAGGTATGTGGCTCCAATCTAATTAACTAATCAACTAACTAAAACAAATGTCTAATCCCAGAAATGGTGGACATACACGACAAAACTGACCCACGGAATATTTGCAAGTTCAAAATTAATAATATCCCACATCACATATTACTAAATTCTGATGAACCCGTCTACAATCACCCGGAGGACCAACTAATAATCTAGTAACATGTGATATGGGATATTATTAATTTTGAACTTGCAAATATTCCTACATAGTAACTCCTTCCGCACTTGGGGCAAGTGGATTTGGAAGACTCACTACCCTTCTCCTTGTCAACCCTAGAGGTGTTGGACGGAATATCTTGGTTTAGTTCTAGGCCTATCTCATCCCTCGGTCTTAGCATGGAAAGACTTATCACCTTCATACCTAGACCTCTTCTTTTCTCTAGCCCTCTCCTTCCTTAGTTTTGACTCTTCTATTTGTTGGGCAAACACCATCAGTCGGGAGATATCCATAACATCAACAAGCATGGCCATACGATATCATTCTTCTACTAGATCGGACACCCCCGTCACGAACCTATTCATCAAGTCTCTAGGATTTTCCACCAAGCTAGGATCATACTTAGACAAAAGAGTAAACTTCAAAGCATACTCCTTTGACACTCAAACTACCTTGCTTGAGGTTTATGAACTCCTCCAACTTAGCCTCCCTCAATTCACTAGGAAAGAACCTATCAAGGAAAGCCAGCTTAAAGTCTCCCACTCAATGGAACCCGCTCCTATTGGTCTACTATCCTTCCATTGCTCATACCAAAGTTGGGCAACATCTTTCAATAGATAGGAAGCCAACTCCGCCTTTTCATGGAAGACACTCTCATGATTGCAAGCACCTTATACACCTCACCAATAAACCCATTCGGATCTTCATCAACTTTGGAGCCATAGAACTCCGGTGGATTCATTCTCAATAATTCCTTACTCTAGTAGCACCCATTCCTCCTATTGGAATATCCGGAGCCACCTCTCATCTATTAGCTTGTGCCGTTAAGTCTTGAGCCAACAAAGTTATAGAAGCCCTAAATTCCTCAAACATGCCATTCCTTATTGGAGGGTCATTAAGAGCTTGAAGAGGAACTTGCTCTTGCACTTGGGGAGGAATATCTTATGCCCCACTCCCATCTCCTTCCCTTCTAGCATTAGCCCTAGTGTTAGACATAAACTACAACATCATAGGCAAACATAAGAAAAGGGCCTACCTAAACCAAACTCTATGGTACGACTTGAAGAATGACGAAGTGGAACTTTACTAAGCATCCCATAGCCTCCTATTCATAGGTGTGTCAGGACTCACACTGATAAATAAGACTCTACTAGATGTGGTTTTTGAGAAATTCTAAGACAATTTCATAACCTTATGCTCTGATACAAAGTTTATCACGACCCGCAAGTACACCCTAGTAGTTAGGGCAACCCTTAGGTCAGAACACGATGTACTTGACCTCTCGGAGGTCTTGTACAAGCCCTTAGACATCATTCATTGCATATATACGAAAAGTAGTGCGGAATTAAAACTTTTCTTTCAAAACATAATGCGTAAGTCATTTCATCAAACGTCTAACATATGTCTCATAAACCAACTATGACATCATGAATACAATAGTCTTGGGTCACGGACCATAAAAGTCTAACATAAAGGAAAAAATAACTACAACATAGTGGTGGTAGTCCTCGGATACTATGAGGACTCACCAATCTTCTCTTCTTGGAAACCTTGGAAACTCTACATTTGCAAGCCAACCAATATCCTCAAGACCCTACATGGACAACATGTAGGTAATATTCGTTAGTACGATATGTACTAAGTATGGAAACATCATACCAAACATAAGATATCTCAAAAGGGTTAGTTAATAATAGACATAATCATCTAAGATAAAGACATAAGCATAACATATATATCATAAGCATATTAAAGAATCATAAAACATATAAGAGTTAATACTTTACTCATTGCTTTTATTACTATTATGAACTATCTCACAAGCCACCTCCAAGTGTCCTTGTGCAAGGCTAAGGTAGCATGCCATACTACTACCAAAGCTAAGTACCTATCTTTGGTTCTACTTGATCATACTTCACTTTCGTAATCAAGACCTAAGGTTCATCATAACATATGAGCACTATGCCCCTAGTCCACCTTAAAACACACTTATTCAATGCATGTGAAGCATCCCATACCACCTTACACACTAGCATGTCTTGAAGTCACCCTATGTTGTTTCATTAAGTCTCTAGTAGCCTTACTTAATACTAAAGAGTACTACACTCTTATGATTCCCTCAAAACATGCTTGTGCAATGTACATTAGGCAGCCCATAATACTCCATATACTAAGCCTATGTTGAAGTTATCCTTAACATTTCCACCTTCCATATCCTTATCATTATTTAACTTTATTTAATAAGATTATCTCATCTTTAGTCTACTTTACTATGAAAGGAACTCTAGTCCAATCCTATCTTCAATCTCTTCTTCTTTAGTGAACCTAGGTTATACCTTGTTCAATGAACTAATGATGTCCCATACCACCATTCATGCAAGGTACTACTTCGGATCCTTTCTATATTACTTCTTACTATGGGGCCTAGCCCCTATCTTTATATTTTGAACACTATGAGATACTTCTTTAAGTATGTCTAAGTTTGTTAATCATATGGATCCTATGAGATACTTTTTAAGGTATGTCTTGATCCCTTAATCATGAACACTACGAGATACCCCTTGGGCATGTCTAAGTTTATTCATACATATAAACACTACGAGATACCCCTTGGGCATGTCTAAGTTCATTCATTGCTTTAAACACTACGAGATGCTTCTCAAGCATGTCTAAGTTCATAGGATATGGAGATCTCTACTAGGATACCTTGACTTTAATACATGAAGGACTCCCGCCTAATCATGAGACCTAGTGGAATAATCATCACAACTACTAAGTGGGACTCTCCTTTCTACTTTGAATCCGGACCATTGCTAGACTATTCGTCTCACTTTGCATATCCACTTGGAGTCAAGCATATACTACAAGGTTTACTTGTCAAGCCTTGCTCAACCTTCTCTCATGGAGGGATGTCCTAACTATCTCTCCATGATCAAGTGAATTCTATCACTTTCAATCGATCATCCTAAATCTACGGCCAACACAACCATCCTAAGGTTTATAATTCATCAATTCATTCTATCTTCATTCATAAGTAGATTATAGAGCCTTCTAGCCTTAGCTTTCTTCTCACATTCTTCAACATTAGGTGAATATAGCCATAGTTCATACTTTAAGGTTCAATTCAATCAAGACCAATCCCAATTCATCAAACCTAGTCCAATTCGTACTTAGATGATTCAATCATGATCAATTAATATAGAATGTAATCAAGTTAAAAAGAATCAATACAAAACCTTCATCAAGTCTCCAATGGCCTAAGATCACTATGATCACCCTCAAATTCAATTACCATAATTCACCATGAAAACTCCATAAAAACAGTATATAATAATCATTGAATTCTACCAACTAGATTGGGATCACAATCAAGCCCTACCCACAATGCAATCACAACCCTCTCTTGAATGGTGTTCTTTGGATTCACAATTGAAATGAAACTAGGGGGAAGAATCCATGAATGAATAAGCTTCATATACCTTATATTAGATCCTTAAACCTAGCTTGAAACCTTGTGTATTTGTCCTAAAGATGCCTCCAATTTATTTTCTTCTTCAATGGTGGTTTTGGGAGAATTTTGGGAGAGAAAGGTTTTTGATTTGGATTGTAGGGTCTTATTGGCTATTGTACTGCTTAAATACCCTTCAAATACCTTAAATAAATGCCAATAATCAATTCCTAAAGTTCCCAAAAGACCCCTATACTTAATGGATATTTTAACCAATTCAAATTTGACTTTAAAACGATGCGACCAAATCTGGGAGTTTATCGCGCGTCGCAGAGGCATTTTCAAATCTTGTTTCTGGAAAATTACGACACAGAATGTTTTGTGACGGCCCCCCGTCGTAGGGAAAGGATTTTGCCCTTCAAGTGTTGGCTGCGCGTCGCCCGGCAGCCTCCAAATCTTAGCTGTTTGGCAGCTTCGATGGCCCATGTTTGGGTCTTTCTCGGGGACCCTTAGGCTTGTCCCCGGGGCGTCGTTCTCGGTCGTTTCAATCCTTTACATATCAGTAAATGCATAGGAACCATCTATACTCAATTTCACCCTCAAACCATCCTCCAAAACTCTATTACAAAACACTTCGATACACTAGTTTAACTTCGACTAGTTTTCGAACGTCTTGGACGTCCTTGGACGTTTGACCTCCAAACACTTCCAAACTTTATATACTGACTTCTCCTTCAGCTCCCTCTTCTATCGTACATGTGCTCACCATAAACCTGCCTTTTTGTTTTCTTCAACTTTGTGGTAATGAAACGTACCCGCTCCGGGTCTGAAATCTCTTTTAGTTCGTAACACTATTTTTAGTCATTTTAGGACGTTATAAGCTCATGACACCCATGTTAGGCTCTATTTTTATCTACCTCATTTTTGGGGTGTAACAATTATATTTTTAGATGTGAAAATATTTAAACGCGGTTAATGCATGCATACAATGTAAATTCATGAATAATTCTTGGATAGATTAATAATGATCTCAATAATGATATTTATATAAACTCACTGTAATTTAAAATATTTATTTAGTTAAATATTTTATAATAGTATACATAATATTATTCCTATACAAGCTTAATCAAGAATCTCTTAACATATCACAACAATATTTACACGCATCATAATTTTCAAAACATCAAGAAGAGAAAAAAAATCCAAAATATATCGCATGAATTACGTCAGAAAGGTGGAGGATATATATATATATATATATATATATATATATATATTATGTATTATTTTATGTTCGTTTTACAAATTGAACAATGATAATTTACTAGTCTATATAATTTAATGTAAAAATTAAGTCAAATGAGGTTTCTTAAAAGAGAACTATTTGAGAAAACGGAACAACAACTTACTACAAAGACTAGATTCTTGAATTGAAGAACAATAGAAAATAATCAAACTAAAAAAGATCAATTTTTCGATGATGTAAATGGTTAATCATAGAAACTATAAAACTATAATTCTTTACTTCCCACACTAAAAACCTAAAATAGAAGCATGACTAGAAGATCACATATGTCGACATAGAAATTTGGTGGAGAGGGGAGAACGATTAATTTCTCTTGTCATTTTCTTCCACTTAGTTAGAAGTAGTAACTATTTGGAGTTACTCAATACCCATGAAAATATATTCATTCATTTCTATGTTTTTTTCACCATCGCCTTTGTCGCACGACCGAACAACCATTTTGTTTTTCTCCCGATTTCAAGTGGAGTCTCAGTTGCGATAATTAGAGAAGGAACAACAATTGAATGCTTAACGCGCTTGGACGAGGATGATGATGCATTCAAGATTGATTCTTTGGGAAAAATACTTTTGCCTTTTGGAAGCTTGAATATGGAATTATTGTTGCAGCTAGCAAGATATCTACGGCTCATGGGTGGATCATGATTGTGTTCACTGGAAGAAGATAGCAAGAAAATGTTCTTATTCTTTGACCTTTTCTCAATTTGTTTCTTTGCTTCGCAGTGTTTTGATGTGCTACACTTATAGTAATTTCTGTTATGCCATATAAATAAAATAATAATTTGGTTTATTCAAATATTATAAGTATATATACCATTAATACTTTTTAATACTTTTTGTTATGAAAATTGAGAATGGAAGGGAACATAACTTTCTATGACATGAAAAAAATGGTGAGAGAGAAAACCTCGGAAATGGGTAACCTTTGATATACTTCGGACCATACTTGCGCCATGCCCATATGTCATTTGCGAGTTCCTCTTGCGACGATTCATAGGTAAGCCTTATCGACTATTTTTTTCTGAATAAGAAGCACTAAAGTTAAAATTTTGAACATACACACATAAAAATGTAATGAAGTAAGTGGTTACCTTTTTTTAGATTGGGTAAATATATTCTTCATAGAAAAAGCAAAATTAGGATGAATGTTAGCCCCTTTATCGAGTTGTTGTTGTAGATCTATCCATTCTTGTGGTGTTGTAGTTGGTGGCACACACGCCGCCATTCTTCGTGATTGAGGAACAATGATTTGTTGGATAAATTGAATTGGTTGAATTGAATGTAAGTAGAGTTGGTGGTTGCTATTTTGGTTCGTTATAATAACCTGATCATATGATCTTTACTGACGAGCGATTGGAAAATCTAAAGAAACAATTTCAGTGAAACTATTAATACTATTCACCTAGTTGCTATTTTGGTTCTTTATACTAACCTGATCATATGATCTTTCCTGACGAGCGATTGGAACATCTAACGAAACAATATCAGATAAGCCATTAAAACTATTCATGCCAAGAGCTAAAAGTCTGTCAAAATAATTCCATACATGAGAAGCGTTCAAACATAATTTAGGAGCTACAACATTGTTAGGTTTATTGATATTACAACTTCTTGCAATCACACATATATCCCGAAGATTATCCCCCATTTTAGATCTATATATAATGATATCTAATTAAATACAAAAAATAAAAATGAGCTTATAAGATAAACTAATGATGTTTTCTATAAAAGCAGAGATGGAAAAGAGGATTCAAAGAGGGGGATGACTTTTAGAGGAAGTAGATTAGCAAAAAGAACGTTTTAGTTAGTAAGAAATATAAATCAAAGGTTGGAATTAAGAAAGTGAAACTATTTTACAACTTAAATAGAGAGACATAAAAGGTTATTTACCTACCACACATGTCCACATCTACTTTGTAGTTAATGCAAACTAAATAATTTTTTCTATTTTCGAGTGAATGACATAGGTGAAAAAGTAGTATTCAAAGAGAATTTATGTGACATAGGAGAAGTCAAATAAAATTTTATGTACCCTTTTTTTAAGATCTTACATATCATATGATATACACGAAACTAAGCAAAGTCTATGATATGAATCGAAATTTGGGCGTGATGATGCTTACCATGACCCCTCAGTAGGCAATCCAATAAGCCAAAATTTACAAAACATAAGAATATAATGATAAACAACAAGAGGAAACAAGAATAAAGATACAAAATAGGGCCATAGAATAGAAAAATAAACAAGATACACAATATACAAAAGATGCCTGAAAATGACCAAGAACGACAAAGTAGCATAAGAACCAAATCTCCAAACCTGGTATCACCAGTACATGAAGAATTATGTATAGAAACTTAATATAAAAAATAACTAACTAATATAAATGCAAAATACAAGTCAGTAAAAAGTAGAAAAAGCAGCAATTCTCCGGACGCTAGGAGCTCACCATGATCCGAGTATGTGACGATCATGAGGTATTCAACGCTAAGTGAGAGTGGCTCATACTGGTAGTTGTGTTAGAAAAAGATACAGAAATGTTGTATGAGTACTACATCACGGGTTACTCAATATACATCATGAGTCGACGGACGCAAAAAGATCAAATTTATTAAGAGAAGTGATATACCGTTAGTTTACAATATTTTTGATGTGTTTCACTTAAAGCTTGTGTGTGTCTTGGGCTATTTTGTTCTTGGAAATAATGGTTCTATGAAATTCTTGTAGGAAATAAGTTCAGATGTAGTAGACTGATATAAAAGCTGATTGCAAAAGTGGCCAGTGACGGAGCCAACCATGTGTAACACTCCGAATGTTCAAGGCCTAATATAGAGCCTCACATGTTGGCCTAAGGTTGGTAAAACTATTTTAATACCTAAAATAATGTTATAAGTCATTTAGGAAATTTTAAAGTTAAAACGTCAAGGAATGTCCATGATGTCTGGAGACTAGTGAAAGAGGTGCTAGTGTGCCTTAGCCTATTTCACATGGTTTTAGGAGTCAAAATTTGATGATATTTGGTTGAAAGGTGTTAAACATGTATTAAAGTTTGTTTAGGGTCGAAACGTCTGGGTACGACTCCCCAAGGACCACCCTAAGGGTCCTTCAGGAGGACCCTTCTATTTTGGCTAAAAAGCTGTCACTAGGCACTAGCTACCTACGGTGGAGGCGACGAGGCGTAGCCTAAATGACGCGGCGTCGATGAATCAGTCGTTGAGGACTTAGCCAATTTTCCAAAAGTGGCCAAAAACATGGTCTCTGACCAAGACTACGGATGTGCAGCACTGGGGCAAGGTTGGCCTTCGACTAACCTACGACCCGTAGGTCGGGGTCTCGTAGGTCAGGCCTATTTTCACTGGTAAGTTTTTAATGAGATGAATTAATTAGTTAATTAGTTAGGGGTTTAATTAGAGGTTAAGGTGTGGTTAATTAAGTTAGTTAACCGACTATATACACTACTCTAAGTCTAAACCCAACTTAACACACCATAATTCCATAACTCACATCTCTCTAACATCCCTCTAGTCGCTCTCTTCTCCAACCTTCAACCTCCATTGAAGAACACAAGATCTCCAATTCAAGGAAGAATTCACCAAGGTTTTCATCTCAAATTCGTGTCAAGATCATCACTAAGGTATGATTTCTTTCACTCTTGGGATCCATTTCCCCAAGAGGCCCTTCCAAAGATGATTTTCTACTTCCCCAAAACATAGGGTTTCAATCTAGACATGGGTTCTCTTCTCAATGAAATTGTTAATAAATTGTGATGAGTTATAGTCTTTATCATTGTTTAACTATTTATTAATTGTCAATTGATGTTAATCACTCAAGATTGCCCCATTGAACCCTTGTTTATCCCTACACTCATTATGCCTTGTAATTCTATAGTAATTGTGAAAGATGATGACTATATGAATATGTAGAATAGTAATTGCTATGTATTACTTCCTGAATTTACCTTGTTTATGCATTGGCTATGTAATTCTTGGTAATTGAAGTATCAACGCAATGAAAGGGCAATAAGGTATGAAAATTGATTCTTCTTGAATTCGATTATGAAGTATGATTTACTTAGATTGTAATGCTTCTATGTCTAATATGTGGTTGTGATGTTGATAGTAAGTATTCCTCATCCTTAACCCTATACTATTGAACTGGCTATGAAGTATGCAAGTATGTTAAGATATGATTATTATATGATTGAAAGTAACTTCTCATGATTATGATTAAGTGTTGAGTGAAAGGTTTAGTCACTTGCATGTGGTTTTCTAAAGTGAAAGGGTAGTTCTCACTTATGAATACCTATGAGCTATTATGATGAGTTGTTCACATAGGGGTCTAGAAGAGACTAATGTGATCTTGTATGAAGAGTATGATGATTATTAAATGGAATAGATGTTTAGCACCGAAAGGGCATGTATATGAGATAAAGGTCTCACATTTAGTAATTTCGGCCTACCACATGGGTTTCTTCACGTTTTGCAAGTCCGGATTCTCACAATATGTGTTGTCTGATGAGATGGAAACCTCCACGCTAGTAAGTCAAAGTTTCTAGTAACAATCTCCTTGACCCTTAAGTATGTGCCCACATAGGATTTAGTGAATCCACATAGATAGCTATGTAAGATTGGTTACACGTTAGGCAAGTGTTAACCCTCTCTTTTCGGTGTGGGAGGAGAACACTGCATTCCATGTAGCTCACATGGTATCATGTCGGTTATTGCACTATTATCCCTAATGTAATGAGGTAAATGAGTAAGTCAAGTATGTAAACTATTATTAGGGTTGTCTTAAGGGCTACTACATAGGGTGAGGGAGGGTATGAGACTTCTCTTACTCATTGCACATGTGGCATCATAATGGATGGTCCTACTAGTTGATGGTATGATCAAGTTGGTTACATGTTATGTATGTTAAGCTCTGTATGAACTTATGAATCAAGCATGTGATGATTAAGTAATGAGATATGTTGTAAGTGACTTAAATTTAATCTTAGCTTTGGATATGGTTATGGGGTTCTATTCTTGGTATTGCACAAGTATTGCTTTAGGTTGCTTATGTATTGGATGAATATTATGTTGGGTTGACTTATAAGGTGCCATATGTGTGTACGTTGAGTTATTGAACACAAAGCATGACTAAATTGTGCCTTTTATCATGCATTAACGATTTTATGCATAGGAGCCATACTTAGTACATGTGGTTTGTACTAACCCATATTTCATCCCTTTTTCCAAACATTGTAGGTCCCGGCCATTGAAGAGCTTCTAGGCCACTTTTCAAGTATTCTTAGACTTCTTTCTCCAAGTAGTTGGTGAGTCATCCAATTCGAGGATGGTTCCTTTGATCTACCCTAGTAGTATGGATAAAGTCTACAAGACATTCGTTTCTTCCTTATTCTTCAAGAAATTCGTTGTAATCCCTATGTGGCAATATGTACTTGTGTAAGGGCTATGCTCAAATATTGTACTTTGTTTAGATGGTTAATGTGAGACGGTATTATTAGACTAACTCTTATATGTTGAATATGTTAAGTAAAAGAGAAGCCTATGTAAGCTTCCTATGTGAGGAGTCTATGTAAATTCCATATGTAGTATGTGAGAGGTCTATGTAAACCTCACTATATAGATGTATATGAAAAGTTTTAATTTTCCACACTTTTTTAACCTATGATATGTAATGACGAATGCTAAGAGGCTAGTCTTAGTCCTCTCCGAGGACGATGCCGGATACGTCTAGGGGGTGATCCCCGAGCGTGACAACTTGGTATCAGAGCATGAGGTTAAAGTAATCATAGATTGATGTCTCAATGAACCACGTCTATGTAGAGTCTTGCTCATGGTTGTGAATGTAACACCTCAAAAATGAATTAGGGTAAGATAGAGCCTAACATGAGTGTGTCATAAGTTTATAAGGTCTTAAAATGACTAATTTTAATGTTTAGAGGTAGTATTTGATGTTTGGAAGAGTTTGGAGGTCAAACGTCTAAGAGGTCCGAAAACTAGTAGAAGTTGAAATAATGTGTCGTAGTGTTTTGCAGTGGAGTTTTGGAGTATGGTTTGAGGGTAAAATTCAATATCAATGGTTCATACACATATAATGAAAAATAAAGAGTCAAAACTTCCGAGTACGACACCCGGGGACCACCCTAAGGGTCACCAAAGGGGACCCAAACGTTGGCCAAACAAGCAGCCGGGGCAGCCAATATATGGAGGTGGTGGCGCGTCGCGCAAGAAATACTGAAAGGGAAAAAAGTTTTCCCTACAAAGAGGGGCTGTCACAAACCATTCTGTCTCAAAATTTTTCAGAATAAGAATTAAAAATGCCTCTGGGACGTGCAGTAAGCTCCCAGATTTGGTCTCGTCGATTTTAAGTCAAATTAGAATTGGTTAAATAGTCCAATATTTGCAGGGGTATTTTAGGAATTTTAGGGATTAATTATTGGCGGTTATTTTAGGTATTTGAAGGGAATTTATGTAGTACAATAGCCATTTAGACCCTAGACTCCAAATTAAAACAATCTCTCCCAAAATCCTCCCAAAACCACCATTGAAGAAGAAGAGAAATTGGAGGCCGTTTTTAGTACAAAATTCTACAAGGTTTCAAGTTGGGTTTAAGGCTCTAATCTAAGGTATGTGAAGCTTATTCATCCATGGATTCTTCCATTCATGGATTCCCCTAGTTATCCCTCAATTGTGAATAAAAAATACCTAATCTAGAGAGGGTTGTGATTGCATTGTGGGTAAGGCTTGATTGTAATCCCAATCTAGTGGGTAGAATTAAATGATGTTTATATAATGTTTATATGGTTATTTCATGATTTATTCATGGTGAATTATAGTAATTGAATTTGAAGGTGATCATGGTAATTTTAGGCCATTAGAGGCTAGATGAAGGTTTTATGTTAATCTTCTTAATTAAATTGTATTCTATACTATTTGATCATGATTGAATCACCTAGATATGAATTGAACTGGGTCTAATTGATTAAGGATGATGTTGACCTAGGAAGTTGGAATTGAACCTATGTGATTATGTATGACTAGAATTATCTTCTAATGATATAATTGAATAAAATAAGAATGAAATTGAACATAGATCATAATGAATTAAGGGTGATAATCGACTATGGGCTGTTATACTATTGAGGCTAGGGTTTTGAGGGTAAAATCATTAGAGATTATGATGAGGTTTTCTTCTACACCTAGACATGAACATGATTAGGAGAAGCAAGTTCTCACATAGATGAACCTTAGGTTGACTTAAGAACCTAAAATGAATCAATTTACGGTAGACTAAGATTAGCTTGAAGATGAGATGTATCATCACTTCTTGTGTAGTAGATTTGGTGAGACAACACCAAGTGCATGATAGCTTGAGTGAAATACTCATGATAGCTTGAGATGGAAGGTGTTAAAGGTAGGTTGGGATAGTAAATCTCAAGGAGTCTGGAGTTGAAATACTCTTGGTAGCTTGAGGGGATTAACTTCGTGGTAGCTTGAGAATGGTGGTTCTCATGTTAGATTGGATGGAGGAATCAAGCTCTCCCATGATTAGCTTGGTATTGTGTTGTAACGATACTTGATCATGTTAGATTGACTTGGTTCGTCCAAAACCATTTCATGTATCTTTAGGGTAAAGGCCTATACTCTCCTAATGTTAGCTTGACTTGTATGCAAGGTGCATTTCATAGTAGCTTTATTTACATGCAAGGTGCAATTAATGGTATAGCTTGAGATAAGTTTCTCATGGTAGCTTAGGGTTGAGTATTCATGATTCCCCATGGATTATCTTGTATCTACATGATTGGTTGAATGGTGGTTAGGATGGCTGTATCATTCCTTAATTAGCTTGGTTAGTATGATGAGATGCTTTCCGTGGTAGTAGGTCAATTATGATAGTACGTTGAACTTAATATACAGTTTTGAAAAATGAGTTTGCTTGGATTGGGTAAGTCTAGATAAGTACTTATTATGGATGGTAGTACGAGATGTCATCTATACATTGCACAAGTATAACATAAAGCTACCTATGACATAACCCTTACATGATGTATGCTTTGCTTGGATAGTGACTATAGTTGCATTCCATGACATGATTGAGTTAAGATGATAGTTAGTTGTCAATATTAAGTAGGTCTATTAGATGACTCCTAAGATTACATGAACCAAGATAGGGCGATTTCAAGATATGCTTAGTGTGTGAGATATTATGGGATGCTTCACATGCATTGCACAAATGTGTTTTAGGTGATTTAGGGGCATAGCTATCATATGTTATGATGAACCCAAGTCTTAATTATGATAGTGTATTATGATCAAGAATGACCAAAGAGATGTACTTAGTTTTGGTAGTAGTATGGGATGCTACCTTCGCCTTGCACAAGTATAATTGGAGGTGGCTTGTGAGTAGTTCAGTTGAGTAAGAAGGACAATGAGTTAAGTATGAACTTTTATATCTTTTTGATGCTTTAATATGCTTATGATATTCATTATATGCTTATGTCTTTATCTCTTATGATTATGTCTATTATTGACTAACTCTTTGAGATATATTATGTTTGGTATGATAATTTCCATACTTAGTACATATAGTACTAACACATATAGCCTACTTGTTGTCCATGTAGGGTCTTGAAAAGATTGAGTTGCTTTAAAGGGTAGAGTTTCCAAGGTTTCGAATAAGAGAAGATTGGTGAGTCCTCATAGCATCCAAGGACACCACCACTATGTTGTCTTTTATGTTTTTCATTATGTCAGACTTTTATGGTCTGTGACCCAAGACTATTTAACTCATGATGGCATAAATGGTTTTTGAGACATATGTTAGAAGTTTTCTGAAATGATTCTGCGCTATGTTTTGAAAGAAATGTTTTAATTTCGTGCTACTTTTTGTATATATGCAATGAACGATGTCTAAGGTCTTGTACAAGACCTACGAGAGGTCAAGTACGTTGTGTTACCACTTAAAGGATGCCCTAACTTCTACGGGGTACTTGTGGGTCGTTACAGTGAAGTGCGCCACAATTATGAATCAGGGGCTATGTGATGCTTAGAAAAGTCTCACTTTGTTGGTATTCTTGAAGTGGTGCCTCTGGAGTCTTAACTGTACATTTCCTTATATTTTAATCTCTTTCTTGTGTTTATAGGCAATGAATACAAAAAGGAACAATGCTCAAAGGGTCAAAGAGGATAATGTAAATGAGGCGGTTCCCCCTCCGGCTCCTCAAATGCCTCATGTTCCTAATGAAAAAGGGGCTATGTCTGTTCAGATAAGGGAGGCCATTAATAGCTTTACCCAAGTGTTTGCTACTCAAGTTGCTAGGGATACTAGGGTGCAAGTGGTTCCCCATGCTAGCACTACCACATCAAGGATAAGAAATTTCACAAAGATGAATCCCCCTACTTGCTATGGCTCTAAGGTGGAGGAGGACCTGCAAGTGTTCATTGATGAAGTGTTCAAGGTTCTAGATTCCATGGGGGTGTCTTGTCAATAAAAGGTGGAACTAGCCTCCTACCAACTCGAAGATGTGGATCAAGTTTGGTATGAGCAATGGAGGGATGAAAGGCCGGTTAGAGAAGGCCGGATTACTTGGTGAGCTTTCAAGATGACATTCCTTGATAAGTTCTTTCCCTTGGAACAAAGAGAGAAGAAAATGCAAGTATTCATCAACTTACGCCAAGGGGGTATGAGTGTGAAGGAGTATAGTCTCAAGTTCTCTCAGCTATCCAAGTATGCTCCTACCATGGTGGCGGATTCTAGGGCCAGATGAAAAAATTTGTTATGGGGGTATCCGACCTTTTGGTGAATGAATGTAGGTCGGCTATGTTGACTCCTAGCATGGACATCTGTCATATCATTGTCCATGACAAAAAATTGAGGTGCAAAAGCTTAAGCAAGTTGGCAGAGGGTTGAAGAGGACAAGAGCCGAAGATGGAAATTCTTCTAAGACTATATTTGAGGGGCAAGATAAACCAGGGTTCAAGAACAGGTTCCCCAATCAAAGTCCTTCTACCATTCCAAGGGTCAACAAAGGTAAAGGGTCTACACCCAAGACTAAGGATGAAATAGATAGTGGTCCTTATGTGGAGAAGTCTCCTAGTGCTAAATGTGGTAAGAAACATGAAAGAAAATGCCTAGTTGGTACGGGATATTGCTATGGTTATGGCAAGAGTGGTAACATGAAGAGAGATTGTCGTATGATGAAGGCTCAAGGGGAAGAAAATGCTCAAGCACAAGCATGTGCTCCCAATCCGATGCTCCTAAGAAGAATCTTTTTTATGCTCTCCGCTCTAGGAGTGAGTAAGAGGAGTCTCCCGATGTAATCACCGGTATGTTACAAGTCTTGTCTATTAATGTCTATGCTTTATTAGATTCGGGTGCTAATTTATCATTTATAACTCCTCTAGTAGCTAAAAAGTTTGATGTTCTACCCGATAGTATAATTGAACCATTTTTGGTTACAACTCCGGTGGGTGACTCCATTATGGCTAAAAAAGTTTTTAGGAGTTATCCTATATCTTTGCCCAATAGAGTTACGTGGGTGGAATTTGTAGAGCTTGATATGATTGATTTTGACGTTATTTTGGGAATGGATTGGTTGCATGCTTGTTTTGCTTCCATTGATTGTCAGACTAGGGTAGTCAAGTTCAATTTTCCTAATCAACTCGTCTTAGACAGGAAAGGGGATACTTCATTTCCAAGAGGTCATATTATCTCTTGTTTAAAAGCTTGAAAAATGATCTCTAAAGGGTGTATTTACCATATTATAAGAGTCTGAGATCTTGAAACCGACATTCCTCTGATTAAGTCGGTCCCCGTAGTGAGGGAATTTCCGTAAGTATTTTCGGATGACTTGCCCGGAATTCCTCTCAAACGGGAAATTGATTTTGGTATTGACTTATTATCGGATACAAATTCCATTTCAATTCCTTCTTATCGGATGGCTCCAGTCGAATTGAAAGAGTTGAAGGCTCAACTCAAGGATTTACTAGATAAAAGTGTCATTCAACCTAGTATTTTACCATTGGGAGCTCCGGTATTGTTTGTGAAGAAGAAGCATCCCGAGTGGATTTGGGGTGTGTTCATATGCAACATGGGAAGGTAGTATCCTATGCCTCTAGACAACTTAAGATACATGAGAAGAATTATCCAACTCATTACCATGAATTGGCGGCCATAGTTTTTACCTTGAAAATATGGAGGCATTACTTTTATGGTGTTCATGTGGATGTGTATACCGACCATAAGAGTTTTCAATATGTGTTTTCTCAAAAAGAGTTGAATCTCTGACAAAGAAGATGGTTGGAATTATTTAAAGATTACGACATGAGTGTTCTCTACCACCCCGACAAAGCTAATGTGGCGGTGGATGCTTTAAGTCGCATAACCATAGGTAGTGTGTCTCATTTAGAAGAAGGCAAGAAAGGCATAGTGAAAGATGTTCATAGGTTGGCGAGATTGGGTGTTCTGTTGGAATATTCTCCAAATGGTGGTTTTATGGTGCATCATAACTCCTAATCGTCTTTAGTTGTCGAGGTGAAGTCTAATCAACATTTTGATCCACTATTGATGGAGTTAAGTGAGTCGGTACTTGGCAACCTTAAGCTGAATATTGACTATACTACAATATGGTCAATACAATGTAGTCTGAGTGAACTGTGGGAGCTACTAATAATCGATAATAAAACCACATGATATAAATGTGGATTCCAATGTATATTCCACATATAGGGGACCCAATACACCCGACCAATGGTGTAGATGCATTTTGGCGTGATCAGTAAAATGATGTCCACAGAGGGGACTTACAACCTACATTGCTGGTAGTTCTGGGACTATATGGATGACTTACCCTAGTCTAACTTGGTATTATGCTACTCCCAATTTATTAAATGACTAACGCATTATGACTAACTTTCTGTGATATACTAGATAACTCAAAAAGGACATGCAAACTAAGAATACATATTAATGTACTAATAATGATACATTCAATACTGAGGCATGCATATTTGAAATATCTGACCTAGAATGTGTAATTAAAGAACGAAAGAAATGCATAGCTAGGGTTCTGGGTTTCATGCAAGAAACGAAGTAATAATATGATAATCTGCTGAAGTTCTAAAAACCCTAGGTCTAGTTGATAATAGGGAATCAACAATATGACTAAAATCTATGGACTTAATGGGTGAAATTAACACACTAGTAAAATCCCACATACATGGTTAAGAATTCTACGGAGAAAATTTTTGATTTTCGAGGTTGAACAGATGGAATTTTGTTGCGATCTTGAATTGGGGTTTGTTGCCTCTTTCTTCTCTCTAGGTTCTTAGTTATTAAAGTTTTCATGAATCATATGACTTAGATAAGTTCTAGTTATGTTTCTACGCTAAAACTAAACAAAACCATGTAGTTTAGGGTTTAAACAACATAATTTAGGGGTCCAACGAAATAGGAAAAGACAAAAATACCCGTGACTTAAGCTGCTGATGGGGATTACTACGGCCACTTTCATGGATCGTGACATGGACCATAGACGGTGAAGTGGGTCGTTGTATTTGGTCTGGAGTTTAGTCGGTTCTAGGGGTTCGGTCCACGGGCCCTACCTGTGCCCGTGTTAAGGATCACGGATAGTGAAGGTCCCCATGGTCCTCACTTGGTCCTGTGGTCTTGTGGCCCTTGTTCATGGACCTTCCCACGGGCCATGTAAAGGAACAAATGTGAAGTCCCTCGTGGTCCTCACTTAGGAGGGGGGGGGCTACATCCTAACTTATCCCGGACCATCCCACGGTCGTGTGAAGGACCACGGACCGTGAAGGTCCTCATGGTATTTACTTGGGCGTGGGGTCTAAGGGGCTTGCTAGGGAGGCTACTGCCTCTACTCCACGGATGCCCACACGATCCGTTGTCAAGACCAAGGCTCGTGAAGAGTCCCGTGATCTTAGGTCTTGTCCTGGGTGATGATAAATCCCTACCATGGGCATGTCAACATACCCGTGGTTTAGTCGGAAACAAAGGATACCACCATCTAAATCTTCATTGCTAGAAAAATCGATGCAGAAACAAAAAGAAAAGAAAACCAAATGCAAAATCAAAATAAACAAAGCAAGAACCGATCTTTCAAGAAAACACTATCAATTTAGTTGGGAATAAGATTGAAGTCACAGAGAGAAATAAAAATTATAAATTCATATATAATATATCTTCAAACCTCCAAGAGTGATTGGTAAGGAAAGAGAAGAAAGGGGGAGGTTTGGGGTGGGCTGCATAATTTCGTTCTCTTTTTCTTTTTGAAAAATAAAATAATCTAAAAGTCTTTTCTTCTTTTAGTTTTGAATTGATTATTTTCAAAATTATTTTTAAAAGTTGTTTTAAATTACAATGCCACGTGTCTTCATTTGATTTGTTATTTTGACATAACATATGCAAGTGTATTACACACATTTAGTCTTTTCACTAAGTTTCACAATAATGTTCAATGGGTATTTATTCTTTAAGATTAGAGTGTCTAAAAGTAAACATGGTCTACTGAAGTTTCTAAGTGAAATATACAAACAACTTTAAGGGGTCATCGATGAATTAAGCCAAAATTATATCATCAAATGTAGTTTAATAGATTATAAGATATGGCATATTTTATCCTTCAAATAATCAATACTAATCCGCAAAATCATTATATTTTTAGATGTGAAAATATTTAAACACAGTTAATGCATGCATAAAATGTAAATTCATGAATAATTCTTGGATAGATTAATAATGATCTCAATAATGATATTTATATAAACTCAATGTAATTTAAACTATTTTTTAGTTAAATATTTGATAATAGTATAAATAATATTATTCGTGTGCAGGCTTAATCAAGAAATCTCTTAACATTACACAACAATATTTACAGGCATCATAATTTTCAAAATAACAAGAAGAGAAAAAATATCCAAAATATATCACATGAATTACGTTAGAAAGGTGCAGGAACAACTGTTGAATGCTTAATGCGCTTGGACGATGATGATGATGCATTCAAGATTTATTCTTTGGGCAAAATATTTATGCCTTTTGGAATCTTGAATTATGAATTATTGTTGCAGCTAGCAAGGTATCTACGGCTCATGGGTGGATCATGATTGTGTTCACCGGAACAAGATACCAAGAAAATGTTCTCATCCTTTGAGCTTTTCTCAATTTGTTTCTTTGCTTCATAGTATTGTGATGTGCTACACTTATAGTAATTCCTGTTATCCATATACACAAAATAATAATCAGGTTTATTCAAATATTATATGTGTATACACCATTAATAATTTTGACTACTCTTTGTTATGAAAATTTGAGAACGGAAGGGAACATAACTTTCTATGACATGAAAAAAATGGTGAGAGAGCAAACCTCGGAAATGGGGAACCTTTGATATACTTCGGACCATACTTGCGCCATGCCCATATGTAATTTGTGAGTTCCGCTTGCGAGGATTCATAGGTAAGACTTATCGACTGATATTTTCTAGAATCAAAAACACTAAAGTCAAAATTTTGAACATACACACATAAAATGTAATGAAGTGAGTGGTTACCTTTTTCTAGATTGGGTCAAAGGATTTTTCATAGAAAAAGCAAAATTAGGATGAATGTTTACCCCTATATCAAGTTGTAGATCTATCCATTCTTGTGGTGTTGTAGTTGGTGGCACACACGCCACTGTTGTTCGTAATTTATGAACAGTGATTTGGTTAATTAATTGAACTGGTCAAATTGAATATAAGTACAATTGCTGGTTGCTATTTTGGTTTGTTATAATAACCTGATCATATGATCTTTCGTGATGAGCGATTGGAAATTCTAAAGAAGCAATTTTAGATGAACCATTAAAACTATTCAAGTCAGGAGTTAAAAATCTTTAAAAATAATTCCAAACCTGAGAAGCGTTCAAACCTAATTTAGGAGCTACAACATTGTTAGGTTTATTGATATTACAACTTCTTGAGGTGATAAACTTCATGGTAGCTTGAGAATGGTGGTTCTCATGTTAGATTGGGATGGAGGAAGCAATCTCTCCCATGATTAGTTTGGTCTTGTTGTAAGGATAGTTGATCATGTAGCTGGACTTGGTTAGGCCAAAACCATTTCATGGTAGCTTTAGGGTAAAATCCTATACTCTCCTAATGTTAGCCTGACTTGCATGCAAGGTGCATTTCAAGGTAACTTGATTTGCATGCAAGGTGCAATTCATGGAATAGCTTGAGGTAAGTTTCTCATGGTAGCTTAGGGTTGAGGATTCATGCTTTCCTATTAATTAGCTTCCATCTACATGATTGGTTGCATGGTGGTTAGGATGGTTGTATCCTTCCTGAGTTAGCTTGGTTCGTAAGATGAGAGGCTTTCCATGGTAGTAGGTCTATTATGACAGTATGTTGAGCTTAATATACAAGGTTGCAAGATAAGTTAGCTTGAATTGGATTAGTCTAGAGCAGTACTTATTATGGATGGTAGTACGAGATGTCATCTATACATTGCACAAGTATGACTTGAAGCTACCTATGACATGACTCTTACATGATGTATGCTTAGCTTTGATAGTGACTATAGTTGCATTCCATGACAAGATCGACTTAAGATTATAGTTCATTGTCAATATGAAGTAGGTCTATTAGATGACTCCTAAGATGACATGAACCACGATAGGGTGATTTCAAGATATGCTTAGTGTGTGAGGTATTATGGGATGCTTCACATGCATTGCACAAGTGTGATTTGACGTGACCTAGGGGCATAGTTCTCATATGTTATGATGAACCTAAGTCTTAATTATGATAGTGGATTATGATCTAGAATGACCAAAGAGATGTACTTAGCTTTGGTAGTAGTATGAGATGCTACCTTCACCTTGCACAAGTATACTTGGAGGTGACTTGTGAGTAGTTCATTTGATAAGAAGGACAATGAGTCAAGTATGAACTTTTATATGCTTTTTCATGCTTTAATATGCTTATGATATTCATGATATGCTTATGTCTTTATCTCTTATGATTATGTCTATTATTGACTAAGTCTTTGAGATATCTTATGTTTGTTATGATAACTTCCATACTTAGTACGTATCGTACTAACGCATATAGCCTACATGTTGTCCATGTAGGTTCTTGAGAAGATTGAGTTACTTTAAATGGTAGAGTTTCCAGGGTTTCCAAGAAGAAAAGATTGTTGAGTCTTCTTAGCATCCGAGGACACCACCAATATGTTGTCTTTTATGTTTTTCATTATGTTAGACGTTTATGGGCTGTGACCTAATACTATTTTACTCATGATGTCATAGATGGTTTTTGAGACATATTTTAGAACTTTTATGAAATGATTTCGCGCTATGTTTTGAAAGAAAAGTTTTAATTCCTGCTACTTTTCATATATATGAAATGAATGATGTCTAAGGGCTCGTAAAAGGCCTCCGAGAGGTCAAGTACGTCGTGTTCTTACTTAAAGTATGCCTTAACTTCTACGGGGTACTTGCGGGTCATTACTGTGAAGTGCGCCACAATGTTGACGGAGGGTATATGTGATGCTTAGGAAAGTCTCACTTTGTTGGTATTGTTGAAGTCGTTCCTTTAGAGTCTTAACTGTACATGTCCTTACAGTGTAGTCTCTTTCTTATGTTTATAGGCAATGAATACAAGAAGGAACAACACTCGAAGGGTCGAAGAGGATAATGTGAATGAGGCGGTTCCCCCTACGGCTCCTCAAAACCCTCAAGTTACTATTGAAAAAGGGGCTATGTCTAATGTCCAGATAAGGGCGGCCATTCATCGCTTGACCCAAGTGTTTGATACTCAAGTTGCTAGGGATACTATGGTGCAAGTGGTTCCCCATGCTAGCACTACCACATCAAGGATAAGGGATTTAACAAAGATAAATCTCCCTACTTTCTATGGCTCTAAGGTGGAGGAGGACCCGCAAGGGTTCATTGATGAAATATTCAAGGTTTGAGATTCTATGGGGGTGTTTTCTCAATAAAAGGTGGAACTAGCCGCCTACCAACTCAAAGATGTGGCTCATGTTTGGTATGAGCACTAAAGGGATGAAATTTTGGGTTAGAGAAGGCCGGATTACTTGGTTATCTTTCAAGAAAACCTTCCTTGATAAGTTATTTCTATTGTAACAAAGGGAGAAGAAAATTCAAGAATTCATCAACTTACGCCAAGGGGGTATGAGTGTGAAGGAGTATAGTCTCCTACCATGGTGGCGGATGCTAGGGACAAGATGAACAAATTTGTTATGGGGGTATCCGACCTTGTGGTGAATGAATGTAGGTCAGCTATGTTGATTCCTAGCATGGACATCTCTCGTCTCATGGTCCATGCCGAAACAATTGAGGACCAAAAGCTTAAGCAAGTTGGCAGAGGGTTGAAGAGGACAAGGTCCGAAGATGGAAATTCTTCTAAGACTAGATTTGAGGTGCAAGATAAACCAGGGTTCAAGAAAAGGTTCCCCAATAAAAGTTCTTCTACAATTCCAAGGGTCAACAAAGGTAAAGGGTCTACACCCAAGACTAAGGAGGAAAATGATGGTGGTCCTTATGTGGAGAAGTCTCCTTGTGCTAAATGTGGTAAGAAATATGAAAGAAAATGCCTAGTTGGTGCGGTAAATGGCTTAGGTTGGGGCTAGAGTGGTCACATAAAGAGGGATTGTCCTATGATGAATCTCAAGGGAGAGAAAATGCTCAAGCACAAGGATGTGCTCCCAATCTCGATGCTCCTAAGAAGAATCGTTTTTATGCTCTTCGCTCTAGGAGTGAGTAAAAGGAGTCTCCCGATGTGGTCACAAGTATGTTACAAGTCTTCTCTATTAATGTCTATGCTTATTAGATCCGGGTGCTAATTTATCATTTGTAACTCCTCTAGTAGCTAAAAAATTTGATGTTCTACCCGATAGTTTAATTACACCATTTTCGGTTACAACCCCGGTGGGTGACTTTGTTGTGTCTAAAAAACTCTTTCGAAGTTATCCTATATCTTTGCCTAATAGAGTTATGTGGGTGGATTTTGTAGAGCGAGATATGGTTGATTTTGACATTATGTTGGGAATGGATTTATTGCATGCTTGTTTTGCTTCCATTGATTGTCGGACTAGGGTAGTCAAGTTCAATTTTCCTAATGATCCCGTCTTAGACAGGAAAGGGGATACTTCATTTCCAAGAGGTCGTATTATCTCTTGTTTGAAATCTTGCAAAATGATCTATAAAGGGTGTATTTACCATATTGTAAGAGTCAGAGATCTTGAAACCGACATTCCTCCCATTAAGTCGGTCCCCGTAGTGAAGGAATTTCCCTAAGTCTTTCCGTATGACTTTCCCAGAATTCCTCCCGAACGGGAAATTGATTTTGGTATTGACTTATTACCGGATACAAATTCCATTTTAATTGCTCCTTATCGGATGACTCCATCCAAATTGAAAGAGTTGAAGGCTCAACTCAAGGATTTACTAGATAAAAGTTTCATTCAACCTAGTATTTGACCATGGGGAGCTCCAGTATTGTTTTTGAAGAAGAAGGATGGGTCCCTTAGTATGTGCATTGACTATCGTCAAATCGTAAAGTCACCATCAATAACAAGTATCCTCTCCCTCGGATTGACGACTTGTTTAATCAACTCCGAGGGGAAAGCTACTTTTCTAAGATTGTCTTGAGGTCGGGGTACCACAAACTTAGGGTGAGAGGTGAGGATGTACCTAAAACGACATTTTGAACTAGGTATGGTCACTATGAGTTCCTAGTAATGTCCTTTAATCTCACTAATGCCCCGACGTCTTTTATGGACCTAATGAATAGGGTGTTTTGAAAAACCTAGAATCATTTGTCATTGTCTTCATTGACAACAACTTGGTATATTTGAATAATGATGAAAACACATGGGTTATTTGAGACTGGTGTTTCAAGTCCTTAAAGAACACCAACTATTTGCCAAGTATAAAAAGTGTGAGTTTTGGTTGATATCGGTGGCGTTTCTTGGTAACATTATCTCAAGTGAGGGTATAGAGGTCGATCCAAAGAAAATCGAGGTGGTTAAGAATTGGCTTATACCATTGACTCCAACCTACATTAGAAGTTTCTTGAGTTTAGTCGGGTACTATAGGAGGTTTGGGGATGGTGTTTTAGTCCATTGCTTCTCCTTTGACTACCTTGACACAAAAGAGTGTGAAATTTGAGTGGTCGGAGACATGTGAGAGAATCTTCCAAATTTTGAAAGATAGACTTACCTCCGCTCTAGTATTGATTCTACCGGAGGGTACCAAGGGTTTTGTGGTATATTGAGATGTATCCCAAGTGGATTTGGGGTTTGTTCATATGCAACATGGGAAGGTAGTAGCCTATGCTTCTAGACAACTTAAGATGCATGAGAAGAATTATCCAACTCATGACCATGAATTGGTGGCCGTAGTATTTGCCTTGAAAATATGGAGTCATTACTTTTATGGTGTTCATGTGGATGTGTATACCGACCATATGTGTCTTCATATGTGTTTACTCAAAAAGAGTTGAATATCAGAAAAATAAGATGGTTGGAATTGTTTAAAGATTACGATATGAGTGTTCTCTAACACCCTGACAAAGCTAATATGGTTGCGTATGCTTTAAGTCACATGACCATGGATAGTGTGTCTCATGTAGAAGAAGGCAAGAAAGGCCTAGTGAAAGATATTCATAGGTTGGCGAGATTGGGTGTTCTGTTGGAAGATTCTCCAAATGGTATTTTTATGGTCCATCATAACTCCGAATCATCTTTAGTTGTCGAGGTGAAGTCTAATAATCATTTTGATCCACTATTGATGGAGTTAAAGGAGTCGGTACTTAGCAAGCTTAATGATCCTCTGAATACTGACTATACTTAAATGTGGTCAATACAATGTAGTCTGAGTGAACTGTGGGAGCTACTAATAATCGATAATAAAACCACATGATATAAATGTGGATTCCAATGTATATTCCGCATATAGGGGACCCAATACACCCGACCAATGGTGTAGCTGCATTTTGGCATGATCACTAAAATGATGTCCACAGAGGGGACTTACAACCTACATTGCTGGTAGTTCTGGGACTATATGGATGACTTACCCTAGTCTAACTTGGTATTATGCTACTCCCAATTTATTAAATGACTAACGTATTATGACTGACTTTCTGTGATATACTAGATAACTCAAAATGGACATGCAAACTAAGAATACATATTAATGTACTAATAATGATACATTTAATACTGAGGCATGCATATTTGAAATATCTGACCTAGCATGTGTAATTGAAGAACAAATGAAATGCATAGCTAGGGTTCTAGATTTCATGCAAGAAACGAAGTAATGATATGATAATATGTTGAAGTTCTAAAAAACCTAGGTCTAAATGATAATAGGGAATCAAGAATCTTACTGAAATCTATGGACCTAATGGGCAAACGGAATGCACTACTAAAATTCCACATACCTGGTGAATAATTCCACGGAGAAAACTTTCGATTTTCGGGGTTGAACATATGGAATTTTGTTGCGATATTGAACTGGGGTTTTGTTGCCTCTTTCTTCTCTCTAGGTTCTAATTTTTGATGTTTTTATGAAAGATATGACTTAGATAAGTTCTAGTTATGTTTCTACGCTAAAACTAACAAAAGCTATGTAGTTTAGGGTTTAAACGACGTAATTTAGGGGTCCAACGAAATAGGAAAAGACAAAAATACCCGTTACTTAAGCTGCTGACGGGGCTTACTACGGCCACTTTCACGGATCGTGAAATGGACCATAGACGGTGAAGTGGGTCGTTATATTTTGTATGGTCCACGGGACCTACCTGTGACCGTGTTAAGGATCACGGATAGTGAAGGTCCCCATGGTCCTCACTTGGTCCTGTGGTCTGGTGGCCTTTGTTCATGGACCTTCCCACGGGCCATGTAAACGAACAGATGTGAAGTCCCTCGTGGTCTTCACTTAGGGGGGGGGGCTACTGCCTAACTTATCACGGACCATCCCACGATCGTGTGAAGGACAACCGACCGTGAAGGTACTCATGGTATTTACTTGGGCGTGGGGACTAAGAGGCTTGCTAGGGAGGCTACTGCCTCGACTCCACGGATGCCCACACGATCAGCTTTTAAGACCACAGGCCGTGAAAGGTCCCATGGTCTTAGGTCTTTGTTTAGGGGATGATAAATCCCTACCATGGGCAGGTCAACATACCCGTGGTTTAGACGGAAACAATGGAGACTACCATCTAAATCATCATTGCTAGAAAAATGGAAATCATTATTTAAATATTTTCTTTCTCCATCTTCACCTTTCCCCACATACACCGCCCTAATCTAAACCCTTTCTTCATAACAAATCGATGCAGAAACAAAAAGAAAAGATTAGCAAATACAAAATCAAAACAAACAAAGCAAGAACCGATCTTTTAAGAAAACACTATCAATTTAGATTGGAATAAGAAAGAAGCCACAGAGAGAAATAAAAATGATAAATTCATATATAATATATCTTAAAACCTCCAAAGGTGATTGGTAAGGAAAGATAAGAAAGGGGGACTTTTGGGGTGGACTGCATAATTTCGTTCTCTTTTTTTTTTTTAAAATAAAATAATCTAAAAGTCTTTTCTTTTTCAGTTTTGACTTGATTATATTCAAATTTGTTATTAAAAGTTGTTTTAAATTACAATGCCGCGTGTCTTCATTTGATTTGTTATTTTGACACAACATTTGCAAGTGTATTACACACATTTAGTCTTTTTACTAAGTATCACAAAAATGTTCAATGTGTATTTATTCTTTAAGATTAGAGTGTTTAATAGGAAACATGGTCTATTGAAGTTTCTAAGTGAAATATACAAACAACTTTAAGGGGTCATCGATGAATTAAGCCAAAATTATATAACCAAATATAATTTAATAGATTATAACATATGGCATATTTTATCCTTCAAATAATCAATACTAATCCGCAAAATAATTATATTTTTCGATGTGAAAATATTTAAACACAGTTAATGCATGCATAAAATGTAAATTCATGAATAATTCTTGGATAGATTAATAATGATCTAAATAATGATATTTATATTAAATCACTGTAAGTTAAAATATTTATTTAGTTAAATATTTGATAATAGTATACATAATATTATTCCTATGCAGGCTTAATCAAGAAATCTCTTAACATCACACAACAATATTGCAGACATCATAATTTTCAAAATAACAAGAAGAGAAAATATCCAAAATATATCGCATGAGTTACGTTAGAAAGGTGGAGGATATATATCTATCTCTCTCTCTCTCTCTCTCTCTCTCTCTCTCTATCTATCTATCTCTCTCTCTCTCTCTCTCTCTCTCTCTCTCTCTCTCTCTCTATATATATATATATATATATATATATATATATATATATATATATATATATATATATATATATATATATATATATATATTATGTATTATTTAATGTTCGTTTTACATTCACAAATGAAGTTCTCTTATTGAAAAATGATAATTTACTAGTCTATATAATTTAATGTAAAAATTAAGTCAAATGAGGCTTCTTAAAGAGAGAACTATTTGAGAAAACAGAACAACAACTTACTACAAAGACTAGATTCTTGAATTGAAGAACAATAGAAAATATTCAAACTAAAAAAGATCCATTTTTCTATGATGTAAATGGTTAATCATACGAAACTATAAAAGTATAATTCTTGACTTTCCACACTAAAAACCTCATATAGAAGCATGACTAGAAGACCACATATGTCAACATAGAAATTTGGTGGAGAGGGGAGAAATATTAATTTCTCTTGTCATTTTTTTCCTATTAGGTGGAAGTACTAACTATTTGGAGTTGCTCAATACCCATGAAAATATCTTCATTCATGTCTATCTTTTCTTCACCATCACCTTTGTTATGCACGACTGTAACAACCATTTTGTTTTTCCTCCCGATTTCCATTGGAGGCTTAGTTGCGATAATTGGAGAAGTAACAACTGTTGAATGCTTAACGCGCTTGGACGATGATGATGATGCATTCAAGATTGTTTCTTTGGGCAAAATATTTATGCCTTTTGGAAGCATGAATTTGGAATTATTGTTGCATCTAGCAAGATATCTACGGCTCATAGGTGGATCATGATTGTGTTCACCAGAACAAGATACCAAGAAAATGTTCTCATCCTTTGAGCTTTTCTCAATGTGTTTCTTTGCTTCGCAGTGTTGTGATGTGCTACACTTATAGTAATTCCTGTTATCCATATACACAAAATAATAATCAGGTTTACTCAAATATTATAAGTGTATACACCATTAATAATTTTTAGTACTTTTTATTATGAAAATTGAGAACGGAAGGGAACATAACTTTCTATGACATGAAACAAATGGTGTGAGAGCAACCCTCAGAAATGGGGAACCTTTGGTATACTTCTGACCATACTTGTGCCATGCCCATATGTCGTTTGTCAGTTCCTCTTGCGGCGATTCATAGGTAAGTCTTATCGACTGATCTTTCCTGAATCAGAAGCACTAAAGTCAAAATTTTGAACGTACACACATAAAATATAATGAAGTGAGTGGTTACCTTTTTCTAGATTGGGTCAAAGGATTCTTCATAGAAAAAGCAAAATTAGGATGAATATTAGCCCCTATATCGAGTTGTTGTTGTAGATCTATCCATTCTTGTGGTATTGTAGTTGGTGGCACAAACGCCATTGTCGTTCTTGATTGAGGAACAATGATTTGTTGGATTAATTGAACTGGTTGAAATGAATGTAAGTATAATTGCTGGTTGCTATTTTTGTTCGTTATAATAACCTGATCATATGATCTTTTATGACGAGCGATTGGAAAATCTAAAGAAGCAATTTCAGATAAACCATTAAAACTATTCATGTCAGGAGCTAAAAGTCTGTCAAAATAATTCCAAACCTGAGAAGCGTTCAAACCTAATTTAGGAGCTACAACATTGTTACGTTTATTGATATGACAACTTCTTGCTATGGCACCTATATCCCGATGATCATCCCCCATTTTAGATCCTTATATATAATGATATCTAATTAAATGCAAAAAATAAAACTGAGCTTATAAAATAAACTAATGATGTTTTCTATAAAAGCTGAGATGGAAAAGAGGATACAAAGAGGGGGATGACTTACGGAGGAAGTAGATTAGCATAAAGAATGTTTTAGTTGTTTGGAATGAATAAAGTGAAGCTATTTCACAACTTAAATAGAAAAACATTCTACCTACCACGCATGTCCACATTTACTTTGTAGTTAATGCAGAATTAATAATTTTTTCTATTTTAGAGTGAATGAGATAGGCGACAAAGTAGTATTCAAAAAGAATTTATGCGACATAGGAGAAGTCAAACAAAATTTTATGTACCCTTTTTTTAAGATCATACATATCATATGATATATATGAAACTAAGCAAAGTCTATGATATGACTCGAAATTTGGTCGTGATGACGCTTACCATAACCCCTCAGTGGGCAAGCCAATAAACCAAAATTTACAAAACATAAGAATATAACGATAAACAACAAGAGGAAACAAGAATAAAGATACAAAATAGGGCCATAGAATAGAAAAATAAACATGATACACAATATACAAAAGATGCCTGAAAATGACCAAGAACGACAAAGTACCATAAGAACCAAATCTCCGAACCTGGTATCACAAGTACATGAAGTGTATAGAAACTCTATATAAAAAAGAACTAACTAATAGAAATGCAAAATACATGTCAGTAAAAAATAGAAAAAACAGCAATTCTCCAGACGCTAGGAGCTCACCATGATCCGAGTCTGTGACAATCATGAGTTATTCAACGCTAAGTGAGAGTGTCCAGTACTGGTAATTCTGTCAGAACAAGATACAGAATAATAGTATGAGTATTACATCATGGGTTACTCAATAGACATCATGAGTCGACGGAGCTAAAAAAGATCAAATATATTAAGAGAAGTGAGTTTACAATATTTTTGATCTGTTTCACAAGATTGTGTATGTCTTGGGATATTTTGTTGTTGGAAATAATGGTTCTTTGAAATTCTTGTAGGAAATAAGTTCGGATGCGGTGGACTGAGATAAGAGCTGAAAATTGCAGAAGTGGCCAATGACGGAGCCAACAATGTGTAGCACTCCGAAAGTCCAAGACCTAATCTAGAGCCTCACATGTTGGCCTAAGGTTTGTAACACTGTTTTAAGTTCTAAAATAATGTTTATAAGTCATTTAGGATGTTTTAGAGTCAAAACGTCAAGGAACTTCCATGACGTCTGGAGACTAGTGAAAGAGGTGCTAGTTGTGCCTTAGCCTATTTCATGGGGTTTTAGGAGTTGGAACTTGATGAAATTTGGTGGAAAGGTGTTAAACATGTATTAGAGTATGTTTAGGGTCGAAACGTCTAGGTATGACTCTCCAAGGACAAACCTAAGGGTCCTTTAGGAGGACCCTTCCAATTTGGTTAAAAAGTTATCACTAGGCAGTAGGTATATACGGTTGCAGGCAACGATGCGTAGCCTGAACAACGGGGCGTCGATGCCTCTGTCATTTAGGGATTTGCCACTTTTCCAAAAGTAGCGAAAAATATGGTCTCTGAACAAGACTACGGATGTGCAATACTGGGGCGAGGGTGGTTGCCTACTGACCTATGACCCATAGGTCGGGGTCTCGTAAGTCGGGCCTATTTTCACTGGTAAGTTTTTAATGAGGTCACTTAATTAGTCAATTAGTTAGGGGTTTAATTAGGGGTTAAGGGTGGTTAATTAAGTAAGTTAAGTGACTATATAAGCTACCCTAAGTATAAACCAAACTTAACACCCCACAATTCCCAAACTCACATCTCTCTAACATCTCTCTAGTCTGTCTCTTCTCCAACCTTCAACCTCAATTGAAGAACACTAGAGCTCCAATTCAAGGACGAATTCACCAAAATTTTCATCTCAAATTAGTTGAAAATTCATCACTAAGGTATGGTTTCTTTCACTCTTGGAATTCCTTTCCCCAAGAGGCCCTTCCAAAAATGATTTTCTACTTCCCCACAACCTAGGGTTTCAATCTAGACATGAGTTCTCTTATAAAAAAGAAATTGTAAATCAATTGTGATGAATTATAGTCTTTTATCATTGTTTAACTATTTATTAATGGTCAATTGATGTTAATCACTCAGATTGCCCCTTTGAACCCTTTTTTATCCATACACTCATTATGCCTTGTAATTCTATAGTAATTGTGAAAAATGATGACCATATGAATATTTAGAATATTAATTGCTATGTATTACTTCTTGAATTTACCCTGTTTATGCATTGGCTATGTAATTCTTTGTAATTGAATTATGAAGGCAATGAAAGGGATTTTAGGCCATTAGAGGCTAGATGAAGGTTTTATGTTAATCTTCTTAATTCAATTGTATTCTATACTGTTTGATCATGATTGAATCACCTAGATATGTTGAACCGGGTCTAATTGATTAAGGATGATATTGACCTAGAAAGTTGGAATTGAACCTATCTAATTATGTATGACTAGAATTACCTTCTAATGATTTAATTTAATCAAGTAAGCATGAAATTGAACATAGATCATAATAATTTAAGGGTGATAATCGACTATGGGTTGTTGTGCTATTGAGGCTAGCGTTTTGAGGGTAAAATCATTATGAAGAGATTATGATGAGGTTTTCTTCTACACCTACACATGAAAATGATTAGGAGAAGCAAGTTCTCACATAAACGAACCTTTGTTTAACTTAAGAACCTAAAACGAAACAACACATGGTAGACAAAGATTAGCTTAACGATGAGTTGTATGATCACTTCTTATGTAGTAGATTTGGTGAGGCAACACCAAGTGCATGATAGTTGTAGTGAAATACTCATGATAGCTTGAGATGGAAGGTCTCAAGGATAGGTTGGAGTAGTTAATATCAAGGAGTCTTGAGTTGAAATACTCATGGTAGCTTGAGGTGATAAACTTCATGGTAGCTTGAGAATGGTCATTCTCATGTTAGATTGGGATGGAGGAAGCAAGCTCTCCCATGATTAGCTTTGTTTTGTGTTGTAAGTATATTTGATAATGTGGATGGACTTGGTTAGGCCAAAACCATTTCATGATAGCTTTAGAGTAACGGCCTATACTCTCCTAATGTTAGCCTGACTTCCATGCAAGGTGCATTTCAAGGTAGATTGTTTTGCATGCAAGGTGCAATTCATGGAATAGCTTGACATAAGTTTCTCATGGTAGCTTAGGGTGGAGGATTCATGCTTTCCTATGTATTATCTTGCATCTACATGATTGGTTGCATGGTGGTTAGGATGTTGTTATCCTTCCTGAGTTAGCTTGGTTAGTATGATGAGATGCTTTTCATGGTAGTTGGTCTATTAATTATGATGTTGAGCTTCATATACAAGGTTGAAAGATAAGTTAGCTTAGCTTGGGTTAGTCTAGAGCAGTACTTATTATGGATGGTAGTACGAGATGTAATCTATACATTGCACAAGTATGACTTGAAGCTACCTATGATATGACCCTTACATGATGTATGCTTAGCTTGGATAGTGACTATAGTTGCATTCCATGACAAGATTGACTTAGATGATATTTCATTGTCAACATGAAGTAGTTCTATTAGATGACTCCTAAGATGACATGAACCAAGATAGGGTGATTTCAAGATATGCTTAGTGTGTGATGTATTATGGGATGCTTCACATTCATTGCACAAGTGTGTTTTGAGGTGACCTAGGGGCATAGTTATATTATGTTATGATGAACCTAAGTCTTAGTTATGATAGTGGATTATGATCAAGAATGACCAAAGAGATGTACTTAGCTTTAGTAGTAGTATGGGATGCTACCTTCAGCTTGCACACATATATTTAGAGGTAGCTTGTGAGTAGTTCATATAAGTAAGAAGGACAATGACTCAAGTATGAAGTTTTATATGCTTTTTGAAGCTTTAATACACTTATGACATTCATGATATGCTTATGTCTTTATCTCTTGTGATTATGTCAATTATTGACTAAGCCTTTGAGATATCTTATGTTTGGTATGATAATTTCCATACTTAGTACATATACGACTAACGCATATAGACTACATGTTGTCCATGTAGGTTCTTGAGAAGATTGAGTTGCTTTAAATGGTAGAGTTTTCAAAGTTTCCAAGAAGAGAAGATTGGTGAGTCCTCATAGTATCCGAGGACACCACCACTATGTTGTCTATTATGTTTTTCATTATGTTAGACTTTTATGGGCTGTGACCTAAGACTATTTTACTCATGATGTCAAAGTTTGTTTTTGAGACATATGTTAGAAGTTTTATGAAATGATTCCGCGCTATGTTTTGAAAGAAAAGTTTTAATTTCATGCTACTTTTTGTATATATGCAATGAATGATGTCTAAGGGCTTACAAGACCTCCGAGAGGTCAAGTACGTCATGTCCGACTTAAAGGATGCTTAACTTATCACGGACCATCCCACGGTCGTATGAAGGAACACGGACCGTGAAGGTCCTCATGGTATTTACTTGGGCGTGGGGACTAAGAGGCTTGCTAGGGAGGCTACTGCCTCGACTCCACGGATGACCACACGACCAGTTTTCAAGACTACGACCCGTGAAGGGTCCCATGGTCTTAGGTCTTTGCCTAAGGGTTGATAAATCCCTACCATGGGCCGGTCAACATACCCGTGGTTTAGCCGGAAACAATGGAGACTACCATCTAAATCATCATTGCTAGAAAAATGGAAATAATTATTTAAATATTTTCTTTCTCCATCTTCACCTTTCCCCACATACACCGCCCCGATCTAAACCCTTTCTTCATAACAAATCGATGCAGAAACAAAAAGAAAAGATAAGCAAATACAAAATCAAAACAAACAAAGCAAGAACCGATCTTTTAAGAAAACACTATCAATTTAGATTGGAATAAGAAAGAAGCCACAAAGAGAAATAAAAATGATAAATTCATATATAATATATCTTAAAACCTCCAAAGGTGATTGGTAAGGAAAGATAAGAAAGGGGGACGTTTGGGGTGGACTGCATAATTTCGTTCTCTTATTTTTTTAAATAAAATAATCTAAAAGTCTCTTCTTTTCAAGTTTTGACTTGATTATATTCAAATTTGTTATTAAAAGTTGTTTTAAATTACAATACTGCGTGTCTTCATTTGAATTGTTATTTTGACACAACGTTTGCAAGTGTATTACACACATTTAGTCTTTTTACTAAGTATCACAAAAATGTTCAATGTGTATTTATTCTTTAAGATTAGAGTGTTTAATAGGAAACATGGTCTATTGAAGTTTCTAAGTGAAATATACAAACAACTTTAAGGGGTCTTCGATGACTTAAGCCAAAATTATATCACCAAATATAATTTGATAGATTATAACATATGGCATATGTTATCCTTCAAATAATCAATACTAATCCGCAAAATAATTATATTTTTTGATGTGAAAATATTTAAACACAGTTAATGCATGCATAAAATGTAAATTCATGAATAATTCTTGGATAGATTAATAATGATCTAAATAATGATATTTATATTAAATCACTGTAAGTTAAAATATTTATTTAGTTAGATATTTGATAATAGTATACATAATATTATTCCTATGCAGGCTTAATCAAGAAATCTCTTAACATCACACAACAATAGTGCAGACATCATAATTTTCAAAATAACAAGAAGAGAAAAAATATCCAAAATATATCGCATGAATTGCGTCAGAAAGGTGGAGGCTATATATATATATATATATATATATATATATATATATATATATATATATATATATATATATATATATATATATATATATCTATATCTATATATATCTATATATATATATATATATATTATGTATTATGTATTATTTAATGTTCGTTTTACAAGAGATCTTCACTTGTGACTAGTCTATATAATTTAATGTAAAAATTAAGTCAAATGAGGTTTCTTAAAGAGAGAACTATTTGAGAAAACGGAACAACAACTTACTACAAAGACTAGATTCTTGAATTGAAGAACAATAAAAAATGTTCAAACTAAAAAAGATCCATTTTTCTATGATGTAAATGGTTAATCATACGAACCAATAAAAGTATAATTCTTGACTTCCCACACTAAAAACCTCAAATAGAAGCATGACTAGAAGACTACATATGTCAACATAGAAATTAGGTGGAGAGGGGAGAAATATTAATTTCTCTTGTCATTTTTTCCTATTAGGTGAAAGTAGTAACTATTTGGAGTTTCTCAATGCCCATGAAAATATATTCATTCATGTCTATCTTTTCTTCACCATCACCTTTGTTATGCACGACCGCAACAACCATTTTGTTTTTCCTCCCAATTTCCAGTGGAGGCTTAGTTACGATAATTGGAGAAGGAACAACTGTTGAATGCTTAACGCGCTTGGACGATGATGATGATGCATTCAAGATTGTTTCTTTGGGCAAAATATTTATGCCTTTTGGAAGCTTGAATTTGGAATTATTGTTGCAGCTAGCAAGATATCTACGTCTCATAGGTGGATCATGATTGTGTTCACCAGAACAAGATACCAAGAAAATGTTCTCATCCTTTGAGCTTTTCTCAATTTGTTTCTTTGCTTCGCAGTGTTGTGATGTGCTACACTTATAGTAATTCCTGTTATCCATATACACAAAATAGTAATCAGGTTTATTCAAATATTATAAATGTATACACCATTAATAAATTTTTAGTACTTTTTGTTATGAAAATTGAGAACGGAAGGGAACATAACTTTCTATGACATGAAAAAAATGGTGAGAGAGCAAACCTCGGAAATGGGGAACCTTTGGTATACTTCTGACCATACTTGTGCCATGCCCATATGTCGTTTGTCAGTTCCTCTTGCGACGATTCATAGGTAAGCCTTATCGACTGATCTTTCCTGAATCAGAAGCACTAAAGTCAAAATTTGAACGTACACACATAAAATATAATGAAGTGAGTTGTTACCTCTTTCTAGATTGGGTCAAAGGAGTCTTCATAGAAAAAGCAAAATTAGGATGAATGTTAGCCCCTATATCGAGTTGTTGTTGTAGATCTATCCATTCTTGTGGTGTTGTAGTTGGTGGCACAAACGTCATTATTGTTCGTGATTGAGGAACAATGATTTATTGGATTAATTGAACTGGTTGAAATGAATGTAAGTATAATTGCTGGTTGCTATTTTTGTTCGTTCTAATAACCTGATCATATGATCTTTTATGACGAGCGATTGGAAAATCTAAAGAAGCAATTTCAGATAAACCATTAAACTATTCATGTCAGGAGCTAAAAGTCTGTCAAAATAATTCCAAACCTGAGAAGCGTTCAAACCTAATTTAGGAGCTACAACATTGTTACGTTTATTGATATGACAACTTTTTGCTATGGCACCTATATCCCGATGATCATCCCCCATTTTAGATCTTTATATATAATGATATCTAATTAAATGCAAAAAATAAAACTGAGCTTATAAAATAAACTAATGATGTTTTCTATAAAAGCAGAGATGGAAAAGAGGATACAAAGAGGAGGATGACTTATGGAGGAAGTAGATTAGCACAAAGAATGTTTTAGTTGTTTGGAATGAATAAAGTGAAGCTATTTCACAACTTAAATAGAAAAACATTCTACCTACCACGCATGTCCACATTTACTTGTAGTTAATGCAAAATTAATAATTTTTTTTATTTTAGAGTGAATGAGATAGGCGACAAAGTAGTATTCAAAAAGAATTTATACGACATAGGAGAAGTCAAATAAAATTTTATGTACCCTTTTTTTAAGATCATACATATCATATGATATACATGAAACTACATATCATATGATAAAATGAAACTAAGCAAAGTCTATGATATGACTCGAAATTAGGTCGTAATGACGCTTACCATAACCCCTCAGTGGGCAAGCCAATAAACCAAAATTTACAAAACATAAGAATATAATGATAAACAACAAGAGGAAACAAGAATAAAGATACAAAATAGGGCCATAGAATAGAAAATAAACATGATACACAATATACAAAAGATGCCTGAAAATGACCAAGAACGAAAAAGTAGCATAAGAACCAAATCTCCGAACCTGGTATCACCAGTACATGAAGTGTATAGAAACTCTATATAAAAAAAACTAACTAATAGAAATACAAAATACATGTTAGTATAAAATAGAAAAAGCAGCAATTCTCCGGACACTAGGAGCTCACCATGATCCGAGTCTGTGACAATCATGAGGTATGCAACGCTAAGTGAGAGTGGATAGTACTGGTAATTGTGTCAGAAAAAGATACAAAAATGTAGTATGAGTATTACATCATGGGTTACTCAATAGACATCATGAGTCGACGGAGCTAAACAAGATCAAATATATTAAGAGACGTGAGTTTACAATATTTTTGATGTGTTTCACAAGCTTGTGTCTGTCTTGGGATATTTTGTTGTTGGAAATAATGGTTCTTTGAAATTCTTTTAGGAAATAAGTTTGGATACGGTGGACTGAGATGAGAGCTGAAAATTGCGGAAGTGGCCAATGACGGAGCCAACAATGTGTAGCACTCCGAAAGTCCAAGACATAATCTAGAGCCTCACATGTTGGCCTAAGGTTTGTAACACTGTTTTAAGTCCTAAAATAATGTTTATAAGTCATTTAGGACGTTTTAGAGTCAAAATGTCAAGGAACTTCCATGACTTCTGGAGACTAGTGAAAGAGGTGCTAGTTGTGCCTTAGCCTATTTCGCGGGGTTTTAGGAGTCAGAATTTGATGAAATTTGGTGGAAAGGTGTTAAACATGTATTAGAGTATGTTTAGGGTCGAAACTTCCAGGTACGACTCTCCAAGGACCACCTAAAGGGTCCTTTACCTTTCATTTTGGCTAAAAAGTTATCACTATGCAGTAGCTACGTACGGTTGCAGGCAATGATGCGTCGCCTGAACAACGGGGCATCGATGCCTCTGTCATTTAGGGATTTTCCACTTTTCCAAAAGTAGCGAAAAACATGGTCTCTGAACAAGACTACGGATGTGCAATACTGGGGCGAGGGTGGTTGCCTACTGACCTATGACCCATAGGTCGGGGTCTCGTAAGTCAGGCCTATTTTCACTGGTAAGTTTTTAATGAGGTCACTTAATTAGTCAATTAGTTAGGGGTTTAATTAGGGGTTAAGGGTGGTTTATTAAGTAACTTAAGTGACTATATAAGCTACCCTAAGTATAAACCAAACTTAACACCCCACAATTCCCAAACTCACATCGCTCTAACATCTCTCTAGTCTATCTCTTCTCCAACCTTCAACCTTAATTGAAGAACACTAGAGCTCCAATTCAAGAACTAATTCAATAAAATTTTCATCTCAAATTAGTTGAAAATTCATCACTAAGGTATGGTTTATTTCACTCTTGGGATTGCTTTCCCCAAGAGGCCCTTCCAAAAATGATTTTCTACTTCCCCACAACCTAGGGTTTCAATCTAGACATGAGTTCTCTTATAAAAAAGAATTTATAAATCAATTGTGATGAACTATAGTCTTTTATCATTGTTTAACCATTTATTAATGGTCAATTGATGTTAATCACTCAAGATTGCCCCTTTGAACCCTTGTTTATCCCTACACTCATTATGCCTTGTAATTCTATAGTAATTGTGAAAAATGATGACAATATGAATATGTAGAATAGTAATTGCTATGTATTACTTCTTGAATTTACCCTGTTTATGCATTGGCTATGTAATTCTTGGTAATATGAAGGCAATGAAAGGGATTTTAGTCCATTAAAGGCTAGATGAAGGTTTTATGTTAATCTTCTTAATTCAATTGTATTCTATACTGTTTGATCATGATTGAATCACCTAGATATGAATTGAACCTGGTCTAATTGATTAAGGATGATATTGACCTAGGAAGTTGGAATTTAACCTATCTGATTATGTATGAGTAGAATTACCTTCTAATCATTTAATTTAATGAAGTAAGCATGAAATTGAACATAGATCATAATGAATTAAGGGTGATAATCGACTATGGGTTGTTGTGCTATTGAGGCTAGCGTTTTGAGGGTAAAATCATTTTGAAGAGATTATGATGAGGTTTTCTTCTACCCCTACACATGAACATGATTAGGAGAAGCAAGTTCTCACATAAATGAACCTTTGTTTAACTTAAGAACCTAAAACGAAACAATACATGGTAGACTAACATTAGCTTGAAGATGAGTTGTATGATCACTTCTTGTGTAGTAGATTTGGTGAGGCAACACCAAGTGCATGATAGCTTGAGTGAAATACTCATGATAGCTTGAGATGGAAGGTCTCAAGGATAGGTTGGAATAGTAAATCTCAAGGATTCTTGAGTTGAAATACTCATGGTAGCTTCAGGTGATAAACTTCATGGGAGCTTGAGGTGATAAACTTCATGGTAACTTGAGAATGGTCATTCTCATGTTAGATTGGGATGGAGGAAGCAAGCTCTCCCATGATTAGCTTGGTTTTGGGTTGTATGGATATTTGATAATGTGGATGGACTTGGTTAGGCCAAAACCATTTCATGATAGCTTTAGAATAAAGGCCTATACTCTCCTAATGTTAGCCTGACTTGCATGCAAGGTGCATTTCAAGGTAGCTTGATTTGCATGCAAGGTGCAATTCATGGAATAGCTTGATATAAGTTTCTCATGGTAGCTTAGGGTGGAGGATTCATGCTTCCCTGTGGATTATTTTGCATCTACATGATTGGTTGCATGGTGGTTAGTATGGTTTTATCCTTCCCGAGTTAGCTTGGTTAGTGTGATGAGATGCTTATCATGATAGTTGGTCTATTAATTATGACAGTATGTTCAGCTTCATATACAAGGTTGAAAGGTTCCCCAATCAAAGTCCTTTTACCATTCCAAGGGTCAACAAAGGTAAATGGTCTACACCCAAGACTAAGGAGGAAAAAGATAGTTGTCCTTATGTGAAGAAGTCTCCTTGTGCTAAATGTGGTAAGAAACATGAAAGAAAATTCCTAGTTGGTACGGGAAATTGCTATGGTTGTGGCAAGAGTGATCACATGAAGAGGGATTGTCCTATGATGAAGGCTTAAGGGAGAGAAAATGCTCAAGCACAAGAATGTGCTCCCAATCCCTATGCTCCTAAGAAGAATCATTTTTATGCTCTCCGCTCCAAGAGTGAGCAAGAGGAGTATCCTGAGTGGTCACCGGTATGTTACTAGTCTTCTCTATTGATGTCTACACTTTATTAGATCCGGGTACTAATTTATCATTTGACACTCCTCTAGTAGCTAAAAAGTTTGACGTTCTACCCGATAGTTTAATTGAACCATTTTCGGTTACAACCCTAGTGAGTGACTCCATTGTGTCTAAAAGAGTCTTTAGGAGTTATCCTATATCTTTGCCCAATAGAGTTACGTGGGTGGATTTTGTAGAGCTTGATATGTTTGATTTTTGACGTTATTTTGGGAATGAATTTGGTGCATGCTTGTTTTGCTTCTATTGATTGTCGGACAAGGGTAGTAAAGTTGAATTTTCCTAATGAACCCGTCTTAGAGTGGAAAGGGGATACTTCATTTCTTAGAGGTCCTATTATATATTTTTTGAAAGCTTGAAAAATAATCTCTAAAGTGTGTATTTACCATATTGTAAGAAAGAAATATCTTGAACCCGACATTCCTCCGATTAAGCCGGTCCCTGTAGTGAGGGAATTTCCGTAAGTCTTTTAGGATGACTTGCCCGGAATTCCTCTCGAACGGGAAATTGATTTTGGTATTGACTTATTACCGAATACAAATTCCATTTAAATTCCTCTTTATCGGATGGCTCCAGCCGAAAGAATTGAAGGCTTAACTCAAGGACTTACTAGATAAAAGTTTCAGTCAACATATTATTTGACCATGGGGAGCTCCGGTATTGTTTGTGAAGAAGAAGGATGGGTCGCTTAGGATGTGCATTGACTATCATCAACTAATAAAGTCACCATTAAGAACAAGTATCCTCTCCCTCGGATTGACGACTTGTTTGATCAACTCTAAGGGGCAAGTTACTTTTCTAAGATTGACTTGAGGTCGGGGTACCACCAACTTAGGGTGAGAGGTGAGGCTGTACGTAAAATGGTATTTCGAACTAGGTATGGTTACTATTAGTTCCTAGTAATGTCCTTTGGTCTCACTAATGCGCCGACTGCTTTTATGGACCTAATGAATAGGGTGTTTCAAAATTACCTAGATTCATTTGTCGTTGTCTTCATTGACGACATCTTGGTATATTCAAAGAATGTTGATGAACACATGAGTCATTTAGAGTGCTGTTACAAGTCCTTAAAGAACTCCAACTGTTCGTTAGGTATAGCAAGTGTGAGTTTTGGTTGAGATCGGTGGCGTTTCTTGGTCACATTATCTCAATGAGGGCATACAGGTCTGTAAGACCCCAAAAATGACTTAGGTGAATCTAGAGCCTAAAGTGCTTGTTATGATGGTCTAAGGTCCTAAATTAGTCTATAATGTAGTATGGAGGCAGTAGCTAAGAGTTTAGGTGCATTGGAAGTCAAACATCAAGGGACGACCAAGATGTTCGACGACTACGTCACCTAAGTGTCTTGTATGTGGTTCTATGTGATTATGTGTGATTCATGAGCTTATATGTTTCTTAAATGAGTTTATATGATGTTTAAAGTAAGCATGTCAATTTTTGTGAAGTTTGGAGGTCAAACGTTCAAGAACGTCCATGACATTCAAAAGTTGTTCCTTGAAATGACCTTGTGTGTCTAAGCATATTTCGTCGAGTTTTACGTGTTCGTTTTGGATAAAACTTATGTGGTAGGTCCTAAACTCGTATACATGCATGTTTGGGTAGGAAACGTCCGGGTATGACTCCATGTAGGACCCAGAAGAGGCCCTAGAGGAGGACCCCAACATAGAGCTCAACACTGCCAGGCAGTGTCCAACCAATGACCCAAACAATGTCGAGTCGACCAGACGATGGCCCATCAATGGGTCTCGTTGATTGGGACATGTGGCCTGCAGGTTGAGGAGTCCCTGAAGTGAACCACGAGACCCCATCGACGGGACGTGGTCTGACTGACAATCCGTCGATGAGGGACGTCGATGGAGACAAAATAGTTCGTGACTTGGGAATTTCAAGTGCAACCGACGAGACCCCATCGACGGGGCATGGGTGAGACCACGGACCATCGATGGTCACGTCGATGGTGCCGTGTCTTCCTCCTAGTTTTCTATTAAGTTGAGGGGTGAAGTCTTAAATTCACCCCAAGCCCCTATAAGTCTATAGACTGTTGTTTTGAGTGTTTATGGGTATTTAATGAGTGTATAAGTCATTAAACTCTCAATTGAACCCTAACACTAAGATCAAAACACATTCCCTCCAAAAGTTCTTCCAAAAACCTCCATGAGAGTTTAAAGTGAAGATGAAGCTTGAAGATGAGTCTTCAGTGGAGTTTCTTCTTCAATTAGCATTGAATTCTTCAAATAAGGTATGAGAGTTCTTCATCTAAGGTTTTCTATAACCTTAGAGACAATTTCAAAGATGTTTTCAAAGGATTTCAAAAAGATGAAAAGTCCGTTTTCTACTCTAAATCTTGGGTTCTTGCATGAAATGTTTTCAAACGTTAAGGTATGATTTTATTGATGTTTGATTGATGTTTTCCAGTGAAAATCTCCATGAACCCTTGATCTTCTCTATTCTCTAATTTTCACTAAAATATGGGTGAATTGATTGTGCTTTGAGATTTATGAATTTATGTGTAGATTGATATGGACTTTTGAATTATGTATATATTATGTATGAATGCCTTATAGATGTTTCAATTTGATTAATTGAGTAATGAATACTCTTAGATCTATTGACTATTAGTCTTATTGAATTGATATGAACTTAATGCTTATAGATTCTAGTGTAGTTTTCTATGGGCTTTCTAATGATGTAAGGATTGTATTCAATTGATATCTATTTGGTCTTAGATTGATAACTCTAGATTGATTAGACTTAGATTCATTGAGTATTATTATTTATGTTTTGAATTGATGTTCATGGCCATGGGTAAGGGCCTTATGGTATTGAATTGCATGGTTTAGCTTTGGATTGAGATGGTGAGGTGAATTGGGTGGTACGCTGCACTAACTCTTTTATTATTATGTATAGCTATTGTAATTTAGATCTTGGATTGTATGTGATTGGTATGGTCCACTTATGGTGGCGGTGTTATGTGAATTGATGTGGCCTTGTCGGTGTTATTTTAAGTATATTAATGATCATGGCCTTGTCGGTACTACTTGAAGTAATATGTTGATATGTGTAGTTGATTATGTGAAGTACGATTATATCTACCTGTATGTGAAATAATGTGGAAGTATGTGTTCTCTTATTGATGTTATTAGGTGATCATGTTATACTATGACTATGTGCTTATATGTGTAGTCTTAGAGTTGATACATGGTTGTCCCTAACTTGGCTATATGAGTCTATAATGATTATATTGATGATGTTAAGGTAATGAATAGGTTGTCTAAATAATGTTAAGGGTCATTCCTAAGAGTATAAAGAATGTTGTGCTATATGACTAAAGTCATGTAATGTTGTGTCTTGTTTAGGTAGACTTGTGTCCCTTACTTGATGCTTATATGAATATGAATATGTGATGACTTGACTTAGGAAGCTAATGCGCCTTAGTATTGAATGTATGAATTTTGTGTAAGACCTTGAATGATGATAAGAAGGTCCTTTATGTGAAACCTTGAACCTAGCGATAAGGTTATGAAACTTGAAGTCGTAAGCCGAAATGGTATCCTTCACGAAATGAATGATGGACTTAAGATTGATTGGCTGGAACGGCATCATATCAATACTTATGTCACATCCGGGTTTACCACCTAGACGTAACCGTCGTCGTCGTCCTCTTTGAGTACTAAGACAAGACTCTTAGCCTCGTCATAGCATTCATCGATTAAAAATATGAAGGAATTTAAAACTTTTTTTTTCTATAACTACTCGGAGGTTTACATAGACCTCTACATACACATAGTCATATTTATATCAAGTATACATAGACTTGTTCATATAAGATTACATAGTCTTCTACTTTTATTTCACACATTTATAAATAGAGAAGTAATAGTCATAAAAGCCGTCTCATCTCATAAACCATCTATCAAAGACAATAAATCTTGGGCATAGCCCTACATCAATACAAGAAGCCACATATAGTCCATATACAACATCGTCTCAAATGAGTAAATGAGTCAAAACAGAATTATAGTAACTAAGTAACATAGGAGTAAGATGTCGGCAACGCCCTCGGGAGAATGAGGACCTACCACATGGATGGTTAGAGATCCAAGTCTTCCTTTCCAGCAATTCGGAGCAAGATCAACGACCCGAACCTAAAATATTTGGGAAAAGGGAAAGAAATGGGGTTAGTACTCCACATGTACTAAGTATGGAACCATATATACAATTACCAATCAAATATACGTAGAAAAGGACATTTAATAAAAATCATTATAAAACATGTATACGAGTGAAGCATAGTAAAACATGAAATACTAAATATACCCTTCATAAAGTCACGAGTGCAATGATCAAGTAAATTCTCTTACTTAATCAAGTAACCTATCAAGACTACAATTAGCAATCAACCTTACCTAACATACTCTCCTATTTCATGAAAACGTTCTTCTTTAATCAAAAGCAACAACCTTATACTCATAAGCATGTTATTCAATGTACAAAGTCATTTACATTACATCACTACTTTACATACATAATATTGACCTCTCAAAGCTCCCGTCAAGGCCAACTAGTGCAAGTCTTAAGTAGAGTCCCATACCCCTACCTAAGCTATAGCCAAACCCTTTCAAGTTACTTTGATTAGTCTATATCTTATTCATTCATTTTAGTTTAGGGAAACCTTGCCTTAACCGACATAGACCACATGAGCAAATGTGGAATCCGGTGTCATGAAACCTTACACCGATGGAAGGTGGTCTACCGGCCAAAGTAGAACCTAACGTAAACGTAGCTATCTAGGTGGATCTACTAGATAGTATGCTATGGTGGCAACATAGTTCAAGAACGAAGAGGTAGATATCCCTATTCATACCATTAGGTAAAGTGGGCCGCTCCTCATGGGAATCCCTTAAATGACATGTCCCATAAACAAGGGAGTTAACATCACATGGGCAACTTTAGGATGATTCTTTCCTTCTATGGACAAGTCATCACCTCCCATTGTCAGGTTCGCGCGGTGCTAAGCTAAGTCCCTATTTAGAGAAGTCTTTAATACTTTATTAATCCTCTCAATTAGTTTAGATATTACGGTCAAGCCCTTGTATATTCATCATCATAGCTCAATAAGAATTGTATGAGAAATAATCCTTTCATTAACAATTCATATAGGTGAAGTTAGCCCTTACACATCTCATCACAATAGGGCACATCTTTACATAACAACTTTTCTATATCATGTACTCCTAGGTAACCTCACAACCAACCTAATCATTTAAATTAAATCATCATACCAACCTATTAACTTAAACAAGGTATACTTCAACACAACCTTATCACTTGATGACAAATAATTCACAATTTGAAGTAAGGATTAGGATAATCAAGACTTACCAATACTTCTCGATAGTTCAATAATAAGGGCCTTACCATCAACCCATAGACCAACCCAATTTGGGTCATCATACAAATGTAATTCAATAGTCAACATAAGAACTAATTTAAGAGAAAGCATTATACCACAAGGCAATACTAAACCAAAGCTTGGTAACATGATATCAAAGTCTATCTTCTTACCCTATATTCAATACTCAAGAAATAGGCTTGAAGAACTTCCATTCATTACAATATACTTAATAACAACCATTAAAGATGATTTAAACAATAATTAGATCAATTACATCAATCCAACCCAAATTCATATCAATCCCAATACCTAGGGTTAAGGGTTAGGGTCATCTCCCACAATCTAGACCAAACTACATCAATTCATCATAATCAAGCTACAATACATGATAATCTATTCATTATAACCCAAAGAATACATAAACAACTCAATTCATAACAACAAACTCGAAATTGGATGAAACCCATATGAAACTCAACTTTTGGAAAATCATTGAAGGAGCCCTTTGAGGAAAGAAGTCTCAAAGGTGAATTAGATCCCATACCTTAAGGTTTGATGACGTTTTGATGGTAAATTTCATGCTAAATCAGCCCCCAATGATCTCTCCAAGTTGTTCTCCAATGGAGTCTTCCAATAGAGAGAGAAAGTAGAGAGAAGGAAGAGAGTTTTGTTTGGAGAATTGTGATTAGGTTAATGAAGTTTGGGTATTTATAGTGGGGTCTTAAGTCACTTAGTTAGTCTTTCCTTAACCCCCTAATTACCCCTAAGACACTTAATAAAATAATTAACTAAAACTTAAATCCCTGAAAACACTACAGGCCCTCCACGATGACTCCCCGCCCCGACAAGCCGTCGTGGGCGTGACGGACAGGCCCCCCTCCGTCCTGCACGTCCGTCGCGTTGGTCAGAGACTGTGAAGGCGGACGCTTTCTTCCCAGCAGCTAAGGCTGGCACGACGGTGGCCTCGACACCCCGTCGCGCCTGTGACGCCACGTCATGGCATCCGTCGTGGCCTACTGTCTCAAGGGTCCTCCTCGAGGGCCCTTAGTCGATCCTTAGGGAGTCGTACCCTGACTTTTTCAACATGAAACCATCTTACACTATGTGTTACACCTATTGTTACAAACCTTTACTAAATTCCGACTCTTTAACTTGGTTAAACTAAAAGGACACTCTAGCCCTCTTATGAACCAATTTACCGGACATTATGAACGTTTTGGTTCCAAAACACTTCAACGACTCCATCTACGCCTAATTTGGCCAGGATCAATGGTTTAGACCTTAAGGAGCCTGTTTAAGTCCTACCACATGACTTTGGGATTTCAAAATGTTACATTATCCTCCCCTTAGGAACATTCGTCCCCGAATGACACTAAACACTCTTTAAATGAGGGAAAAGACACAAGACTAGCAGCTCATCAATCTTACAATATCGAATTTGTATGAATCATATTATTTTAATAAAACACTTCAAAATATCAATTTATCATAGATTAGCTCAAAGTTTCCTCATGAGATGCTTTCTACTTACAACACACATGAGCTCAATCATTTGGTATACAAGTCGATTAGCACAAGGTTCATTTTATCAATATGCTTAATATAACATCTACAAGGATTCATTGTATCACAATACACGACTTGACTCAAATATGCAAGAAGCAAAACAAATTTCAAATTTATTTAGGGTCACCTTAAAGTGACTTCAATTGTGAAGTCTCAAAAACTAAGATTTCTGAAGAAATTCACCAAAACATCAAGGATTCACAATATCTAGCATAATTATATCATTAGAAAGAATAACTAACCTTAATCATCAAAAAGATGAGGATAGCGGGTTATCATGTCGGCCTCGGCCTCCCATGCTGCACCCTCAACTAGGTGGTTCTTCCATAACACTTTTACGGAAAACACCTCCTTGTTCCTCAACCTTTTCACTTGCCTATCAAGGATTTGGATAGGAACCTCCTCATAAGAGAGGTTATCCTTGACTTCAAGACCTTCAATAGGGAGAATAGTCTCGGGATCCCCGACACACTTCTTCAACATCGAGACATGGAAAACCGGATGCACCGAAGCTAAATTGTTAGGTAGTTTCAAGCGATAGGCAACTTTACCAACCCTTTCCAAAATCTCATAAGGACCCACGTAACGAGGGCTCAACTTCCCTTTCTTGCCAAATCTTACCACCCCTTTCATAGGTGAAATTTTTAAATACACCTTGTCACCCTCTTCAAACTCCAAATCTCTTCTCCTATTATCGGCATAGGACTTTTGTCGACTATAGGCTGTTTGTAACCTATTTCTAATGATATGCACATTCTCCAATGTCTTATAAATCAAGTCGGGACCAAAGATCGATGGTTCACCAACTTCAAACCATCCTATAGGAGACCTACACCTCCTACCATACAAGGCTTCATAAGGAGACATGGAGATGGACGAATGAAAACTATTATTGTATGCAAACTCTACCAACGGCAAGTGCTTATCCCAACTCCCTTTAAAATCAATAATGCAAGCTCTAAGCATATCCTCAAGAGTTTGAATTGTTCGTTCCGCTTGACCATCCGTTTGAGGATGAAAGGCGGTACTCAATTTCACCTTAGTACCCAAACCTTTTTGGAAAGACTTCCAAAACCTAGAAGTGAATTGTGCACCTCGATCCGAAATGATGGATAACGGAATACCATGGCGACACACAATATCATCTATGAAGATCTTCGTATAATCCTCCGCCGAATACGTAGATTTGACGGGAATAAAATGAGCGGACTTAGTCATTCTATCAACAATCACCCATATAGAATCATATGACTTTTGAGTCCGAAGCAATCCTACCACAAAGTCCATATTAATGTCTTCCCACTTCCAAGTAGGAATTTGGATATCTTGTAGTAAGCCACCCGGCTTTTGATGTTCCGCCTTCACTTGTTGGGAATTTGGACACTTAGCAACAAATTCCGCTATGTCCTTCTTCAAACCTTCCCACCAATATATTTCTCGAAGGTCATGATACATCTTAGTAGAACCCGGATGGATGGAATAGTGGGATCCATGGGCTTCATCAAGGATCCGATCCCTCAATCCATCGACATCAGGAACACATAACCTCCCTTGGTACCTCAACACACCATCTCCTCCTAAGGAGAAAGACTCATTCATCTTACCAAGAACAGATTCCTTCAACTCCATCAATAGTTGATCAAGGTGTTGTTTGGACTTTACCTCAACCACCAATGATGATTCAGAGCTATGATGAATCGTGGCACCTCCATTTAGAGAACTATCCACCGCAACCCTAATCTAGCCAAATCATGAACATCCTTCACTAGATCCTTCTTGTCTCTTTCTACATGAGACATACTACCCATAGTCATACGGCTTAAAGCATCCGCCACCACATTGGCCTTGCCGGGATGATATAAGACACTTATATCATAATCTTTCAACAATTCCAACCACCTTCTTTGTCGGAGATTCAACTCTTTTTGAGTAAACATATATTGGAGACTATTATGATCGGTGAAAACATCTACATGAACACCATACAAGTAAGTTTTCCATATTTTAAAAGCGAACACCACGGCCGCTAACTCAAGGTCATGGGTAGGGTAATTTTTCTCATGCACCTTAAGTTGCCGTGAAGGATAGGCAATCACCTTCCCATTTTACATAAGCACACACCCCAAACCTATGCGGGATGCATAACAATAAACCACGAACCCTGTAGAACCTTCCGGTAAGGTCAACACCAGAGCGGAAGTAAGCCTGTCTTTCAATAATTGGAAACTCTTCTTGCAGGCCTCCGACCACTCAAACTTTTTACCCTTTTGAGTTAATGAAGTCAATGGAGATGCAATGGATGAAAAACCTTATACAAATCTTCGATAATAGCCAGCTAGACCCAAGAAACTCCTAATGTCAGTTGGGGTCAAGGGTCTAGGCCAGTTTCTTACCGCATCAGTTTTCGTTGGGTCAACCTCAACTCCCTCACTAGAGATGATGTTCCCAAGAAACGCCACCGACCTCAGCCAAAACTCACACTTGCTATACTTGGCAAACAATTTATGCTCTTTAAGGGTTTGCAATACCACCCTTAGATGACCCATGTGATCAACCTCATTTTTCGAATACACCAAGATATCATCGATAAATACAATAACGAATGCATCAAGGTAACTTCGAAACACTCTATTCATTAGGTCCATAAACGCCGCCGGAGCATTTGTGAGACCAAAGGACATAACCACGAACTCATAATGCCCATACCTAGTCCGAAAGGCCGTCTTTGGAATATCTTCATTTCTCACCCTAAGCTGGTGATACCCTGACCTCAAGTCAATTTTGGAGAAGTAACTCGCTCCTTGGAGTTGATCAAATAAATCATCAATCCGAGGAAGAGGATACTTGTTCTTAATAGTAACCTTGTTGAGTTGGCGGTAGTCAATACACATTCTCAAGGACCCATCCTTCTTTTTCAAGAACAAAAGTGGAGCACCCCATAGAGAAATGCTAGGCCTTATAAAGCCCTTGTCTAGCAAATCTTTAAGTTTTGTCTTCAACTCCTTCAACTCGGCCGGAGCCATTCTATAAGGAGGAATAGAGATAGGGTTTGTTTCCGGTAGCAAATCAATACCGAAATCGATTTCCCGTTCGGGAGGAATGCCGGGAAGGTCATCAGGAAAAACCTCAGTAAAGTCACTCACCACGGGGACCGACTCAATAGGAGGAATTTTGGAATCAACTTCTTGGACTCTCATAATATGATAAAGACATCCCTTTGAGATCATCTTACTCGCTTTTAGACATGATATGAATCGACCTCTAGGAAGAGAATTCCCACCCTTCCACTCAAAAACGGGTTCATTTGGGAAACTAAACCTCACAACTCTCGTCCTACAATCAATAGAAGCGAAGCTAGCATGCAACCAGTCCATACCCAAAATGACATCAAAATCATACATGTCTAGTTCAACTAAATCTACAAGAGAAACTCTATGAGGCATAGAGATAGGACAATTTCGGTAGACTCTTCTTGCCACCACTGACTCACCCACCAAAGTAGACACCAAAATAGGTTCATGCAAAATATCGGGTAAAGTAACGAACTTTTTAGCTACTAAGGGAGTAACGAAAGACAAAGTAGCACTCGGATCAAGCAAAGCATACACATCAATAGCAAAGATTTGTAACATACCGGTCACCACATCAGGAGAGGCCTCTTGGTCATCTCTCGAACGAAGAGCATAAAAGTAGTTCTTTTTTGGAGCCTCACTTGCTTGTTTTTACACATTCTTTTCTCGGTTCCTTATGTTAGGGCAGTCCCTAGCCTTGTGATCACTCTTTCCGCAACTAAAGCAATTCCCCGTTCCGATCAAGTATTCACCATAATGTTCCTTTCCGCACTTAGCACAAGTAGGCTTATCATTAGATGAGTTTCCACCTTTTCCCTTTGCAACTTTTGGTCTAGGGGTTTTAGAATCCCTAGTCTTGGAAAATTTTGATGGAACTTGATTTGAGAACCTCTTCTTGAATCTAGGCTTGTCTTGAATTCCAAACCTATCTTTAGTAGTTCCATTCTCAAAAGACCTTGCCCTTCTTTAATCCTTATCCTTATCCTTCCTTTTTGCTCTAGCCTCCTCAACCCTTTTTGCATGCACTATAAGACGACCAATATTCATGTTATCATGAAGCATAGCCAATTGACATTCTTCTTGCAAATCATCCAACACACCTGTCACGAATCGACTCATCTCGTCTCTAGGATCGGAGACCAATGAAGTAGCATATTTAGCCAATTGAATGAACTTCAAAGAGTACTCATGAACACTATTTTCTCCTTGGGGGAGATTGATGAACTCCACCACCTTAGTTTCTCTCATATCTATAGGGAAGAACCGATCAAGAAAAGCCCTTTTGAACAGCTCCCAAGTCACTAGCCCACTTTGAAGTGGCCTATTATCTTTCCATTGCACATGCCATGTCTGAGCCACATCCTTGAGTTGGTATGAGGGCAACTCGGCATTCTCATTAGAAGACAACCCCATAGCACACAAAATCTTATAAACCTCATCAATGAATTATTGAGGGTCTTCATCAACCTTAGACCCATAGAAAATAGGAGGATTCATTCGGGTGAAGTCCCTAAGTCGGGAAGCCATAGTTTGCTCATGAACTCTAGGTTGCCAAATCCCTATTAGCTTGGGCAGTCATGGCTTGGGCTTGCACCGTTGCGGCTTGAGCTTGAGCAGTCATGGCTTGAGCCATTTGAGCAAGAATAGCCCTCATCTGAGCCTCTGCCATAGGTGGAGGATCATCGGGAACCTGATCATCAACATCAATCTCTTCAAGAGGAGGAACTGGATCACCATGGGGAGGGATTCCCGCAGCAGCAATCTCCTCCTCAAGTCTTCTGGCTGCATTCCTTCTAGTATTCATATCCTATAACCAAAACACAAGGTTTAGGCAAATACATATACGATGTACATTCTAGAGGCACGATATGGATTTCCAACAATGAGAGTGATTCCTAAGCATCAAATAAGTTCCTATTCATAAGTGTGGCGCGCTTCACAATTATGAATACAAACCTATATAACGTGGTTGAGAGAGACGTTATTATCAAGGATATTCAACCTCATGCTCTGATACCAAGTTTGTCACATCCGGGTTTACCCCCTAGACGTAACCGGCGTCGTCGTCCTCTTTGAGGACTAAGACAAGCCTCTTAGCCTCGTCATAGCATTCATCGATTAAAAATATGAAAGAATTTAAAACTTTTTTTTTCTATAACTACTCGGAGGTTTACATAGACCTCTACATACACATAGTCATATTTATATCAAGTATACATAGACTTGTTCATATAAGATTACATAGTCTTCTACTTTTATTTCACACATTTATAAATAGAGAAGTAATAGTCATAAAAGCCGTCTCATCTCATAAACCATCTATAAAAGACAATAAATCTTGGGCATAGCCCTACATCAATACAAGAAGCCACATATAGTCCATATACAACATCGTCTCAAACGAGTAAATGAGTCAAAACAGAATTATAGTAACTAAGTAACATAGGAGTAAGATGTCGGCAACGCCCTCGGGAGAATGAGTACCTACCACTTCGATGGTTAGAAATCCAAGTCTTCCTTTCTTGCAATTCGGAGCAAGATCAACGACCCGAACCTAAAATGTTTGGGAAAAGGGAAAGAAATGGGGTTAGTACTCCACATGTACTAAGTATGGAACCACATATACAATTACCAATCAAATATACGTAGAAAAGGACATTTAATAAAAATCATTATAAAACATGTATACGAGTGAAGCATAGTAAAACAAGACATACTAAATATACCCTTCATAAAGTCACAAGTGCAATGATCAAGTAAATTCTCTTACTTAATCAAGTAACCTATCAAGACTACATTTAACAATCAACCTTACCTAACATACTCTCCCATTTCATGAAAACGTTCTTCTTTAATCAAAAGCAACAACCTTATACTCATAAGCATGTTATTCAATGTACAAAGTCATTTACATTACATCACTACTTTACATAAATAATATTGACCTCTCAAAGCTCCCATCAAGACCAACTAGTGCAAGGCTTAAGTAGAGTCCCATACCCCTACCTAAGCTCTAGCTAAACCCTTTCAAGTTACTTCGATTAGTCTATATCTTATTCATTCATTTTAGTTTAGGGAAACCTTGCCTTAACCGACATAGACCACATGAGCAAATGTGGAATTCGGTGTCATGAAACCTTACACCAATGGAAGGTGGTCTACCGGCCAAAGTAGAACCTAACGTAAATGTAGCTATTTTAGTGGCAACATAGTTCAAGAACTAAGAGGTAGATATCCCTATTCATACCATTAGGTAAAATGGGCCGCTCCTCATAGGAATCCCTTAAATGACATATCCCATAAACAAGGGAGTTAACATCACATGGGCAACTTTAGGATGATTCTTTCCTTCTAAGGACAAGTCATCACCTCCCATTGTCAAGTTCGCGCGGTGCTAAGCTAAGTCCCCATTTAGAGAAGTCTTTAATACTTTATTAATCCTCTCAATTAGTTTAGATAGTAGGGTCAAACCCTTGTATATTCATCATCATAGCTCAATAAGAATTGTATGAGAAATAATCCTTTCATTAACAATTCATATAGGTGAAGTTAGCCCTTACACATCTCATTACAATAGGGCACATCTTTACATAACAACTTCCCTATATCATGTACTCCTAGGCAACCTCACAACCAACCTAAGCATTTAAATTCAATCATCATACCAACCTATTAACTTAAACAAGGTATACTTCAACACAACCTTATCACTTGATGACAAATAATTCACAATTTGAAGTAAGGATTAGGATAATCAAGACTTACCAATACTTCTCCATAGTTCAACAATAAGGGTCTTACCATCAACCCATAGACCAATCCAATTTGGGTCATCATACCACAAGGCAATACTAAACCAAAGCTTGGTAACATGATATCAAAGTCTATCTTTCTTACCCTATATTCAATACTCAAGAAATAGGCATGAAGAACTTCCATTCATTACAATATACTCATGATCAATGCAATAACAACCATTAAAGATGATTTAAACAATAATTAGATCAATTACATCAATCCAACCCAAATTCATATCAATCCCAATACCTAGGGTTAAGGGTTAGGGTCATCTCCCACAATCTAGACCAAACTACATCAATTCATCATAATCAAGCTACAATACATGATAATCTATTCATTATAACCCAAAGAATACATAAACAACTCAATTCATAACAACAAACTCGAAATTGGATGAAACCCATATGAAACTCAACTTTTGGAAAATCTTTGAAGGAGCCCTTTGAGGAAAGAAGTCTCAAAGGTGAATTAGATCCCATACCTTAAGGTTTGATGAGGTTTTGATGGTACATTTCGTGCTAAATCATCCCCCAATGATCTTCTCAAGTTGTTCTCCAATGGAGTCTTCCAATAGAGAGAAAGTAGAGAGAAGGAAGAGAGTTTTGTTTGGAGAATTGTGATTAGGTTAATGAAGGTTGGGTATTTATAGTGGGGTCTTAAGTCACTTAGTTAGTCTTCCCTTAACCCCCTAATTACCCCTAAGACACTTAATAAAATAATTAACTAAAACTTAAATCCCTGAAAACACTACAGGCCCTCCCCGCCGACTCCCCGCCGACGAGCCGTCGTGGGCATGACGGACAGGCCCCCCTCCGTCCTGCACGTCCGTCGCGTTGGTCAGAGACTGTGCAGGCGGAGGCTTTCTTCCCATCAGCTAAGGCTGGCACGACGGTGGCCTCGACGCCCCATCGCGCCTGTGAAGGCACGTCATGGCGTCCATCGTGGCCTACTGTCTCAAGGGTCCTCCTCGAGGGCCCTTAGTCGATCCTCGGGGAGTCGTACCCTGAATTTTCCAACATGAAACCATCCCACACTATGTGTTACACCTATTGTTACAAACCTTTACTAAATTCCGACTCTTTAACTTGGTTAAACTAAAAGGACACTCTAGCCCTCTTATGAACCAATTTACCGGACATTATGAACGTTTTGGTTCCAAAACACTTCAACGACTCCATCTACGCCTAATTTGGCCAGGATCAATGGTTTAGACTTTAAGGAGCCTGTTTAAGTCCTACCATATGACTTTGGGATTTTCAAATGTTACAACTTAGGGAAGTCATGATGATCTTCTTGTCGCCATAGTGAGATAGCCCTAGTGGACCTTGCTTTGGTAGGGTAAATGTAATTGGGTCTTGAACTTTATATGGGACCCATTTGTATGAACCTTAATGTGAATTAATATATGAGAATGAAGGCTAGCACCGAGTGAGTATGGCAAGGGGAAGTAACTCTAGTTAAAGAATGAGGCTAGAGTACAAAGCATGCCCTTCATATTACTTAACCATGTGCCTACATGGGATGTGTCTATGTTCTACAATTGGCAAGTAGATCACCCTCCATCGGAGTAGGTTACAACTCCGGATTCCATGCTTTTCTACCATGGTCTATGTCGGTTATTGCCTATTCTCATCATATGGGATACCCACTAGCATTAGAGAAGTTCTATGAAGTCTAGGTTGTAACGTTCCGGAAAATCATATGTCTAATAAAGAGCCCAGTATTCCCTTAGGATAGACTATTAGGGGTACATAGAATTTCCAATGCCCAATATTGAGAAATATTGGGCATAGTATAGAAAAATTGGCTAAGGGATATTAGCCAATTTTCTATATACGAATATGAAAAATACTTTTTGGGTTGCCATACCCAATCCAAGATTCATTGACCAAGAAGTGTACCTGCAATGAAGACCCTAAGCTAATAAAATATATGTCGTCCAACTCACAAAAGGTATGAGGCATCCAAATGTCAAGCCTAGATACCATTCCACATTACAATCTAAAATGATCATGTAAGTTAAGCAGTGCCCAAGGACATGTTGAGGGTCTTTGGGACAATAAGTGAGCATTTCCAAATGATCCATCAAGATAAGTTAGTTAGGAAAGTGCAACAAACCCATGTGCAAGCACATGGCTAACCGGCCGAGAAAGGGACCACGCGACAGCCAACCACTTTTGGTTAGGCGGTTAGGGACATGCATGCACAGGTCCGTTCGTGTGGGGTCTACTCTCCTAACCAACTCTACATCCTATCTAACCTAACCAACTAGCTAGCTAACCTAGGATCAACCAAAAACAACCAGCCAATGGACCCGAGAACCTAAGACCTAGTCGGGTGTCATCTAACTAACTTAACTAACTTAGGGACAACCTAGTACCTAACCTAGGATGGTCCAAAGTTGTTAGTTGTTGTCCTAGTGACTTAGGGGTGTTTTGGTAATTTTCCTAGGTCCCTTATTTAATTAATTAAGCAGATTAGTTAAGTAACTTAGAGCCTTGGTTAAGCTGTGACACTTAGCCAATTTTCGGAATTGGCTAAGTTAATGGTTCCCCTTTGTCTAGTCAACTTAGGAGGGGTATTTTAGTAACTAACTAATTAATTTATTCATTAAGTTAATTAGTCACAAGTTGAATAATTCAACATCAGTTCCTAAACCTAGGAATCACGATCAAAACACTTAGAATTCATGACCTAAGGCAGAACGCAAAAATGCAAAGAACGTAGAACGAGAAAAGGCTTTTTAGGCGATTTCAAGGTTTTTCTTCAAGGTTTCGTGCAAGGTGATCTTCGTATATTTAATTCTACATAAGGTATGGGTTTCTCTCCTGGATTTCTTTCTCCAAGAAAACTTTCTTTCCAATGATTCAAAGATCTTGAAAACTAGGGTTGTTCCCGTGTTCTCGTCGAACTCCTTGTCCCTAGTATCCTTTTCGATTCAATGTTGAATAGGTTAGAGATCATGTTGTTGGTATGTGGTGCTGGCTGTTCTTAACATGTATTGTTCTTGAATGATGAATATAGAATGAACCTATGAACTTGTAATCGCGTAAAATTAATATTATCATGTAAATTAAGAATCGATGATATGTTATGTTATTTATGTGTTTTAGCCGAATGTTAACTTGATGTTGTTGTGACGTTATGAAGATGCTAATGTCATCAAATGTTAATATGATGATGTCCAATATGTCTTAAAAACGTTACCCTAAAGTCATGAAATAAGATTGGCTTAAAAGACAACTATGAAATCACATCTTGAATGAATTGACTATTTGATGCCAATAAAGTTGGATAACACTACTTTGTCTAAACGAATGCATGCTAATGGCTAGGAGCTTATGTAAATTATTGAAATATTGGCTAAAGGTTCATACATATTCAATTTAAATATGAACATACGTAAAATTGGCTTATGCCAATAAAAATGATTTGCTAGTATAACATCCCAAATGTTGAGGCCAATACTAATCAAATGTCAATCTTGTGTAGTTAGAGTATCAAATGATATTATAAGCACTTCGAAAGTAATTCAATGAATCCATAACCAAGGGCATGCCATTCATTGGGACAACTCCCAACATGCTCTAAAAGAATGAACTATGAACATATGTAACTCGTTGAAAGAAGTGATCATCGTCCATAAACGATGAAATGAATCTACTACACTAAAAGTAAAGAAGTAACGTGAGTTATAAAATAATTAAAGGGGTCTAAATTAAGTAAGTGACCAGAATGGGGTGTTAAAGAAAGTGAGACAAGTCTCACTTACAACTAAGCTACTATGTTAAAAGATTACTCACGAATGAAGGTGTGAGAATGTGTGAGACTAGTCTCATTAACACCTAAGGATGATATGTAAGGACAATTCACATTTCATCAATGTAAACTAAGGATGATATGTAAGAACAATTCACATTTCATCAATGTAAAGTAAGGATGATATGTAAGGACAATTCACATTTCATCAAAGTAAAGTAAGAATGATATGTAAGGACAATTCACATTTCATCAATGTAAAGTAAGGATAACAAGTCATCAAAAGAGTAAGTAAATCTCAATCTAGAAGTAAGCTTCCATAATGCTTGAGTCAACTCTAAAAGATAGAGAAGATAATGAAAGTGAGCACATCACCGATAGACTAGTTATGAGCATATGCTTGCACGTGTAAGTCTTATGCGACGAGGTTACCACCGAGGTGGATAAGTAGTCTCATTAAGTCCCTAGTCTTCGAACTATGTATAGCCAACATAGGAACTAGCCAGTGGTATCCACCTAAGTGAGCTAGGCATGTACGGTTTCACCTTGGCCGGTGATTCCACCCCTTTTCGGTATGGGGTAGACACATGATTTCATGTTTATCTCACATGATCTATGTTGGTTAATGCTCACGATATGTTCTTGGTTCACTATAGCCGTGAGCCACTCCTTTTCGGTGTGGAGTGAACACTTGAGATGGATTCGCCTTAGCCGGGGATCACCCTTTTTCATGTGTAGGGCAGACACTGGATTCCATGAGTAACTCACATAGTCTAGATTCATTTTAACCGTTGAATCACCCCTTTTTGGTATGGGGCAGACACTGGATTTCATGTTAGCTCGCATGATCTTATTCCTTATGATGTCTCTATGAAAGTGAGAATGAATGATGATGATGGAACGTATGTTCAAAGTGAGCAATGATGAAGAGGTTAAGAATGTCAATTGTCAATGTCACACTAATGAAAGTTTCAGCAAATAACGGGCAAAGCCAAATAAGATTGTAGTATAATGACTTCTTATATGATGCCAAGAAGGGAAGTAGGAATATCATGGTAATTAAATGACTTATAACTTCCCTAACATGAAAGTAATGAAAAAGATGGCATAGCCAATAAAATTGGCTTATGAAATGTTTATGAATACATAGAGTAAAGAATGACTGACTATAAGGTAAGGAAATCATTCCTTAGTCCTTGGATTACTTACATCGATTCATTGTGGGTATTAGACTACAATGAATCATTGCACTTGTAATTAAAACATAGGACTAAAGGAATTAGTGAACTACACAACAACAAGAAGAAAAGACTAAAAATAAAACAAAGTGTGAGAATGAGAGCTCTCGTGTTGGGGGTTGATCAAAATTTCAAATCTTCGCCCGAGTGGTTCTAATATTATGTTGATGATACTAATGTCTTGTAATCATATAGAAAATGAGTTGTGTGCTTTGAATGCATTAAAATACATCATATTCATACCACAATTCACAACTAACGAATTAGGAAAGTCTAATGACTAGACTTTCCAGAAATGACATGTTGCTTAGGAAGAGCTTTCATTGATCATGCATAGCTTTATGTGTATGTGCGCATACGCCCATACTTAGTAAAAGTGGTGTACTAACCCCCTACTATTTACTATTTTATAGGTGCAGGTCAGAGGGTAGATTGACGTCACTTGCAGCGGTTTGGACTTTAGCATTTTCTCTAGACCTTTTGGTAGGTCCTCTTGATTTCGAGGATGCTACACGCATTAGTCTAGCCTTAGATATAGACATAGCTAGTGGATGTTGTCCCTAGCATTTTTTTCATATTTCATTTCGAACCTTTTGATGTAAGGCCGTGTTTGGCAAATTATTTACGATATATTCATCTTCAGTTTTGAGTTGATTCTCTAATGGTAGATGGTTGTGTATTGATGTTGAGCTTAGTATATAATGTTTAATACGTAATGACCATATAAAGTCTAAGTGAAATTCATACATATAAATTTTTTTAAATTTTCTGCAAATTTAACTAGATGAATGTGATGAATGCAAGATGAGGCTTGTATGCGACCTTTGAGAGGTCAATGACGCCGGTGGCATTTCGGATTCTAGAATCCCGATCGTTACAAACTTGGTATCATAGCATGAGGTTAAATTACCTAGGATCTAAAGCTCAATACAACCACATTACGTAGTTTCTAGCTTATGGTTGTGAAGCGCGCCACAATCATGAATTAAAGACTACGTGATGATAGGAAATTCTCCCTTCTTCTACTCTTTATCGTGCCATGTAGAGTTGTGACATTTTATGTCATTTTGAGGATCTAACTCTCTTCTTGTGTATAATTTTAGAAAATGAACACAAGGAGGAATGCCGCGATAAGAGTTGAGGAAACAGCTGCGGAAGGGAATCAGGCTCCTCTTCAAGCCCCAGCTGCTGCTAAACCTGTCAACCCAGATGGGCTGACAGATGGTGAAGTGAGGAATGCTTTGCTGCAGATGGCACAAGGCATCACGACTCAGGCTCAAGCCATCACGGCTCAAGCCGCGAGAGAGGGTGCTCCCAGAGAGAACTCGCATGCTAGTACCATGGCTAGCAGGTCCCTCACTAGGTTGAATCCCCCTGTGTACTACGGGTCCAAGGCCAGCGAGGATCCTTAGGAGTTCATAGATGAGGTCCACAAGATTCTGTGTGCCATGGGAGTTGATGAGGAGTCAAAGGCTGAGTTGACTGCATATCAACTCAAGGATGTGGCACAGGTTTGGTATCAGATGTGGGCTGATGGCCGAGCTAGAGGAGATGTTCCCATCACTTGGCATGTTCTCAAGACTGCTTTTCTGGAGAGTTTTTTCCCAAGGGAGCAAAGAGAAGCCAAGGTTGAAGAGTTTATCAACCTAAGACAAGGAGGTATGTCTGTCAAGGATTATTCCTTGAAATTTGTGAAATCGTCAAAGTATGCTTCTCTGGTGGCAAATAGCAAGGATGAGATGAGCAGATTCATTACTGGCGTATTTGAGGATCTGGTGGAATATTTTCGGGCAGCCATGCTGCATGATAATATGGATCTGGGCAGGTTGATGGTACATGCTCACCAAGTAAAGGAGAGCCGCCGCAAGAGGCGAATTCACGAAGGTAAGAATCCTAAGGCCGCGGACCAGCCTAGTTCGAGCTCGTGTAGGGGCTCATTTAGAGTCCAAAACAGGCCTAAGTTCAAGAGTAACTCAGGTAACTCTGCTCCTTCAGGTAATTCAAGAGCTAAGGTGAATACGTCTGGCCCCAGAAAGGGAAATGACCGTAACGTCCAGGGAACCAACAGGCCTTGTGGTAAGTGTGGGCGTTCGCATGGAGGTGCATGTTTGGTAGGTACTAACACCTCTTTTGGGTGCGGCAAAAGTGGACACATGGTCCGAGAATGTCCTCAAGTGAATAATCAAGCCAAGGTAAATGCCTAGCCTCGGCCGAATGCAAATGCTACAGCCGAACCTCCCAAGAGGAACAGGTTCTATGCACTGAAAGGTAGAGAAGAGCAGGAGAAGTCAGCTGATGTAGTCAGGGGTACGTCGCATGTCTTTACTTTCCCTGTGTATGCATTGTTACATCCAGAATCCACTCTATCATTTGTCACTCCATTGATAACTAGTAGATTTTATGTGCTTCCAGAAATCTTGCATGATCCAATTTTAGTAAGTACTCCTATAGAGGACGGCATTAGATTTAAAAAAGTGTACAAAAATTGCCCAATTCACGTCCCTGATATAGTCACTCACGTTGATCTAGTGGAGTTAGCCATGCTCGATTTTGACATAATCTTGGGTATGGATTGGCTTCACAAGTGTTATGCCACAATAGACTGTCAAAACACGGTAGTAAGGTTCCAGTTTCCAAATGAATTACAACTGGAATGGGAAAGGCGTGGTTCAAGTCCAGTCGGCCAAATTGTTTCAAACTTAGAGGCCAATAAGATGATAGCTAAGGGGTATTTGTACCACTTAGTTAGAGCCAATGACTTAGATCAAGAAGTCCCTTCCATAGATTCTGTTTCAATAGTGAAAGAGTTCCCAGATGTCTTTCCGGAGGATTCACCAAGAATCCCTCCTGAACGTGAGATTGACTTTGGTGTTGATTTAGATCCTAACACCAAGACAATTTCTATTCTCCCGTATAGGATGGCACCATCTGAGCTCAAAGAGTTGAAGTTAAAGTTAAGAGATCTACTTGATAAGGGCTTCATCCAGCCGAGCATATCCCCATGGGGTGCTCCAGTGTTCTTCGTAAAGAAAAAGGATGGAACCCTTAGAATGTGCATCAATTATAGGCAACTCAACAAAGTGACTATAAAGAATAAGTACCCTCTTCCCAGAATCGATGATTCCTTCGTCATAGTATTCATAGAGGACATTCTCATATACTCTAAGTCTAGAGAAGAGCATGAGGTACACTTAAGAAAGACATTGCAAGTACTCAGAGAAAATCAGTTGTATGCAAAGTTCAACAAATGTGAATTCTGGTTGAGATCAGTGACCTTTCTTGGTCATGTTCTAACTGACCAAGGTGTTGAAGTTGATCCTAAGAAGGTTGAGGCAGTGAAGAATTGGCCAAGACTCCTTACTCCTACAGATATTTGAAGCTTTTTGGGTTTAGTCAATTATTATCGCAGGTTTGTGGAAGGTTTTTCCACTATTGCTGCACCATTGACCTCATTGACAAAGAAGAAGGAGAAGTTTGAGTGGTTCGAGAAATGTTAAAAGATTTTTCAAGAACTCAATGACCGACTCACTTTGGCCCCAGTATTGACGTTGCCAAGAAGTGGTGAGGGGTACGTGGTATACTGTGATGCTTCACGAGTAGGTTTGGGATGTGTTCTCATGCAGAATGGTAAGGTGATTGCATACGCATCAAGACAATGAAAAATCCACAAAAAGAACTACCCTACTCACGATCTTGAACTAGTCACAGTTGTCTTTGCGTTGAAGATGTGGAGACATTATTTATATGGCGTACATGTTGATGTGTATAATGACCATAAGAGTCTTCAGTATGTATTCACACAGAGAGAGTTGAATCTTCGTCAGAGGAGATGGCTAGAAATTTTCAAGGATTATGACATAAGTGTGTACTATCAGCCAGGTAAGGCCAATGTGGTGGCCGATGCATTGAGCAGACTGAGCATGGGCAGCGTTTCACATATTGATGATGAGAAGAAGGAGCTGGCTAAAGAGGTGCACCAATTAGCAAGATTGGGTGTACGATTGACAAATGCACTAAGTGGGGGTATTTTGGTTCACTCAAGTTACGAATCCTCATTTTTTTAGATGTTAAAGCCAATCAGCACCTTGACCCAGTACTCATGGAGTTGAAAGACTCGGTATTGAGTAAGTTGAATGAGTCATTCTCGTTAGGTGGAGATGGCGTACTCAGATATCAGAACAAATTATGTGTGCCCAATGTGAATGATTTGAGGTCAAGTATTTTGGCAGAAGCTCGTGGTTCCCAATATTCCATCCATCCAGGTGCCACCAAAATGTACCAATACCTTAAAGAGTTCTATTGGTGGGAAGGCATGAAGAGAGATATCTCTAAGTTCGTGGAGGAGTGTCCGAACTGCCAAAAGGTTAAGGCCGAACACCTTAAGCCTGGAGGTCTCACTCAGACAATTGAGATCCCAACGTGGAAGTGGGAGGCTATCAATATGGATTTTGTGGTTGGTCTGCCAAAGACTAGGAAAATACATGATTCCATTTGGGTTATTGTTGACAGATGACCAAGTCCGCTCAATTCATACTTGTGAAGTCTACCTTCAAGGCCGAAGACTATGCCAAGCTTTATATAGATGAGATAGTGAGATGGCATGGGATTCCCCTAGCTATTATTTTTGACAGAGGGGCTCAATTCACTTCTCATTTTTGGAAGTCTTTCCAGAAAAGTTTGGGTACACAGGTGAAGCTTAGTACTGCTTTCCATCAGCAGACAGATGGGCAAGCAGAGCGTACCATCCTGACCCTTGAAGACATGTTGAGATCATGTGTTATTGACTTCAAGGGGAGTTGGGATGATCACTTGCTGTTGATAGAGTTCTCTTACAATAATAGCTACCATTCCAGTATTGGAATGGCACCTTTCGAAGCATTATATGGCCGAAGATGTAGATCTCCGATTGGCTGGTTTGAGGTAGGAGAATCGGCCATCCTTGGTCCCGAGATCGTGCATGAGGCAGTGGATAAGGTGAAGATGATTAGGGATGGATTGGCTACTGCTTACAGTCGTTAGAAATCCTATGCAGATAACCGAAAGAGAGCTCTTTAGTTTGAGGTGGGTGATCAAGTCTACCTGAAGATATGACCCACGAAAGGGGTGATGAGGTTTGGTAAGAAAGGCAAGTTGAGTCTGAGGTATATAGGTCCTTATGAGATCTTACAGCGAGTGGAAAGCGTTGCATACGAGCTGAAATTACCTCAAGACTTGGCTTCTGTTCATCCAGTGTTTCACGTTTCGATGCTTAAGAAATGTCTAGGCGATCCAGCATCCATCCTACTTGTTGAGGGGTTAGGAGTTGACGAGAACCTTTCTTATGAGGAGGTTCCAATCGAAATTTTAGATCTCCAAGTGAAGCGGCTGAGGAACAAGGAGGTTGCCACCGTGAAGGTCCTATGGCGGAACCATCTTGTTGAGGGAGCAACGTGGGAGGCCGAGGCCGATATGAGATCCCGCTACCCTAATTTGTTCAGTTCTTAAGGTTATATATTCTCTTCATAAGTCTGGTTTATGTTTAAGAAAACTCTAAGTATAAGTGCTTTAGTCGATTAGATGTGATAGGCCACTAATCGTATGTCCTATAATAGCACTATGTGAGTTAAAATTAAGTCATGTTTGCATTTCATGTTGCCTTTTTTTTTTGTAGCATAGACATGATTTTTGTATTGCATGAGTTATGATGTGTATTAAGTTAAGTGTGATTGAGAAGGAAATTCCTCAATCTCAAATATGAAGCTTCAGATAAGCTTGAATATTATGCATCATCCAAATAAGTGTGAATAAGATATTCACAAAAGAGAAAACGTAAACATGATGAAGTAACTTTAGAAATTACCCTCTTTGTTTAAATGATGTGTAAGTGTCATCCGGGGATGAATGTTCCTAAGGGGGGATAATGTAACGTTCCGTAAAATCATATGCCTAATGAAGAGCCCAGTATGCCCTTAGGATAGCCTATTAGGGGTACATAGGCACCCCAATGCCCAATATTGAGAAATATTAGGCATAGTATAGAAATACTGGTTAAGGGATATTAGTCAATTTTCTATATACGAATATGAAAAATACTTTTGGGTTGCCATACCCAATCCAAGATTCTTTGACGAAGAAGTGTACCTGAGATGAAAACCCTAAGCTAATAAAATATATGTCATCCAACTCACAAAAGGTATGAGGCATCCAAGTGTCAAGCCTAGATACCATTCCACATGACCATCTAAAATGATCATGTAAGTTAAGCAGTGCCCAAGGACATGGTGAGGGTGCTTGGGACAATAAGTGAGCATTCCCAAATGAGACATCAAGATAAGTTAGTTAGGAAAGTGCAACAAACCCATGTGCAAGCACATGGGCTAACCGGCCGAGAGGGGGACCACGCGACAGCCAACCACTTTCGGTTAGGCGGTTAGGGACATGCATGAACGGGTCCGTCCGTGTGGGGTGTACTATCCTAACCAACTCTACATCCTAACTAACCTAACCAACTAGCTAGCTAACCTAGGATCAACCAAAAACAACCAAACAATGGACCCGACAACCTAAGACCTAGTCGGGTGACATCTAACTAACTTAACTAACTTAGGAACAACCTAGTACCTAACCTAGGATAGTCCAAAGTTGTTAGTTGTGGTCCTAGTGACTTAGGGGTGTTTTGATAATTTTCCTAGGTCCCTTATTTAATTAATTAAGCAGATTAATTAAGTAACTTAGAGCCTTGGTCAAGCCGTGACACTTAGCCAATTTTCAGAACTGGCTAAGTCAATGGTTCTGCTTTGTCTAGTCAACTTAGGAGGGGTATTTTAGTAACTAACTAATTAATTTATTAATTAAGTTAATTAGTCTCAAGTTGAATAATTCAACATCAGTTCCTAAACCTAGGAATCACGATCAAAACACTTAGAATTCACGACCTAAGGCAGATTGCAAAAACACAAAGAACGTAGAACGAGAAAAGGCTTTTTAGGCGATTTCAAGGTTTTTCTTCAAGGTTTCGTGCAAGGTGATCTTCGTAGATTTAATTCTACATAAGGTATGGGTTTCTCTCCTGGACTTCTTTCTCCAAGAGAACTTTCTTTCCAACGATTCAAAGATCTTGAAAACTAGGGTTGTTCCCGTGTTCTCGTCGAACTCCTTGTCCCTAGTATCCTTTTCGATTCAATGTTGAATAGGTTAGAGATCATGTTGTTGGTATGTGGTGCTGGCTGTTGTTAACATGTATTGTTCTTGAATGATGAATATCGAATGAACCAATGAACTTGTAATCGCGTAAAGTTAATATTATCATGTAAATTAAGAATCGATGATATGTTAAGTTTCGTCCGTGATGTGTTAAGTTATTTATGTGTTTTAGCCGAATGTTGACTTGAGGTTGTTGTGACGTTATGAAGATGCTAAATTCATCAAATGTTAATATGATGATGTCCAATATGTATTAAAAACGTTACCCTAAAGTCATGAAATAAGATCGGCTTAAAAGACAACTATGAAATCACATCTTGAATGAATTGACTATTTGATGCCAATAAAGTTGGATAACACTAACACTACTTGGTCAAAACGAATGCATGCTAATGGCTAGGAGCTTATGTAAATGATTGAAATATTGGCTAAAGGTTCATACATATTCAATTTAAATATGGACATACGTAAAATTGGCTTATGCCAATAAAAATGATTTGCTAGTATAATATCCCAAATGTTGAAGCCAATACTAATCATATGTCAATCTTGTGTAGTTAGAGTATCAAATGATATTATAAGAACTTCGAAAGTAATTCAATGAATCCATAACCAAGGTCATGCCATTCATTGGGACAACTCCCAACATGCTCTAAAAGAATGAACTATGAACATATGTAACTCGTTGAAAGAAGTGCTCATCGTCCATAAACGATGAATTGAATCTACTAAACCAAAGTAAAGAAGTAACGTGAGTTATAACATAATTAAAGGGGTCTAAATTAAGTAAGTGACCAGAATGGGGTGTTAAAGAAAGTGAGACAAGTCTCACTTACACCTAAGCTACTATGTTAAAAGATTACTCACGAATGAAGGTGTTAGAATGTGTGAGACTAGTCTCATTAACACCTAAGGATGATATGTAAGGACAATTCACATTTCATCAATGTAAAGTAAGGATGATATGTAATAACAATTCACATTTCATCAATGTAAAGTAAGGATGATATGTAAGGACAATTCACATTTCATCGGTGTAAAGTAAGAATGATATGTAAGGACAATTCACATTTCATCGATGTAAAGTAAGGATGACAAGTCATCAAAAGAGTAAGTAAATCTCAATCTAGAAGTAAGCTTCCATAATGCTTGAGTCAACTCTAAAAGATAAAGAAGATAATGAAAGTGAGCACAGCACCGATAGACTAGTTATGAGCATGTGCTTGCACGTGTAAGTATCATGCGACGAGGTTACCACCGAGGTGGATAAGTAGTCTCATTGAGTCCCTAGTCTTCGAACTATGTCTAGCCAACATAGGAACTAGCTAGTGGTTTCCACCTAAGCAAGCTAGGCATGTACGGTTTCACCTTGGCCGGTGATTCCACCCTTTTTCGGTGTGGGGTAGACTCAAGATTTCATGTTTAGCTCACATGATCTATGTCGGTTAATGCTCACGATATGTTCTTGGTTCACTATAGCCGTGAGCCACTCCTTTTCAGTGTGGAGTGAACAATTGAGATGGATTCGCCTTAGCCGGGGATCACCCCTTTCCATGTGTGGGGCAGACACTGGATTCCATGAGTAGCTCACATGGTCTAGATTCAGTTTAACCAGTGAATCACCCCTTTTCGGTGTGGGGCAGACACTGGATTTTATGTTAGCTCGCATGATCTTATTCCCTATGATGTCTCTATGAAAGTGAGAATGAATGATGATGATGGAACGTATGTTCAAAGTGAGCAATGATGAAGAGCTTAAGAATGTCAATTGCCAATGTCACACTCATGAAAGTTTCAGCAAGTAACGGGCAAAGCCAAATAAGATTGAGTTATAATGACTTCTTATATGATTCCAAGAAGGGAAGTAGGAATATCATGGTAATTAAATGACTTATAACTTACCTAACATGAAAGTAATGACACAGATGGCATAGCCAATAAAATTGGCTTATGAAATGTTTATGAATACATAGAGTAAAGAATGACTCACTATAAGGTAGGGAAATCATTCCTTAGTCCTTGGATTGCTTATATCGATTCATTGTGGGTATGAGACTACAATGAATCATTTCACTTGTAAGTAAAACATAAGACTAAAGGAATTAGTGAACTACACAACAACAAGAAGAAAAAGACTGAAAATAAAACTAAGTGTGAGAATGGGAGCTCTCGGGTTGGGGGTTGATCAAAATTTCAAATCTTTGCCCGAGTGGTTCTAAAATTGTGCTGATGATACTAATGTCTTGTAATCATATAGAAAATGAGTTATGTGCTTTGAATGCATTAAAATGCATCATATTAATACCACCATTCACAACTAACGAATTAGAAAAGTCTAATGACTAGACTTTCCAGAAATGCCATGTTGCTTAGGAAGAGCTTTCATTGATCATGCATAGCTTTATGTGTATGTGTGCATAAACCCATACTTATTACAAGTGGTGTACTAACCCCTACTATTTACTATTTTTATAGGTGCAGGTCAGAGGGCAGATTGACATCACTTGCACCGGTTTGGACTTCAGCGTTTTCTCCAGACCATTTGGTAGGTCTCCTTGATTTCGAGGATGCTACACGCATTAGTATAGCCTTAGATACTGACATAACTATTTACGATATATTCATCTTTAGTTTTGAATTGATTCTCTAATGGTAGATGGTTGTCTATTGATGTTGAGCTTAGTATATAATGTTTAATACGTAATTACTATATTAAGTCTAAGTAAACTTCATACATGTAGAAAGTTTTAAATTTTTTGCAAATTTAACTAGATGAATGTGATGAATGCAAGATGAGGCTTGTCTGCGACCTCTGAGAGGTCAACGATGCCGGTGGCATTTCGGATTCCAGAATTTGGGTCGTTACATAGGTGGTGGTATGGGACACTATGTAGACATTGCACAATAAGCTTTAAAGATGTTAGTTAGAGTCCCTAAGTCTTTTTTAGGACCATTATGTGAATGTCCTTATGTGATGAATGTCTCTTAAATGAACTAAGGAATGTAATGACTTAAGTTAAGAAAGCATGTTAAATGAATAAGTTCCTTTTAAGAGTAGTTAAGGGTTGTCTAGTTAAGGTATGATGGGGACATAGGAATGGTCGCTTCATCTCTTACTTAGATAAGTCTTAATAATGAATCTAGTTAATGAATATGATTGATTATGTGGACATGATCCTAATCTAGGTAAGTCTTAAGGAATACTTAGGTAATCTTGAAGAGGTCAATTATGGACATTCTCTTCTTGAGATACTTTAGTAGGTCTTTTGATAACCTTTGGAAGGGAAAATATCATGTTGATGTATGTGATGGTATTAAGTGAGAATGATTCTATCCTAGGTAGTCTATAGGATCCCTTGTGTGTGTGATAGGGATTGTATGGGCGATCGCTCCACACTCACCCAAGTGAACCTTGGAATTCACCTTTGGTAGGAGGATCTCATATTTATGTGTTGATGTATTGTGGGTGTGTATCTATCTCATTATGAGTAATCTTAAAGATCGTTTAGGCACATCTAGAGAGAGTGTGTGGTCGGTCTCTCTTTGTGTGACTTAAGTTAATCTTAGGATAGCTTTAGTGAGAAGACTACATGCTAGAAGATGTTAAACGTGAAGGCTAAGCACTTCACAGTAACAGTGAAGAAAGGTCACTGTACAATGAAGTGGTTCACTGGAAAGTGGACTTTAAAAATATGATAATTGCTTAAATGATTTTCCTATGTATTTCTAATGTGATAAATGTTGTTCTTATGATTATAGTATGATGTTTAAAAGCATGTTATTAACTAAATGTCCCTTTTTCGTGATTTTTGCATGGCTTCCATACTTAGTACATCTAATGTGCTAACCCCTTCTTTTCCCTTTTCGACTAAAGTGTAGGGAATTGGAAGTCTTGATGTGCCATGGAGGATGGATAGGTTTCTAACAGTTGAAAATGAAGTATTGGTGAGTCCTCATCAATTCGATGACAATATCCACATGATCCATTACGTCTTAAGTCTTTATTTTATGTCTTGTATGGACTTAGTCCCAAGTGTTGTATACTCTAAAGTTAGATGGTTCAAGGGGTTATTGCAAAGGTTTAAATGTTTTAATGAAAGTCTTCTGCTTGTGTATTGTTTATAAAAGAGTTCTTCGTGTGTGAAGAAAGTTTTAAAGTCTTGCTTATTTTAGTATGTTATTATGCAATGAATGGTACGAGAGGCTTAGATGAGACTTCGTGAAGTCTCATTTTCTATGTGACTATCTCAAGGATACTCTAACTTCTAGGGTGTACTTGAGGGTCGTGACAAGCTTGGTATCAGATCATAAGGTTAAGGAGTGTCGTAGTTGTCTTATGAACCACAACAAAGAGAATCTTATTTATAATGTGAAGCGCGCCACATTAAATAGGAGGCTATTGGGTGCTAGGAAAAGTTTCACTTCTTCATTCATCTAATCGTGCCTAAGAGCCTTGTATATGGTATCTTTCCATTGTCTTCCTTATGAGTTGGCAATGTGAGTGTGACTTTATGAAGATTGGGTTGAGAGAGAGAAAAGATGAGGTGTAGCTTGATAGGTGAGGTGTGAAAAATGGTGTTGATGACCTTAGGTTGGTTCAAGTTACCTTTTGAAGGGTAGTGGAGTTGAAAAGGATGGTAAAGTATAGAATTTGATACGTGAAGGAGTAATAGTTAGTTTATCTTAGTTTGGGGATGTAATGACTAAATGGTTGAACCTTTGAGAGTCTTTAGTTTCATGAGCTAGACCTTGGGTGAGGAAGGTATTAGTAATGTTCAAAGTGCCTTGAGAGTTCCTTGAGGTAGATGTTATGTTGACCTTAGAATGGGTTTCTCCAAAGTGGGGTAGTATGGTGAAGAGTATGGTTGTTGGGAGTAAGGTACCCTTAACCTTTCTATATTTGTTCAAGCCTAAAACAAAGAGTTGTTAGTAACTTGATTGTGTAGGAGTCTTTTGTGGAAAATTAGTTCCAAATATTCTCCTTATAATATGCATGCTTGGTTGAAATTGAATTTCATTAACTTCTTGCATTATGTGGTTTATGAGGCCATTATTATGTTGTAAAAAGGTGTTTATATGATGTTACCTTGAATATTAGCATGTCTCTATCATGAATTGCTTAAAAATAACATTTTTTCAAAACAAATTGCACAAATCACTATAGCACTGTAACTGTTCACGGTAAGATTTTGCAAAAATTGACTAATTGATTCTTTGGTCTAAAATTTTTGTTATATGGTTAAAACTGATGTATATGAGCATGTTAATGAATATAAAAAGAGTTTTTACTATTTGGAATTAAGAAGATGAGTTTTGTAGCATAATGAGTTATAGAATCCTATTCTAGTTTTTTGTTGTGTTGTGAATCTCTTGCTTATGTGAAACTGATATTTTCTCCTTCATTATGTGATATATGGTTTGTTATGAGTTGATAAGTGAATCTCTACTCTTGGAAGTGTTCGGAGAGTGGCAAGTGTCATTCGAGGACGAATGTTGTCCAAGTGGGGAAGAATGTAAGACCCCAAAAATGACTTAGGTGAAGCTAGAGCATAACGTGGTTGTCATGATGGTATAAGGTCCTAAATTAGTCTATAATGTAGTATATAGGCAGTATCTAAGATTTTAGGTGCATTGGAAGTCAAACATCAAGGGACGACCAAGATGTTCGACGACTAAGTCACCTAAGTGCCTTGTATGTTGTTCTATGTGATTATGTGTGATTAATGAGCTTATATGTTTCTTAAATGAGTTTATATGATGGTTATAGTTAGTATGTCAATTTTTGTGAAGTTTGGAGGTCAAACGTTCAAGAACGTCCATGACATTCGAAAGTTTTGCCTTGAAATGACCTTGTGTGTCTAAGCATGTTCCGTCGAGTTTTACGTGTTCGTTTTGGATGAAACTTATGTGGTAGGTCCTAAACTCGTATACGTGCATTTTTGGGTTGGAAAAGTCTGGGTACGACTCCATGTAGGACCTACAAGGAGCCCTAGAGGAGGACCCCAACTTAGAGCTCAACACTGCCAGGTAGTATCCAACCGACGGCCCAAACGACAGCCAGTCGACCAGACGAAAGCCCGTCTATGGATCTCGTTGATTGGGACATGTGGCCTGCAGGTTGAGGAGTCCCTGAAGTAAACCACGATACCCCATCAACACGACGTGGTCTGACTGACGGTCCATCGATGAGGGCGTCAATAGAGACAAAAAAGTCCGTGACTTGGGAATTTCAGGTGCAATCGACAAGACCCCATCGATGGGGCATGGGTGAGACCCCGGACCGTCGATGGTCACGTCGATGGTGCCGTGTCTTGCTGCCAGTTTTCTGTTAAGTTGAGGGGTGAAGTTGTAAATTCACCCGAATCCCCTATAAGTCTATAGACGGTTGTTTTGAGTGTTTATGGGTATTTTATGAGTTTATAAGTCATTAAGCTCTCAATTAAACCCTAACACTAAGATCAAAACACATTCCCTCCAAAAGTTCTTCCAAAAATCTCCATGAGAGTTCAAAGGGAAGATGAAGCTTGAAGATGGGTCTTCAATGGAGTTTCTTCTTCAATTAGCATTGGGTTCTTCAAATAAGGTATTGGAGTTCTTTATCTAAGTTTTTATATCACCTTAGAGCCAATCTCATAGATGTTTTCAAAGGATTTCAAAAAGATAAAAAGTCCAATTTCTACTCTAAATGTGGGTTCTTGCATGAAAGGTTTTCAAACGTTAAGATATGATGTTATTGATGTTTAATTGATATTTTCCAATGAAATTCTCCATGAACCCTTGATTTTCTCAATTCTCTAATTTTCACTAAAATATGGGTGAATTGATTATGCTTTGAGATTTATGAATTCATGTGTAGATTGATATGAGCTTTTGAATTATGTATAGATTATGTATGAATAATGTATAGGCTGTTTCAATTTGATTAATTGAGTATTGAATACTCTTAGATCTATTGACTATGAGGCTTATTGAATTGATATGAACTTAATGTTTATAAATTCTAGTGTAGTTTTCTATGGGCTTTCTAATGATTCAAAGATTATATTCAATTGATATCTATTTGGTCTTAGATTGATAATTCTAGATTGATTTGACTTAAATTCATTGAGTATTATGATTTATGTTTTGAATTGTTGTTCATGGTCATGGGTAAGGGCCTTATGGTATTGAATTGGATGGTTTAGATTTGGATTGAAATGGTGAGATGAATTGGGTGGTACGCTGCCCTAACTCTTTTATTATTATGTATAGCTATTGTAATTTAGCTCTTGGATTGTATGTGACTAGTATGGTCCACTTATGGTGGCGGTGTTATGTGAATTGATGTGGCCTTGTCGGCGTTATTTTAAGTATATTAATGATCATGGCCTTGTCGGCACTACTTGAAGTAATATATTGATTTGTGTAGTTGATTATGTGAAGTAAGATTATATCTACCTATATGTGAAGTAATGTGGAAGTATGTGTTCTCTTATTGATGTTATTAGGTGATCATGTTATATTATGACTATGTGCTTATATGTGTAGCCTTAGAGTTAATACATGGTTGTTCCTAACTTGGCTATATGAGTCTATAATGATTATATTGATGATGTTAAGGTAATGAATAGGTTGGCTACATGATGTTAAGGGTCATTCCTAAGAGTCTAAAGAATGTTATGCTATATGACTAAAGTGATGTAATGTTGTCTCTTGTTTAGGTAGACTTGTGTCCCTTACTTGATGCTTATATGAATATGAATATGTGATGACTTGACTTAGGAAGCTAAAGCGTCTTATTCTTGAATGTATGAATGTTATGTAAGACCTTGAATGATGATAAGAAGGTCCTTTATGTGAAACCTTGAACCTAGCGGTAATGTTATGAAACTTGAAGTCGTAAGTCGAAATTGTATCCTTCATGAAATGAATGATGGACTTAAGATTGATTGGCTGGAACGACATCATATCAATACTTAGGGAAGTCATGCTGAGCTTCTTGTCTCCATAGTGAGATAGCCCTAGTGGACCTTGCTTTGGTAGGGCAAATGTAATTGGGTCATGAACTTGATATGGGACCCATTTGTATGAACCTTAATGTCAATTAATATATGAGAATGAAGGCTAGCACCAAGTGAGTATGGCAAGGGGAAATAGCTCTAGTTAAAGAATGAGTCTAGAGTACAAAGCATGCCCTTCATATGCCTTAACCATATGCCTACATGGGATATGTCTATGTTCTACCATTGGCGAGTAGAACACCCTCCATCGGAGTAGGTTACAACTTCGGATTCCATGCTTTGCTACCATGGTCTATGTCGGTTATTGCCTATTCTCATCATATGGGATACCCACTAGCATTAGAGAAGTTCTATGAAGTCTAGGTGGTGGTATGGGACGCTATGTAGACATTGCAAAATAGGCTTTGAAGATGTTAGTTAGAGTCCCTAAGTCTTCTTTAAGACCATTATGTGAATGTCCTTATGTGATGAATGTCTCTTAAATGAACTAAGGAATGTAATGACTTAAGTTAAGAAAGCATGTTAAATGAATAAGTTCCTTTCTAGAGTAGTTAAGGGTTCTATAGTTAAGGTATGATGGGGGCATAGGAATGGCACTTGATCTCTTACTTAGATAAGTCTTAATAATGATTCTAGTTAATGAATATGATTGATTATGTGGACATGATCCTAATCTAGGTAAGTCTTAAGGAATACTTAGGTAATCTTGAAGAGGTCAATTATGGACATTCTCTTCTTGAGATACTTGAGTAGGTCTTTTGATAACCTTTGGAAGAAAATGTCATGTTGATGTATGTGATGGTATTAAGTGAGAATGATTCTATCCTAGGTAGTCTATAGGATCCCTTGTGTGTGTGATATGGATTGTATGGGCGGTCGCTCCACACTCACCCAAGTGAACCTTGGAATTCACCTTTTGTAGGAGGATCTCATATTTATGTGTTGATGTATTATGGGTGTGTATGTGTCTCATTATGAGTAATCTTAAGGATCATTTAGGCACATCTAGAGAGGGTGTATGGGCGGTCTCTCTTTGTGTGTCTTAAGTTAATCTTAGGATAGCTTTAGTGAGAAGACTACATGCTAGAAGATACTAAACGTGAAGGCTAAGCACTTCACAGTAACAGTGAAGAAAGGTCACTGTACAATGAAGTGGTTCACTGGAAAGTGGACTTTAAAAATATGATAATTGCTTAAATGATTTTCTTATGTATTTCTAATGTGATAAATGTTGTTCTTATAATTATAGTATGATGTTTAAATCAAAATTTATGAAAAGCATGTTATTAACTAAATGTCCCCTTTTCATGGTTTTTGCATGGCTTCCATACTTAGTACATCTAATGTGCTAACCCCTTCTTTTCCCCTTTTGAATAAAGTGTAGGGAATTGGAAGTATTCATGTGCCATGGAGGATGGATAGGTTTCTAAGAGTTAAAGATGAAGTATTGGTGAGTCCTCATCGATTCGAGGACAATATCCACATGATCCGTTACGTCTTAAGTCTTTACTTTTATGTCTTGTATGGGCTTCGTCCAAGTGTTGTATACTCTAAAGTTAGATGGTTCAAGGGGATATTGTAAAGGTTTAAATGTTTTAATGAAAGACTTCCGCTTGTGTATTATTTATAAAAGAGATCTTCGTGTGTGAATAAAGTTTTAAATTCTTACTCATTTTAGTATGTTATTATGCAATGAATGATATGAGAGGCTTTGATAAGACATCTTGAAGTCTCAGTTGCCGTGTGACGATCTCAAGGATACTCTAACTTCTAGGGTGTACTTGAGGGTCGTGACAAGTTCGATCCAAAGAAAACCAGCGGTTAATAATTGGCCTAGACCATTGACTCCAACCGACATTGTAACAACCCTAAAAATGAATAAGATAAATACTTAAGGTGTCAAGAATGCTTGCGATTGGACCAAGGTTCACACGGATTGATACGCATAGAACCAGACCTCAGAACCCTTACTACGACCAAGCCAACTAACATGGGGAGTTAATTGAGCTTGGAAAGGTTGTAACCAACCATGTGAGGCTCTCGAAAACGAAGATTTTATCGAAAGAGTCTTTACCGAACTTTAAAAAAAATTAAGTTTTGAGGGTCCAGGGGTAAAATGGTCTTTTCCAGGCCAAGGATAATATTATAATTACCCTGAGGAATTAATTAATTAATTAATTTAATTAAAAAGAGCAATTCAGGTTGGGGTGACCCGAAGTGACCCATTTTCGCAAATGGGGTGTCACTCGGGTTCGAGCCCCACTAGAGGCGATGAATTGATGATTTAATCATCAATAAAATAAAATGCCCCAAAATGAACTAAGGTGAAATAGAGCCTCATGGTTGGTTCTTGAGTTAATTTTGAGTTAAACGGAGTTAGTTTGGTGTCCTTAGGCAGTGTGCAAAGTTTGGTTAAGTTTGGAGTTCAATCGACCAAAAACATCCATGACGTTCGGATGGTATGCCTTAGAATGTACTTAAATGTCTTGGCGAGTTTGGATGAGTTTTATGTGTTCGTTTTACTTGAAACATGCGTCGGATGTTCCTTAGACCTAGACGACTTAGTTTAGGGGTTTGGCGTCCGGGCACGACCCAACCTAGGACCCACAAGGGGCCCTAGATGAAGGGCCCAAGACTTGGGCCAAGTCTGCCCATCAGTGGCTCACGACGACCAGGGCGTCGCGAGTGACAGAGAGTGGAAATTTGGACAGGCTCCAGTTGGAGCCAAGTGTTCCTCGACGGGACTCCATGATGGTCCGTGGTGAACGTGACGGTCCATCGAGAAGGTCTCGTCGACGAGGCTAGCCAGTGCACGACTTAAGGCTGCCAACTTGGGGTGTTTTATGTAAATACACCCCAAGTCTTATAAGACCCTAGGTGTATAATTTTGGTGTTTTTAGGTTATATTAAACTAGTTTTAAACCCTAGACCTAGACAAGACCCTCTCACTTCAAGATCCAACTCTCTCTTTCTCTCAAGAAAACTCTCTCAACTCTCTTGGAAGCTAGAAGTTAAGGAAGGAAAGGAGGGCTGCTTGGGACTTGTTTCTTCATCAAATTCGTGGGTTTCTTTCTCATAAAGGTATGGTATCCATTCTTGAATACCTTTCCATTCAAGAAGCCAACTTCCAAAATGGATTTCAAAAAAGGGTTTTAAACTCAACTTCTTCTAAACTTTGATTTCTATTATGGGTCTTCTTGTAACTAAGTTCTAATGGTTTAAATGTATTTATCTTGGTTTGAATAGATGGTTTTGATGTTAAAACTCCATGAAACTCTTGTATATGCATACTTCAACTTTTGGCATGAAAATGGGTTATGTGAGCATGATTTGAGTAAGGTATGAACTTGGGTCTTCTTGTGTATGTCATGTTGGTGTAGCTACTGCCCTAAGGGCCTTCATATGGTGAAATATTGATAAATTGCTTATGGGTAATGATGGTTTGATTTGTTGATGAGTTGCTCTCATTGTATAGTTCTTATTATGAATTGTTATTTGAGTGGTATGGTCCACCTTATGGGTGGCGGTGCTAATTGATGAACTTGATGTTACTTAGTATGGTTTGAGTATGTGACCTTGAAGGTCTAATATGTGAAATGAAGATATATTGGAAATGGGTCTTATGTTGTGTTTGATGTAGCTTGAATCGCATGTTTGACCTAGTTTATGTCTAAATGAAGTATATGATCATGAGAAGTATGTAGAGTGTGTAGCTTGATGAATCAAGGTTAAAGTATGAGTAGAACTTGATGAAAATGAAATGATGCTTATATGCAAGGTGTGCACATGTACACACACACTCTTCTAAGATTTGTATTATGTCAAGTTGAGCAAAAAGGGGAAATCTTGAGGTGGACACACTTCGTGAGTTGAGATGTAGTGTCTAGTAACAACCTCTCCATTTCCTAGTGAGCTTTCTAAGATAGACTATTATGTTGAGAAATCCGTGTGGAGTTATGCCTAGCACCGAGAGGATATGAAGGGGAGGTGGATTGCACTTCGTTAGTTGAGATGTTGTAATCCAAAGTACCTCTTGAGATGAGTACTCCTCGTTAGTAGAGAGTGAGTTACTTAGTAGCAATCTCCTTATCCCTTAAATATGTGCCCGCATAGGTGTAGCTATTGGAAAAGCCATGTAAATGCTAAGAAGCATGACCTTACTCTAGGTAAGTAAGGATCCCTCATCCGATAGGGGTTAATATCGGGATTCCATGTCTAGCTCTCATGGTCTTTGTCGGTTAAGCTAACTCCCACAAAAGAATTGATTTGAAACTAATTATCTTGTGTATTGTTGAAATTGTGTATGTATGTCGTGAAGTGCTTAATCCACATTAGTTACCAAGTAGGAGCATTGAGTGGGAGTAGTAGTATGGGATGCTATTCTCACATTGCACTTGGTGTGACCTATACCTACTATAGGAGAAGAGTACTTTCATGAAATCTGTGTGAATGAGTACTATGGTGTAGTGTTATGGAGGATTATTGTGGAGTACTTGAGTAAATGGAATTCATTAGGAGTACTAAGTGGGAGTGATAGTATGGGATGCTACTCTCACATTGCACTTGGTATGACCTATATTTCCATGAGTGTTTTGCATATGTTAGCCAAGGGCGTGGATTTGATTTCTAACGAAGTAAACCTAAGATTTGGTAGTTTTAAGGGTCGCTTTGGTGTGCTTTGAAGGGAGGTGTAATGAGAGTCCCTTCTTGGCTCACCTTAGGGAGTCTTAGAATAACCTTGGGTTAGGGCAACTTCAAAGAAAAAGGGTTCATATGACTTGGACCGTGCCTTTCACTGTAAGGTCTTCATTGTAAGAATTCAAAATGTTCACTATGATGCTTTATTCAATTTTATTGCAAGTTTAGTAAAGTTAATTGAAATGTTCCTTTTGTTTACTTTAAGTTTGGTAAGATAGCCATAAAGTGTTAAATTGTTGATTCTTATGTGGGTTTGCTTCTAGATTCTTGAAGGTTATATTTCAATTGCATAAAAAGCTATCTTTACTAAAATGTCCCTTTTTGCATGTTTTTGCATATGCCATACTTAGTACATTGTTGTACTAACCCCATACATTTTATACCTTATGAGTATAGGTTGGAAGCCTTTGGAGGATCGGAGTTGAAGCTTGGGAATTCTATCTCTCAAGACTTGGGTATGTCCTCATATATTCGAGGACATAGTTTTTATGTTTCTTAGTTTCCTTATTAAGACTTAAAAATGTATTTACTCTATTGTAAAGGGCCGTGTCCCTAAGATTCTAAGTCGTGTCTTTAAGTTGGCTTGTGACGATAAGATTTCCTAGTATTTATGAAAAGACTCCTTTTATTATTATTATCGTGAAAAGTTTTAATTCCGCACTACTTTTCATGCTTTATGTTATGAATGCTAGTTAGAGGGCTTGTACGAGACCCCAAAGGGGTCAAGTACGCCCGGTCACGATTCAAAGGTTTTCCCTAACTTCTAGGGGGTGCTTTCGGGTCGTGACAAGACTTGGTATCAGAGCATAAGGTTTTGGGAAATAGTTTAAGGTCTGAAAGTCTCACAAGCCACATCTAGTAGTATCTTGGTCATTGGTGTGAGTCGCGACACATCCATGGACAAGAGGCTATAGGATGCTAGAAGTTTCACTTTCTTCTCTATTCTAGTATCGTGCCTTAGAGTTGAGTATATAAGGTGTCTATTCTCAACCTCTTCTTTTTGTGTTTTTAGGACATGAATACGAGGAGATCGACCGCTAGAAGGGAGGAGGGAGGTGTACAAAATGAGAGAGTCCTTCCCCATGTTGACCAAGTTCCTATTGTTGGCTTAGGGGAGGAAAATGAGGAGGTTCCTCTTCAAGAACCTCAAGTGCCTCCGGAACCTCAAGGACCTCAAGTGCCTCCTATGCCTCAAGCTCCTTTTGTTGAGGGTGATATGACTAATGCGGAGTTGAGGGCTGCCCTAATGAACTTGACCCAACTCATGACGGCTCAAGCTCAAGTTGTCAACAATCACTTTGTGGGCCAAGCTAACCTAGGAGATAGGCCCCAACCAAATGCTAGTACTCCCGCTTCTAGGATTCGGGATTTCATGAGGATGAACCCTCCTACCTTTCATGGCACTAAGGTGGATGAAGATCCACAAGGCTTCATAGATGAGGTTTTCAAGGTGGTAGATGCTATGGGTGTGACCCCTAGGGAGAAAGCGGAATTGGCCGCTTACCAACTTAAGGATGTTGCTCAAGTGTGGTATGAGCAATGGAGGGGTGAGAGACCCTTAGAAAGAGGACCGGTTGATTGGGAGGAATTCAAAGAGGCTTTCCTAGATAGATTCTTTCCTTTAGAGTGGAGGGAGAAGAAGATGGTTGAATTCATGAACCTCCGTCAAGGGGGAATGAGTGTGCAAGAGTACTCTCTCAAATTCACCCAACTCTCTAAGTATGCCCCAAACATGGTAGCCAACCCTAGGGCTAGGATGAACAAGTTTGTGATGGGCGTGTCTAGCTTGGTGGAAAAAGAGTGTCGTACGGCTATGCTTCTTAATGACATGGATATCTCTAGGCTCATGGTTTATGCGCAACAAATTGAGGAGTCCAAAATTAGGGAGATAAGGCAAGAGGGTAAGAGACCTAGGTCGGATGATTCTAGTCACCAAAGGCCTAAGAAGAGGTTTTATCCCCAAGATTCTTCTATGGGAAACAAGGATAGGGCTCCAAATCAATCTTCTCAAGGTGGTGGTCATTCCTATGAAAGGGCTAGGTGCCCTACTTGTGGCAAGCAACATGGGGGTAAGTGTCTTGCCGGAACGGATGGTTGTTTTGCATGTGGTAATAGAGGCCACAAGATGAGGGACTGCCCAAACCTTAAATCAAGGGGGAGAGATGTCAATCAAGCTTCCCTAGATCCTAATGCTCCCAAGAAGAACCCTTCCTATGGGATGGGGGCTAGAAAGGATAATTAATTCGGATTGATGGTTTTGGTAAGTCTCAACTCTTGGTTATTGTTGCTTTTGTGTTATGAAATGATATATGGTTTTATAGTTCATATGATCATGTCATCTTGATAAATTGCTCAAAGAGTGGAATTTTGAAAGTTTTGTATATTTGACAATGTTACAGTGAATATTCACTGTGAAAAAAAATAAAAATTTGCAATTTGAGAAAAATTTGCCTTGCCTTAATTTAAGTTTAATTATTTGCAAAATTGTTGTATATGAGCATGTTTAATGTTGGATAAGGTAGTTCCTCCATAAAAGAAGTTTAAGGTTGAGTTTTGACTTTGTGAAGTTTGGCAAAAGTAGTCTGTGTTGATAAGTGTTGAAAGTGTGAAATGATGCTCCTTGCTAATGGATGCTTTGATTGTTGATGTTTTGATCATGATCTAAGTGTATTATATGATGCTAAGTGAGTCCTTGTTGTTCACAAAATTTATGTGTCATTCAAGGACGAATGTTATTCCAAGTGGGGGAGAATATAACGCCCCAAAATGAACTAAGGTGAACTAGAGCCTCATGGTTGGTTCTTGAGTTAATTTTAAGTTAAACGGAGTTAGTTTGGTGTCCTTATGCAGTGTGCAAAGTTTGGTTAAGTTTGGAGTTCAATCGACCAAAAACATCCATGACGTTCGGATGGTATGCCTTAGAATGTACTTAAATGTCTTGGCGAGTTTAGATGAGTTTTATGTGTTCGTTTTACTTGAAACATGCGTCGGATGTTTCTTAGACCTAGACGACTTAGTTTAGGGGTTTGACGTCCGGGCACGACCCAACCTAGGACCCACAAGGGGCCTTAGATGAAGGGCCCAAGACTTGGGCAAAGTCTGCCAATCAGTGGCTCACGACGACCATAGCGACGGTCCGTCGCGCTCAGGACGGTCCGTCGATCCAGGGCGTCGCGAGTGACAGAGAGTGGAAATTTGGACAGGCTCCAGTTGGAGCCAAGTGTTCCTCGACGGGACTCCATGACGGTCCGTGGTGAACGTGACGATCCGTCGAGGAGGTCTCGTCGACGAGGCCAGCCAGTGCACGACTTAAGGCTGCCAACTTGGGGTGTTTTATGTAAATACACCCCAAGTCTTATAAGACCCTAGGTGTATAATTTTGGTGTTTTTAGGTTATATTAAACTAGTTTTAAACCCTAGACCTAGACAAGACCCTCTCACTTCAAGATCCAACTCTCTCTTTCTCTCAAGAAAACTCTCTCAACTCTCTTGGAAGCTAGAAGTTAAGGAGGAAAGGAGGGCTGCTTGGGACTTGTTTCTTCATCAAATTATTGGGTTTCTTTCTCATAAAGGTATGGTATCCATTCTTGAATACCTTTCCATTCAAGAAGCCAACTTCCAAAATGGATTTCAAAAAGGGGTTTTAAACTCAACTTCTTCTAAACTTTGATTTCTATTATGGGTCTTCTTGTAACTAAGTTCTAATGGTTTAAATGTATTTATCTTGGTTTGAATAGATGGTTTTGATGTTAAAACTCCATGAAACTCTTGTATATGCATACTTCAACTTTTGGCATGAAAATGGGTTATGTGAGCATGATTTGAGTAAGGTATGAACTTGGGTCTTCTTGTGTATGTCATGTTGGTGTAGCTACTGCCCTAAGGGCCTTCATATGGTGAAATATGGATAAATTGCTTATGGGTAATGATGGTTTGATTTGTTGATGAGTTGCTCTCATTGTATAGTTCTTATTATGAATTGCTATTTGAGTGGTATGGTCCACCTTATGGGTGGCGGTGCTAATTGATGAACTTGATGTTACTTAGTATGGTTTGAGTATGTGACCTTGAAGGTCTAATATGTGAAATGAAGATATATTGGAAATGGGTCTTATGTTGTGTTTGATGTAGCTTGAATTGCATGTTTGACCTAGTTTATGTCTAAATGAAGTATATGATTATGAGAAGTATGTAGAGTGTGTAGCTTGATGAATCAAGGTTAAAGTATGAGTAGAACTTGATGAAAATGAAATGATGCTTATATGCAAGGTGTGCACATGTACACACACACTCTTCTAAGATTTGTATTATGTCAAGTTGAGCAAAAAGGGGAAATCTTGAGGTGGACACACTTCGTGAGTTGAGATGTAGTGTCTAGTAACAACCTCTCCATTTCCTAGTGAGCTTTCTAAGATAGACATTTATGTTTAGAAATCCGTGTGGAGTTATGCCTAGCACTGAGAGGATATGAAGGGGAGGTGGATTGCACTTCGTTAGTTGAGATGTTGTAATCCAAAGTACCTCTTGAGATGAGTACTCCTCGTTAGTAGAGAGTGAGTTACTTAGTAGCAATCTCCTTATCCCTTAACTATGTGCCCGCATAGGTGTAGCTATTGGAAAAGCCATGTAAACGCTAAGAAGCATGACCTTACTCTAGGCAAGTAAGGATCCCTCATCCGATAGGGGTTAATATCGGGATTCCATGTCTAGCTCTCATGGTCTATGTCGGTTAAGCTAACTCCCACAAAAGAATTGATTTGAAACTAATTATCTTGTGTATTGTTGAAATTGTGTATGTATGTCGTGAAGTGCTTAATCCACATTAGTTACCAAGTAGGAGCATTGAGTGGGAGTAGTAGTATGGGATGCTATTCTCACATTGCACTTGGTGTGACCTATACCTACTATGGGAGAAGAGTACTTTCATGAAATCTGTGTGAATGAGTACTATGGTGTAGTGTTATGGAGGATTATTGTGGAGTACTTGAGTAAATGGAATCCATTAGGAGTACTAAGTGGGAGTGGTAGTATGGGATGCTACTCTCACATTGCACTTGGTATGACCTATATTTCCATGAGTGTTTTGCATATGTTAGCCAAGGACGTGGATTTGATTTCTAACGAAGTAAGTCTAAGATTTGGTAGTTTTAAGGGTCGCTTTGGTGTGCTTTGAAGGGAGGTGTAATGAGAGTCCCTTCTTGGCTCACCTTAGGGAGTCTTAGAATAACCTTGGGTTAGGGCAACTTCAAAGAAAAAGGGTTCATATGACTTGGACCGTGCCTTTCATTGTAAGGTCTTCATTGTAAGAATTCAAAATGTTCACTATGATGCTTTATTCAATTTTATTGCAAGTTTAGCAAAGTTAATTGAAATGTTCCTTTATTTACTTTAAGTTTGGTAAGATAGCCATAAAGTGTTAAATTGTTGATTCTTATGTGGGTTTGCTTCTAGATTCATGAAGGTTATATTTGAATTGCATAAAAAGCTATCTTTACTAAAATGTCCCTTTTTGCATGTTTTTGCATATGCCATACTTAGTACATTGTTGTACTAACCCCATACATTTTATACCTTATGAGTATAGGTTGGAAGCCTTTGGAGGATCGGAGTTGAAGCTTGGGAATTCTATCTCTCAAGACTTGGGTATGTCCTCATATATTCGAGGACATAGTTTTTATGTTTCTTGGTTTCCTTATTAAGACTTAAAAATGTATTTACTCTATTGTAAAGGGCCGTGTCCTTAAGATTCTAAGTCGTGTCTTTAAGTTGGCTTGTGACGATAAGATTTCCTAGTATTTATGAAAAGACTCTTTTTATTATTATTATCGTGAAAAGTTTTAATTCCGCACTACTTTTCATGCTTTATGTTATGAATGCTAGTTAGAGGGCTTGTACGAGACCCCAAAGGGGTCAAGTACGCCCGGTCACGATTCGAAGGTTTTCTCTAACTTCTAGGGGGTGCTTTCGGGTCGTGACATAAAAAATCTGATTCATTAAGGGAAAAAGGGTCCTTTCATGTATTAGTTGAAATAAATCAGATTTTTATTAATTTAATTAAACGCTATTTTGACTAAGTCTTGAGTTAAGAATCCTAAACCTAAGCTAACACTCTCCTAATCACGTTTATCACCTCTCCACGTTCAAAAAAGAAAAACTTTCTTGTTCTCTCTGCCAATTAACGTGAAGAAACAGAAACTTTGATTAAGGTTCTTCACACTTGAAGAAGACACGAAATTTTTTAAGAAAAGCAAAGTAATAAAAAACGTCAAGGCAAACAGAGCTTGTCCGTCGAGTGGTGTGTACGTTGAGGTGAATTGGACGTGGTTTGGAGGAATGTTTGGGAAGCAACTTCACGCTTGAACAACATCAAAAAGGTATGGGTTTCTTCTCTCTTGGTCCCTTTCCCAAGAGGCCCCTTACGATTCAAAGTATTCACTCCGAAACTAAGGTTGTTCCCCTTTGCATGTCCTTGTCACTAGCTTCCAAATGAATTCGTAGGATGGGTATGTTGTGCTGATAGATATAGGCATGTATGATGTGTTTATATTAAATGTGAATATGTTTATGTGCGGGAAATCACGAAGATGATAATCAAAGTGTGATAGAAAAAGGAGATGTGTATGTGTGCACGTTGGCAGTGTGTTGGCCACTGTTTTGGGGTCTTGTAAGACATGTATTTGTTGTGTATTTTATGTGTGAAATGTGTATACAATGTGATGTTCATTGCAATGAAATATGGTTGATTGAATAACAATCTTTTAGCCAAATAAACTTATGAAAAATGTGCCTAAAAATGAGTTGAAGAATGACTAAAATTTTCCAGATTGTGCACTCTACAATGAGGTTAAAAATCTGGGTTTAAAAGGGAAATAAAATAAGTGAGGTCAATGGGAATTGAACCCAAGACCTCACATGTTAAGAAGGCTAAAAAAGAAAAAAAATATGAAGGGGCTAAGGGGAATCGAACCCCTTAGCTACTGGTTTCGCGACAAAGAAAAAGGGAAAATGGGGCTGGGGGGATTCGACCCTTGGCTACTGGTCTTCGCGAAAAAAGGGAAAAGAAAATGGGGCTGGGGGGAATCGAACTTGGCTAGTTTGAGTTCGCGAGAAAAGAAAAGAAAAAAGGGCAGGGGAAATCGAACTCGCGAACTGGAGGAGAAAGAGGAGAAAAATAATTGAACAAATAAATGGGAGGCATGGGATTCGAACCCACGACCTCCAGGCACGCGCGAAAGGGGAGAAAAATAAAGAAAAGAAAATATGAGCCGTGGGAATCGAACCCACGACCTCAAGGCTGAATAGGAGGGGCGAAATTAACTAAGAAATAAAGTGAGGTTGTGGGGGTTCGATCCCACAACACCACTGCCATTCACCTAATCTAATTAAAATAAAGTTATGAGGCTGTGGGGGTTCGAACCCACCACCTCACAGCCTCAGTGAAATTAAAGATTGAATAAGGAGGTTGTGGGGGTTCGAACCCACAACATCCCTATCCCAGCAAAAGTTTAAGGAAAATGCAAGAGGCTGTGGGGATTTGATCCCACAACCTCTTGGTTTAGGCGAGAATGGGCAATATGTTGTTAATGAAAATGAAAAAGGGGTTGTGGGGGTTCGAACCCACAACCCTTCGTCCAACTTAAGAGAAAAATTAAGTAGACAGTTAATTATACAATATTAATATTGGGATTTAATCTAAAGTTAAAGTTCCCAATGAATGAATGAGGCCAGCCTCAAATGAAGCACATAATGAAATGAATGATACCAAAGGTGTTAGGATAGGATAATCATGAGGTGAGCTAGACTCAGGTAATGCCATTAGGTTATTCTTGATCATTGCACAGCAAGCCCGATGAAAGTCTTAAACTACACCCTAGGTATAACTGGTGTTCACACTGGCTTATGAATGAAATGAAATGAAGTACGTATGAATGAATGAAGCAGACTCTGTGTTTGCTAATGAAGACTCCCTAGTTGAGGTCCCATATGTTGAGCCCTCATTTTGGAAAGTGTTAATGACAAGTCCATGATTTCAAGGTCTCATGGCATATGAATGAATGATATGAAAGAAACTATGTGTTATATATTATGTGCTATGATATGTGCTATATGTAAAATGTTATGTGCTGTGTGCAATATGATAATCATGATGATGCATGCTACTCTAATGGCATGACTTTCCTAATACAAATTTGGGAAGTTCACTAACTTTCCTAATCCAAATTTGGTAAGTCCACTGACTTGACTTTCTATAATCATGTTGTTAGGGAAGAGCTATTCTTTCTCATGCATGTCCTTGGTGTGTGCTTGCATATACCCATACTTAGTACAAGTGTGTACTAACCCTATACAACTATACTATTTTAGGTGCAGGCACAGGTGGGCGATAGAGCTACAGGATCATTGTTGCAGTTATCCGGACGTCCAGCATTCATCTGGAGTTGGTAGGTCCTCATGCTTTCGAGAATACTACTTTTTATATTCTAGCTTAGTTTTAAAGTTGAGCTAGTGGAGCATGTTCCACTAGTGTTTCTTTCCTGTTTTTATTCTGACTTTGTATTGGTGCCATTTTGGCAATTATACACTTAATACTTATTGGACTATTTCTTTCAGTTGCTTATTTCTTAATGTTAGATGTTTGATGGTGAAGAATTATGAAATGATAAGAATGTTTAACAAGTGTGTTAAGGAAACAAAAAAGTTTCAAATTTTCTGCTAAAATTAACCTAGATGAAGTATGAATGATGTAAGTAGGCTTGTCTGCGACCTCTGAGAGGTCAACGACGCTGGTCTCGTCTGGGGTCTAGATTCCGGTCGTGACAAAGTTGGTATCAGAGCACTAGGTTAAATTCCGATAATAATAAGTTCACATCAACCACATTGAGTAGTTTCTAAGTCATGGTAGTGAAGAGCACCAATATCTTGGATTAGAGACTGCATTATGCGCAGGAAAACATCCCTTTTTCTGATCTTATCGTGCTTTTCCTAAAGTTTAATTTCTTGGTGTTATGAGCGTGTCTAACATCAATCTTTGTTATTTTCAGAGAATGAATTCTAGGATGGCTATTGGTCAGAGGAGAGGAGGTGCAGCTACTGGGGGCAATCAGGATCCACCCCAGGCTCCAAATGAAGGAGTGGCTATGCCAGTTAACCCAGCTGGGTTGGCTGATGCTGAGATGAGGGAATCTCTAGCCCAGATGGCACCGGCCATTACTATGCAGGCCCAGGCTATGACTGCCCAGGTCAACCGGCAGGATGTTCAGAGGGAGAACCCACCGGTTCGTAGCATGGCTGACAGACTGAGAGACTTCACGAGGATGAATCCTCCTATTTTCACAGGGTCTAGGACTGCAGAGGATCCCCAGGAGTTTGTGGATGAGTTGCATAAGATTCTGGTGGCTATGGGGGACATAGATACTGAGAAGGCTGAGCTGGCTTCCTATCAGCTCAAGCATATTGCACAGACTTGGTGCAAGATGTGGCAGGATAGCTGAGCTTTGGGTGAAGTGCCAGTCACTTGGGAGCTATTCAAGACAGTATTTCTGGAGAGATTCTTCCCCAGAGAGATGAGGGAAGCCAAGGTTGAGGAGTTCATCAACCTTAAACAAGGCTCTATGATAGTTAGGGAGTATTCCCTGAAGTTTGTTAAGCTATCAAGGTATGTTACTTTCCTTAATATCTAATAGCAAGGATGAGGTGAGTACTGAAGTTTGTTAATTATCCAGGTATGCTACTTCCCTTGTGTCTAACAGCAGGGATGAGATGAGCAGGTTCCTCACAGGAATCAATGGAGATCTAGAGGAGGAGTGTCGGTCTGATATGCTTCATGATAATATGGGCCTCTCCAGGTTGATGGTGCATGTCCAGCAGGTAGAGGACAATCGTAAAAAGAGAGGTGTTCGTGATGCTAGGAGTCCTAAGCCTCAAGATCAGGTAGGTCCCAGCCATGGAGGCCACAGAAACAATTTTGGCGTCCGTGAGCAGCCCAGGTTCAAGAAGGGGCAACAGAGTTCTGGGAACTCAAACTTTCAGAGGAGTACAACACCTAGAGGAGGCAGACCTAAGTCCAAGAAGGGCAATAGAGGTGAGATACAGCGTCCTAAGAAGAATTGTGCTAAGTGTGGCCGAGCTCAGAGTGGAGAGTGCAGATAGGGCACTAATGCCTGCTTCGGTTGTGGTAAGAGTGGACACATGGTCAGAGACTGTCCACAGAACAGAGGTCAGGCTGGAGGGAATGCTCAGCCTAGGCCTAATCCACAGGGTGCAGCAGCAGCCGAGCCTCCTAAGAGAAACAGGTTCTATGCCCTGAAGGGCAGGGAGGAGCAGGAGAAGTCCGCTGATGTGGTCACATGTATGCTGCAAGTGTTCTCAACTTCTGTTTAGGCTTTACTTAATCCAGGGTCTACACTTTCCTTTGTAACTCCTCTGCTTGCTCTTACTTTTGAGATATTGCCTAAAGTTCTACATGATCCTATAGTGGTTAGTACACCTTTAAGAGAGAATGTAAGAACTGATAGAGTATACAAGGATTGACCAATAGTTATGAGTGGTAAAACTATGTGTGCAAACTTGGTTGAGTTACCCATGTATGATTTTGATGTTATTCTTGGCATGGATTGGCTTAACAGTTGTTATGCTTGGTTGGACTGTCGTAGTAGAGTGGTGAGATTTTGCTTTCCTAATGAAGAAGAGTTAGTCTGGGAGGGGTACAATTCGAGTCGTCCTAATCTCTTAATTTCTAACCTTAAGGCCAATAAAATGATGTCCAAGGGGTTATTGTGTCATCTTGTGAGTGTTAATAATTTAGATCATGACATTCCTTCTATAGACTCAGTGCCTGTAGTGAATGAGTTCTTAGATGTGTTTCCTGATGAATTGCCTGGAGTCCCTCCCCTTTGAGTGATTGACTTTGGTATCGATTTAGAACCCGATACTAAACCTATCTCAATTCCTCCTTACAGAATGGCTCCAGCTGAACTCAAAGAGTTAAAGCTGCATTTAAAAGATCTCACTGACAAGGGTTTCATTCAGCCGAGCATATCCCCTTGGGGTGCTCCAGTGTTGTTTGTAAAGAAGAAAGATAGAACCCTTAGAATGTGTATCGATTATCGGCAACTCAACAAAGTCACTATAAAGAATAAGTATCCACTCCCCATGGGTAGTGTGTCTCATTTAGAAGAAGGCAAGAAAGGCCTAGTGAAAGATGTTCATAGGTTGGCGAGATTGGGTGTTCTGTTAGAAGATTCTCCAAATGGTGGTTTTATGGGTCATCATAACTCTATATCGTCTTTAGTGGCCGAGGTGAAGTCTAATCAACATCTTGATCCTCTATTGATGGATTCTAAAGGAGTCGGTACTTGGCAAGCTTAATGATCCTCTAAATACTAACTCTACTAAAATGTGGTCAATACAATGTAGTCTGAGTGAACTGTGGGAGATACTAATAATCAATTATAAAACCACATGAGATAAATGTGGATTCCAATGTATATGTCGCATACAGGGAACCTAATACACCTAACCAAAGGTGTAGATGCATTTTGGCGTGATCACTAAAATGATTCTCACAGAGGGGACTTACAACCTATATTGCTGGTAGTTCTTGGACTATATGGATGACTTACCGTAGTCTAACTCAGTATTATGCTACTCCTAATTTATTAAATAACTAACGTATTATGACTGAATTTCTATGATATACTATATAGCTCAAAACGGATATTCAAACTGGGAATACATATTAATATAATGATAATGATACATTCAAGAATGAGGCATGTATATTTGAAATATCTAACCTAGCATGTGTGATTGAAGAACTAAAGAAATTCATAGCTAGGGTTTCAGATTTCATGCAAGAAACAAAGTAATAAAATGATAATCTGCTAAAGTTCTAAAAACCCTAGGTTTAGTTGATAATAGGGAATCAAGAATCTGATTAAAATATGTGGACCTAATGGGCGAAATCAACGCACTAGTAAAATGCCACATGCATGGTGAAGAATTCCATGGAGAAAACTTTTGATTTTTGGGGTTAAAAAGATGGAATATTGTTGCGATCTTGAACTGGGATTTTGTTGCCTCTTTCTTCTCTCTAGGTTCTAATTTTTGAAGTTTTCATGAAAGATATGATTTGGATAAGTTATAGTTACGTTTCTACGCTAAAACTAACCAAAACCATGTAGTTTAGGCTTTAAACGACGTAATTTAGGGGTCCAACGAAATAGGAAAAGACAAAAATACCCATGACTTAAGTTGCTAGTGGGGCTTACAAAGGCCACTTTCACGGATCATGAAATGGACCATAGACGGTGAAGTGGGTCGTTTTATTTGGTCCGGTCCACTGGCCCTACATGTGACCATGTTAAGGATCATAGATAGTGAAGGTCCCCATGGTCCTCACTTGGTCTTGTGGTCTGGTGTCCGTTGTTCATGGAACTTCCCATGGGCCATGTAAAAGAACAGATGTGAAGTCCCTCGTGTTCCTCACTTAGGAGGGGGGGGGGGGCTACTGCCTAAATTATCACAGACCATTCCACGGTCGTGTGAAGCACGACGGACCGTGAAGGTCCTCATGGTATTTACTTGGGCGTGGGGTCTAAGGGACTTGCTAGGGAGGCTACTGCCTCGACTCCACGGATGCCCACACGATCCGTTGTCAAGACCACGGACCGTGAAGAGTCCCGTGGTCTTAAGTCTTTGACTAGGGGATGATAAATCCCTACCATGTGCAGGTCAACATACCTGTGGTTTAGTCGGAAACATGGAGACCACCATCTAAATCATCATTGCTAGAAAAATGGAAATCATTATTCAAATATTTTCTTTCTCCATCTTCACTTTCCCCCACATACACCACCCCGATCTAAACTCTTTATTCCTAAAAAATCGATGCAGAAACAAAAAGAAAAGAAAAGCAAATAAAAAATCAAAATAAACAAAGCAAGAACCGATCTTTTAAGAAAGCACTATCAATTTAGATGGGAATAACAAAGAAGTCACAGAGAGAAATAAAAATGATAAATTCATATATAATATATCTTAAAACCTCCAAGAGTGATTGGTAAGGAAAGAGAAGAACGGGGGAGGTTTGGGATGGGTTGCATAATTTCGTTCTCTTTTTTTTAAAAATAAAATAATCTAAAACTCTTTTCTTTTTCAATGACTTGATTATATTCAAAATTGTTTTTAAAAGTTGTTTTAAATTACAATGCCATGTGTCTTCATTTGATTTATTATTTTGACACAACATTTGAAGGGTATTACACACGTTTAGTCTTTTTACTAAGTATCACAAAAATGTTCTTGGGTATTTATTCTTAAAGATTAGAGTGTCTAATAGGAAACATGATCTATTGAAGTTTCTAAGTGAAATATACAAACAACTTTAAGGGGTCATCGATGACATAAGCAAAAATTATATCACCAAATATAATTTAATAGATTATAACATATGACATATTTTATCCTTCAAATAATCAATACTAATCCTCAAAATATTATATTTTTAGATGTGAAAATATTTAAACATAGTTAATTCATGCATAAAAAGTAAATTCATAAATAATTCTTGGATAGATTAATAATGATCTCAATAATGATATTTATATAAACTCACTATAATTTAAAATATTATTTAGTTAAATATTTGATAATAGTATACATAATATTATTCCTGTGCAGGCTTAATCAAGAAATCTCTTAACATCACACAACAATATTTGCAAGCATCATAATTTTAAAAATAACAAGAAGAGAAAAAATATCATATATATATATATATATATATATATATATATATATATATATATATATATGTGTGGTATTATTTTATGTTCGTTTTACAAGAGATCATATTTGTGAAAAAACTGAAGATCTCTTATTGAAAAACGATAATTTAATAGTCTATATAATTAAATGTAAAAATTAAGTCAAATGAGGTTTCTTAAAGAAAGAACTATTTGAGAAAATGGAACAACAACTTACTACAAAGACTACATTCTTGAATTGAAAAATAATAGAAAATAATCAAACTAAAAAAGATCCATTTTTCTATGATGTAAATGGTTAATCATAGGAAATTATAAAAGTATAGAAGACCACATGTATCGACATAGAAATTTGGTGGAGAGGGGAGAAAGATTCATTTCTCTTGTCATTTTCTTCCTATTAGGTGGAAGTAGTAACTATTGGGAGTTGCTCAACACCCATGAAAATATCTTCATTCATGTCAATCTTTTCTTCACCATCACCTTTGTTATGCACTACCGCAACAACCATTTGGTTTTTCCTCCCAATTTTCAGTCGAGGCTTAGTTGTGATAATTGGAGAAGGAACAATTGTTGAATGCTTAACGCGCTTGGACGATGATGATGATGCATTCAATATTGATTCTTCGGGCAAAATATTTATACCTTTTGGAAACTTGAATTTGGAATTATTTTTGCAGCTAGCAAGATATCTACGGCTCATGGGTGGATCATGATTGTGTTCACCGGAACAAGATACCAAGAAAATATTCTCATCCTTTGAGCTTTTTTCAATTTGTTTCTTTGCTTCGCAGTGTTGTGATATGCTACACTTATAGTAATTCCTGTTATCCATATACAGAAAATAATAATTAGGTTTATTCAAATATTATAAGTGTATACACCATTAGTAATTTTTACTAATTTTGTTATGAAAATTGAGAACGAAAGGGAACATAACTTTCTATGACATGAAAAAATGGTGAGAGAGTAAACCTCGGAAATGGGGAACCTTTGATATACTTCTGATCATACTTGCGCAATGCCCATATGTCATTTGTGAGTTCCTTGCGATGATTCATAGGTAAGCCTTATCGTCTGATCTTTCCTGAATCAGAAGCACTAAAGTCAAAATTTTGAACATAACACATAAAATGTAATGAAGTTAATGGTTACATTTTTCTAGATTAGGTCAAAGGATTCTTCATAGAAAAATAAAAATTAGGATGAATATTAGCCCCTATATCGAGATGTTGTTGTAGATCTATCCATTCTCGTGGTGTTGTAGTTGGTCGCACACACGCCATTGTTGTTCGTAATTGAGGAACATTGATTTGTTGGATTAATTGAACTGGTTGAATTGAATGTAAGTACAATTGCTGGTTGCTATTTTGGTTCGTTATAATAACCTGATCATATGATCTTTCGTGACGAGCGATTGGAAAATCTAAAGAAGCAATTTCAGATAAACCATTAAAACTATTTTTGTCAGGAGCTACAAGTCTATCAAAATAATTCCAAACCTGAGAAGAGTTCAAACCTAATTTAGGAGCTACCACATTGTTAGGTTTATTGATATTAAAACTTCTTGCTATCGCACCTATATCCCGAAGATCATCCCCCATTTCAGATCTATATAAAATGATATCTAATTAAACGCAAAAAATAAAAATGAGCTTATAAAATAAACTAATGATGTTTTCTATAAAAGCAGAGATGGAAAAGAGGATACAAAGAGGGGGATGAGTTATGGAGGAAGCAGATTAGCAAAAAGAACGTTTTAGTGATTAAGAAATTATAAATCAAAGGTTTGAATGAAGAAAGTGAAGCTATTTCACAACTTAAATAGAGAGGGTATCTACCTACCACGCATGTCCACATTTAGTTTGTAGTTAATGCAAAATAAATAATTTTTCCTATTTTAGAGTGAATGAGATAGGCGACAAAGTAGTATTCCAAGAGAATTTATGCAACATAAGAGAAGTCAAATAAAATTTTATGTACCCTTTTTTAAGATCACACATCTCATATGATATAGACGAAACTAAGCAAAGTCTATGATGACTCGAAATTTGCTCGTGATGACGCTTACCATAACCCCTCAGTAGGCAAGCGAATAAACCAAAATTTACAAAACATAAGAATATAACTATAAATAACAAGAGGAAACAAGAATAACATTGGGCCATAGAATAGAAAAATAAACATGATACACAATATACAAAATATACCTGAAAATGACCAAGAACGACAAAGTAGCATAAGAACCAAATCTCCGAACCTGGTATCACCAGTACATGAAGAGTATAGAAACTCTATATAAAACAGAACTAACTAATAGAAATGCAAAATACAAGTTAGTAAAAAATAGAAAAAGCAGCAATTCTCCAGACGCTAGGAGCTCACCATGATCCGAGTCTGTGACGATCACGAGGTATTCAACGCTAAGTGAGAGTGGATCATACTGGTAATTCTGTCAGAAAAAGATACATAAATGTAGTATGAGTACTACATCATGGGTTACTCAATAGATATCATGAGTCGACGGAGCTAAAAAAGATCAAATATATTAAGAGAAGGGAGTTTACAGTATTTTTGATGTGTTTCACTTAAAGCTTGTATGTGTCTTGGGATATTTATTTTTTTGGAAATAATGGTTCTATGAAATTCTTGTAGGAAATAAGTTCGGATGTCGTGTACTGAGATAATAGCTGAAAATTGCAGAAGTGGCCAATGACAGAGCCAACAATGTGTAACACTCCAAAAGTCCAAGACCTAATCTAGAGCCTCACATGTTGGCCTAAGGTTTATAACACTGTTTTAAGTCCTAAAATAATGTGTATAAGTCATTGAGGAAGGTTTAGAGTCAAAACATCAAGGAACTTCCATGACGTCTGGAGACTAGTGAAAGAGGTGCTAGTGTGCCTTGGCCTATTTCACGGGGTTTTAGGAGTCGGAATTTGATAAATATTGGTGTAAAGGTGTTCAACATGTATTAGAGTATGTTTAGGGTCGAAACGCCCGGGTAAGACTCCCCAAGGACTACCCTAAGGGTCCTTGAGGAGGACCCTTCCATTTTGGCTAAACAGTTGTTACTAGGCAGTAGCTATGTACAGTTGCAGGCAACGAGGCATAGTTTGAACGACGGGGCATCGATGACTTCATCATTGAGAACTTATCCACTTTTACAAAAGTGGCAAAAAACATGTTCCCTGACCAAGACTACGGATGTGCAATACTCGGGCAAGGGTGGTCGTCTACTGACCTACGACCCATAGGTCGGTGTCTCTTAAGTCAGGTCTATTTTCACTAGTATAGTTTTAATGAGGTCACTTAATTAGTCAATTAGTTAGGGGCTTAATTAGGGGTTAAGGGGTGGTTAATTAAGTTAAGTTACTGTATAAGCTACTTTAAGTCTAAACCCAACTTAACACCCCACAATTCCCAAACTCACATCTCTCTAACATCTCTCTGGTCTTTCTTTTCTCCAACCTTCAACCTCGATTGAAGAACACTAGAGCTCCAATTCAAGGACGAACTCACCAAAATTTTAATCTCAAATTAGTGGAAATTCATCACTAAGGTATGGTTTCTTTCACTCTTGGGATTCCTTTCCCCAAGAGGCCCTTCCAAAAATTATTTTCTACTTTCCCACAACCTAGGGTTTCAATCTAGATATGGTTCATTTATAAAAAAGAAATTGTAAATCAATTGTGATGAAATATAGTCTTTTATCATTTTTTAACTATTTATTAATAGTCAATTCATGTTAATCACTCAAGATTGCCCCTTTGAACCCCTGTTTATCCCTACACTCATTATGCCTTGTAAATACTATATAGTAATTATGAAAAATGATGACTATATGAATATATAGGATAGTAATTGCGATGTATTACTTCTTGAATTTGCCTTGCTTATGCATTGGCTATGTAATTCTTGGTAATTGAAGTATGAAGGCAAAGAAAGGGATTTTAGGCCATTAGAGGCTAGATGAAGATTTTATGTTAATCTTCTTAATTCAATTGTATTATATACTGTTTGATGATGATTGAATCACCTAGATATGAATTGAACCGGGTCTAATTTATAAAGGATGATCTTGACCTAGGAAATTTGAATTGAACCTATGTGATTATGTATGACTAGAATTACATTCTAATGATTTAATTTAATGAAGTAGGCATGAAACTGAACATAGATAATAAAGAATTAAGGGTGATGATCGAATATAGGTTCTTATGCTATTGAGGCTAGCGTTTTGAGGGTAAAATCATTATGAAGAGATTATGATGAGGTTTTCTTCTACACCTAGACATGAACATGATTAGGAGAAGAATGTTCTCACATAAATGAACCTTTGTTTGACTTAAGAACCTAAAATGAATCAATACATGGTAGAGTAAGATTAGCTTGAAGATGAGTTGTATGGTCACTTCTTGTGTAGTAGATTTGGTGAGAAAACACCAAGTGCATGATGTCTTAGGGGAAATACTCATGATAGCTTGAGATGGAAGGTCTCAAGGGTAGGTTGAGATAGTATATCTCAAGGAGTCTTGAGTTGAAATACTCATGGTAGCTTGAGGTTATAAATTTAATGGTTGCTTGAGAATGGTGGTTCTCATGTTAGATTGGGATGGAGGAAGCAAGCTCTCCCACGATTAGCTTGGTCTTGTGTTGTAAGGATACTTGATCGTGTAGCTGGACTTGGCTAGGCCAAAAACCATTTCATGGTAGCTTTAGGTAAAGGCCTATACTCTCCTAATGTTAGCCTGACTTGCATGCAAGGTGCATTTCTAGGTAGCTTGATTTGCATGCAAGGTGCAATTCATGGAATAGCTTGAGATAAGTTTCTCGTGGTAGCTTTGGGTTGAGTATTCATGCTTACCAATGGATTATCTTGCATATACATGATTGGTTGCATGGTGGTTAGTATGGTTGTATCCTTCTTGAGTAAGCTTGGCTAGTAAGATGGGATGCTTTCCATGGTAGTAGGTCTATTATGATAGTATGTTGAGCTTAATATACAAGGTTGCAAGATAAGTTATCTTGGATTGGGTTAGTCTAGAGCAGTACTTATTATGGATGGTAGTACAAGATGTCATCTATACACTGCACAAGTATGACTTGAAGCTATCTATGACATTACTCTTACATGATGTATTCTTAACTTGGATAGTGACTATAGTTGCATTCTATGACATGATTGACTTAACATGATAGTTTATTGTCAATATTAAGTATGTCTATTAGATGAATCCTAAGATGACATGAACCAAGATAGGGTGATTTCAAGATATGCTTAGTGTGTGAGGTATTATGGGATGTTTCACATGCATTACCCAAGTGTGGTTTGAGGTGACCTAGGGGCATAGTTCTTATATGTTATGATGAACCTAAGTCTTAATTATGATAGTGGATTGTGATCAAGAATGACCAGATAGATGTACTTAGCTTTGGTAGTAATGTGGGATGCTACCTTCACCTTGCACAAGTGTAACAACCCTAAAAATGAATAAGATAAGAAATGCCAATGTGTCAAGAATGCCTACGATTAGACCAGGGTTCGCACGGATTGATGCGCGTAGAACCAGACCTCGGAACCCTTGCTACAGTCAAGCGAACTAACTTGGAGAGTTAGTTGAGCTTGGAAAGGTTGGGTCCAATCATGTAGGGCTCTCGAATACGAAAATTTACTCGAAGGAGTCTTTATCAGACTTAGAAAGAGGAAATATTAGGTTTGAAAGGTCTGGGGGTAAAATGGTCTTTTTCTTGGCTAAGGGTAGTATCGGCATTACCCTAAATATATAATTAATTATTTATTTAATAAGGTGGAGGGGAAAATTGGAGAGAGAGAGACGAAATTGAGCTCTTGAAGTCATGTCTTGATCCACCCGGGTTCGAACCTAGGTGGGAGCAATGATTTAATGTAATTTTTTTTATTGGTGCATTAATATTAATAAATTAATAATTAATGGCTGATATAAAAAGGAAAAAATCAGATTTTTATTGTTAATTATTATTTATTTATTAATTAATGTGTTTATGACTAAGTCTCCTAGTTGACTAAGTCTAAACTACTTCACCTCTTTTAACTCTCTCTCTCACGCTCATCTCTCTCACGTTTCTCCATTTTTTTTCACGATTGCTCTCTGCCTAAACAACTACAAGAACAGAAAAATTACTAGAGTTCTTCACACTTGAAGAACTCACATTAAAATATAAGAAAACAAGCTAACTGAACATGTTAGGCAAAGAGAGGGTCTTTCCGTCGAAAGTTTTGTGTTGAAAACTTGGATTGGACGTGAGTTTTGGAGAGGATTTGGGCAGCAACTTCAAGGTTTGAACGTCAAAATAAGGTATGGGTTTTCTTCTCTCTTGGTCCCTTTCCCAAGAGACCCCTTAAGGTTCATATTATTCATTCGAAAACTAGGATTGTTTCCCCTGGTGCATGCCCCTGTCACTAGCTCCCAATGAATCGTAAGTAGGGTATGATTGCTTGTAGATTTAGGTATATGTTATGTTTTCGTGATGACTATGATTACGTTATCGTATGAAAGACAACCATCTATTCGAAAGCTTGTGCAAGTGTGTGCATGTGCAAAAAAATGTTACTGTAAATGTTACTGTGAATGAAGTCGACTTAAGGCTTCAAGTTTAAAATTGTTTTGGTTGTCATTTTACGTACATAAACCTATGTAAATCGTGATGTTCATAAAAATGGAAGTGGGGCTGATTTGAGCGTCAATATTTTGGCTAAACGAATTCATAAAAAACACCCCCAAAAGTATTAAACGATCCATGAATTTTCCTATGTTTTCAAGTGGATATATTGATGAAAATAAGTTAAGAAAATAATTAAGTTTCCAGCCAAAAATATAAGTTTAGTTTAGGCTAAAATACAGAGAAGAAATCTGGAAAATTTAATTGATGTAAAGGGATGAGGGCAGCAGGATTCGAACCTGTGACCTCACCCGTATGATACCTTAATTTCGCAAGAAACAAAAAGAAAAAGGGTTGGGGGGATTCGAAATGGGGTGTACATGCGAGAAAGGAGAATGCAAAAATTTAAATAAATAAAATGGGAGGTGTGGGAATTGAACCCACGACCTCCAGGCAGCAAATGAATTGAAAGAAAGTTAAAAGAAAGGAAATGTGAGGCATGGGAATCGAACCCACGACCTCAAGGCTGGAAAGGACAAGGGGCGAAATAAAGAGAAAATAAAGTGAGGCTGTGGGGGTTCGAACCCACAACCTCCCAATTCCCAGCTAAATAAAGAATAAAATAAAAAGAGGCTATGGGTGTTTGATCCCACAACCTCTTGGTCTAGGCGAATTGGACAACACAATTTTAAATGAAAAATAAAAGGGGTTGTGGGGGTTCGATCCCACAACCCTTCTTCCAATTAGGAGGAGAATCCAAGGAGAAAAATAAAGAGAGAATGTTGATGTTGGGGCTCGATCCAGGGTCCTAATGTCATGAAGACTAAAAATAAAGTCAAGGAAAAATGTAAATATTGTCCAAGGGGTTCGAACTTGGGTTCCCTTAGCCAAATTTCCGTATTGATACATAAATCATACGTGAATTAAATGTTAAAGAATAATGCCACCTACTTAGATCGAAATCGAGATCTTGGCATACATACAAGATAAATAAGTCTTGTACTTATCTAGTATTTGATGACTTATTTGATCAACTCCGAGGGCAAGCTACTTTTCTAAGATTGACTTGAGGTCCGGGTACCACCAACATAGGGTGAGAGGTAAGGGTGTACCTAAAATGGCATTTCAAACTAGGTATGGTCACTATGGGTTCCTAATAATGTCCTTTGTCTCATTAATGCCCCGATGAATTTTATGGACCTAATGAATAGGGTATTTCAAATAACCTATATACATTTGTCATTGTCTTCATTGACAACATCTTGGTATATTCGAAGAATAAGGATGAAGACATGGGTCATTTGAGAGTGGTGATACATGTCCTTAAAGAACACCAACTGTTTGCCAAGTATAACAAGTGTGAGTTTTTGTTGAGATCGTTGGCGTTTATTGGTCACATTATCTCAAGTGAGGGAATAGAGGCTGATCCAAAGAAAACCGAGGCGGTTAAGAATCTTCCTATACCATTGACTCCAACCGACATTAGAAGTTTCTTGGGTTTAGTCGGGTAATAGAGGAGGTTTGTGGATGATTTTGTTTCCATTGCTTCTCCTTTGACTACTTTGACCCAAAAGAGTGTGAAATTTGAGTGGTCGCAGACATGTGAGAGAAGTTTCCAAAATTTGAAAGATAGACTTACCTCCGCTATGGTATTAACTCTACCGGAGGGTACCAAGGGTTTCGTCGTATATTGAGATGCATCCCAAGTGGATTTGGGGTGTGTTCATATGAAACATGGGAAGGTAATAGCCTATGCCTCTTGACAACTTAAGATGCATGAGAAGAATTATCCAACTCATGACCATGAATTTGCAGTCGTAGTATTTTCCTTGAAAATATGGAGACATTACTTTTATGGTGATCATGTGGATGTGTATACCGACCATAAGAGTCTTCAATATTTGTTTTCTCAAAAAGAGTTGAATCTCCGACAAAGAAGATGGTTGGAATTGCTGAAATATTATGACATGAGTGTTCTCTACCACCTTGACAAAGATAATGTGGTGGCGATGCTTTAAGTCGCATAACCATGGGTAGTGTGTCTCATGTTGAAGAAGGCAAGAAAGGCCCAGCGAAAGATGTTCCTAGATTGGCGAGATTGGGTGTTCTTTTTGAAGATTCTCCAAATAGTGGTTTTATGGCCCATCATAACTCTGAATCGTCGTTAGTGGTCGAGGTGAAGTCTAATAAACATCTTGATCCTCTATTGATGGAGTTAAAGGAGTCGGTACTTGGCAAGCTTAATGATCCTCTAAATACTGACTATTCTAAAATGTGGTCAATACAATGTAGTCTGAGTGAACTGTGGGCGCTACTAATAATCGATAATAAAACCACATGAGATAAATGTGGATTCCAATGTATATGCCGCATACAGGGGACCTAATACACCCGACCAAAAGTGTAGATGAATTTATGCGTGATCACTAAAATGATGCCCATAGAGGGGACTTACAACCTACATTGCTGGTATTTTTGGGACTATATGGATGACTTACCCTAGTCTAACTTGGTATTATGCTACTCCCAATTTATTAAATGACTAACGTATTATGACTGAATTTCTGTGATATACTAGATAGCTCAAAACGGACATGAAAATTGGGAATACATATTAATATACTGAAAATGATACATTCAAGACTGAGGCATGTATATTTGAAATATCTGACCTAGCATGTGTATTTGAAGAACTAAAGAAATGCATAGCTTGTGTTGTGGATTTCATGCGAGAAACGTAGTAATAATATGATAATTTGTTTAAGTTCTAAAAACCCTAGGTCTAGTTGATAATATGGAATCAAAAATCTGACTAAAATCTATGGACCTAATGGGCGAAAGGAATGCACTAGTAAAATCCCACATACCTGGTGAAGAATTCCACAGAGAAAACTTTCGATTTTCGGGGTTGAGAAGATCAAATTTTGTTGCGATCTTGAACTTGGGTTTTGTTGCCTCTTTCTTCTCTCTAGGTTCTAATTTTTGAACTTTTCATGAAAGATATGACTTAGATAAGTTCTACTTATGTTTCCACGCTAAAACTAACCAAAACTATGTAGTTTAGGGTTTAAACGACGTAACTTAAGGGTCCAACGAAATAGGGAAAGACAAAAATACCCATGACTTAAGCTGCTGACGAGGCTTACTACGACCACTTTCACGGATCGTGAAATGGACCAAAGACGGTGAGGTGGGTCATTGTATTTGGTCCGATAGTCAGTTCTAGGTGTCCGTTTCACGGGCCCTACCTGTGACCGTGTTAAGGATCACTGATAGTGAAGGTCCCCATGGTTTTCACTTGGTCCTGTGGTCTGGTGGCCCTTGTTCGTGGACCTTCCCACGGGCAATGTAAAGGAACAGATGTGAAGTCCCTCGTGGTCCTCACTTCGGGGGGGGGGGGGGGGGGGGGGCTACTTCCTAACTTATCACAGACCATCCCACGGTCGTGCGAAGGACCACGGACCGTGAAGGTCCTCATGGTATTTACTTGGGCGTGGGGTCTAAGGGTCCCGTGGTCTTAGGTCTTGTCCTGGGGGATGATGAATACCTACCATGGCCAGGTCAACATACCCATGGTTTAGCCGTAAACAATAGAGACCACAATCTAAATTATCATTTCTAGAAAAATAGAAATCGTTATTTAAATATTTTCTTTCGCCATCTTCACCTTCCCCCACATACACCGCCCCAATCTACACCCTTTCTTCCTAACAAATCGATGCAGAAACAAAAAGAAAAGAAAAGCAAATACAAAATCAAAATAAACAAAGCAAGAACCGATCTTTTAAGAAAATACTATCAATTTAGATTGGAATAAGAAATAAGTCACAAAGAGAAATAAAAATGATAAATTCATATATATTATATCTTAAAACCTCCAAGAGTGGTTGGGTAAGGAAAGAGAAGAAAGGAGGAGGTTTGGGGTGGGCTACATAATTTCATTCTTTTTTGAAAAAAAAATAATAATCTAAAAGTCTTTTGTTTTTCAATTTTGACTTGATTATATTCAAAATTGTTTTTAAAAGTTGTTTAATATTACAATGTCACGTGTCTTCATTTGATTTTTTATTTTGACAAATATGCAAGTGTATTACACACATTTAGTCTTTTTACTAAGTATCACAAAAATGTTCAATGGATATTTATTCTTTAAGATTAGAGTGTCTAATAGGAAACATGGTCTAGTGACGTTTCTAAGTGAAATATACAAACAACTTTAAGGGGTCATCGATAACTTAAGGTAAAATTATATCACCAAATATAATTTAATAGATTATAACATATGACATATTTTATCCTTCAAATAATCAATACTAATCCGCAAAATCATTATATTTTTAGATGTGAAAATATTTAAACACAGTTAATGCATGCATAAAATGTAAATTCATGAATAATTCTTGGATAGATTAATAATGATCTCAATAATGATATTTATATAAATTCACAGTAATTTAGTATACATAATATTATTCCTGTGCAGTCTTAATCAAGAAATCTCTTAACATCACACAAGAATATTCGCAGGCATCATAATTTTTAAAATAACAAGAAGAGAAAAAATATCCAAAATATATCGCATGTATTACATCACAAAGTTGGAGGATATATATATATATATATATATATATATATATATATTCTTTTTATGTTCAAAATGATAATTTACTAGTCTATATAATTTAATGCCAAAATTAAGTCAAATGAGCTTTCTTAAAGATAGAAATATTTGAGAAAACATAACAAAAACTTACTACAGAGACTAGATTCTTGAATTGAAGAACAAGAAAATAATCAAACTAAAAAATATTCATTTTTCTATGATGTAAATGGTTAATCATAGGAAACTATAAAAGTATAACTTTTAACTTCTCACACTAAAAACCTCAAATAGAAGCATGACTAGAAGACCACATATGTCGCCATAGAAATTTGGTGGAGAGGGGAGAAAGCTTAATTTCTCTTATCATTTTCTTCCTATTAGGTGGAAGTAGTAACTATTTAGAGTTACTCAATATCTATGAAAATATCTTCATTCATGTTTATCTTTTCTTCACCATCACCTTTTTTTTGCACGACCGCAACAACAATTTTGTTTTTCCTCCCGATTTTCAGTGGAGGCTTAGTTGCGATAATTGGAGAAGGAACAACTGTTGAATGCTTAACGCGCTTGGACGATGATGATGATGCATTCAAGATTGATTCATTGGGCAAAATATTTATGCCTATTGGAAGCTTGAATTTGGAAATATTGTTGCAGCTAGCAAGATATCTACGGCTCATGTATGGATCATGATTGTGTTCACCGGAAGAAGATACCAAGAAAATGTTCTCATCCTTTGAGATTTTCTCAATTTGTTTCGTTGCTTTGCAGTGTTGTGATGTGCTACACTTATAGTAATTCCTGTTATCCATATACACAAAATAATAATTAGGTTTATTTAAATATTATAAGTGTATACACCAGTAATAATTTTTACTACTTTTTGATATGAAAATTGATAACGGAAGGGAACGTAACTTTCTATGACATGAAAAAAATTGTGAGAGAGAAAACCTCGGAAATGGGGAACATTTGATATACTTTTGACCATATTTGCGCCATGCCCATATGTCATTTGTGAGTTAAGTGACTATATAAGCTACCCTAAATCTAAACCCAACTTAACACCCCACAATTCCCAAACTCATATCTCTCTAACATCTCTCTAGTCTTTCTCTTCTCCAACCTTCAACCTCAACTGAAGAACACTAGAGCTCCAATCAAGGACGAATTCACCAAAAAATTTATCTCAAAGTTGTGGTAAATTCATCACTAAGGTATGGTTTCTTTCAATCTTGGGATTCCTTTCCCCAAGAGACCCTTCCAAAAATGATTTTCTACTTCCCCACAACCTAGGGTTTCAATCTAGACATGGGTTCTTTTATAAAAAATAAATTGTAAATCAAATGTGATGAAATATAGTCTTTTCTCATTGTTTAACTATTTATTAATGGTCAATTGTTGTTAATCACTCAAGATTTCCCCTTTGAACCCTTGTTTATCCCTACACTCATTATGCCTTGTAATTATATAGTAATTGTGAAAAATGATGTCTATATGAATATGTAGAATAGTAATTGCGATGTATTACTTCTTGAATTTACCTTGCTTATGCATTGGCTATGTAATTCTTGGTAATTGAAGTATGAAGGCAGTGAAAGGGATTTTAGGCCATTAGAGGCTAGATGAAGATTTTATGCTAATCTTCTTAATTCAATTTTATTCTATACTGTTTGATCATGATTGAATCACCTAGATATGAATTGAACCGGGTCTAACTGATTAAGGATGATCTTGACCTAGGAAGTTGGAATTGAACCTATTTGATTATGTATGACTAGAATTACCTTCTAATGATTTAATTTAATGAAGTAAGCATGAAACTGAATATAGATCATAATGAATTAAGGGTGCTAATCGACTATGGGTAGTTATGATATTGAGGCTAGCGTTTTAAGGGTAAAATCATTATGAAGAGATTATGATGTGGTTTTCTTCTACCCCTAGACATGAGCATGATTAGGAGAAGCAAGTTCTCACATAAATGAACCTTTGTTTGACTATAGAACCTAAAATGAGTCAATACATGGTAGACTAAGATTACCTTGAAGATTAGTTGAATGATCACTTCTTGTGTAGTAGATTTGGTGAGAAAACACCAAGTGCATGATGTCTTGGGGGAAATACTCATGATAGATTGAGATGGAAGGTCTCAAGGGTAGGTTGAGATAGTATATCTCAAGGAGTCTTGAGTTGAAATACTCATGGTAGCTTGAGGTTATAAATTTAATGGTTGCTTGAGAATGGTGGTTCTCATGTTAGATTGGTATGGAGGAAGCAAGCTCTCCCATGATTAGCTTGGTCTTGTGTTGTAAGGATACTTGATCGTGTAGCTGGACTTGGCTAGGCCAAAAACCATATCATGGTAGCTTTAGGTAAAGGCCTATACTCTCCTAATGTTAGCCTGACTTGCATGCAAGGTGCATTTCTAGGTAGCTTGATTTGCCTGCAAGGTGCAATTCATGAAATAGCTTGAGATAAGTTCGTCGTGGTAGCTTTGGGTTGAGTATTCATGCTTACCAATGGATTATCTTGCATATACATGATTGGTTGCATGGTGGTTAGTATGGTTGTATCCTTCTTGAGTAAGCTTGGCTAGTAAGATGAGATGCTTTCCATGGTAGTAGGTCTATTATGATAGTATGTTGAGCTTAACATACAAGGTTGCAAGATAACTTATCTTGGTTAGTCTAGAGCAGTACTTATTATGGATGGTAGTACAAGATGTCATCTATACATTGCACAAGTATGACTTGAAGCTACCTATGACATGACCCTTACATGATGTATTCTTAGCTTGGATAGTGACTATAGTTGCATTCTATGACATGATTGACTTAACGTGATAGTTTATTGTCAATATGAAGTAGGTTTATTATATGACTCCTAAGATGACATGAACTAAGATAGGGTTATTTTAAGATATGCTTAGTGTGTGAGGTATTATGGGATGCTTCACATGTATTGCACAAGTGTGTTTTAAGGTGACCTAGGGGCATAGTTCTCATATGTTATGATGAACCTATGTCTTAATTATGATAGTGGATTATGATCAAGAATGACCAAAGAGATGTACTTAGTTTTGGTAGTAGTATGGGATGCTACCTTCACATTGCACAAGTATACTCTGAGGTGGCTTATGAGTAGTTCATTTGAGTAAGAAGGACAATGAGTCAAGTATGAACTTTTATATGCTTTTGGATGCTTTAATATTCTTATGATATTCATGATATGCTTATGTCTTTATCTCTTATGATTATATCTATTATTGACTAACCCTTTGAGATATCTTATGTTTGGTATGATAATTTCCATACTTAGTACATATCGTACTAACGCATATAGCCGCATGTTGTCCATCTAGGGTCTTGAGAAGATTGATTTGCTTTAGAGGGTAGAGTTTCCAAGGTTTCCAAGAAAAGAAGATTGGTAAGTCCTCATAGCATCCTTGGACACCACCACTATGTTGACTTTTATATTTTTCATTAGGTTAGACTTTTATGGGCTGTGACCCAAGACTATTTTACTCATGATGTCATATATGGTTTTTGAGACATATGTTAGAAGTTTTATGAAATGATTCCGCGCTATGTTTCAAAAGAAAAGTTTGAATTCCGTGCTACTTTTCGTATATATGCAATGAATGATGTCTAAGGTCTCATACAAGACCTCAGAGAGGTCAAGTATGTCGTGTTCTAACTTAAAGGATGCCCTAACTTCTATGGGGTACTTGTGGGTTGTTATAGTGAAGCGTGCCACAATTATGAATGAGCGGCTATGTGATGCTTAGAAAAGTCTCACTTTGTTGGTATTCTTGAAGTCGTGCCTTTAGAGTCTTAACTCTACATGTCCTTATATTGTAGTCTCTTTCTTGTGTGTATAGGCAATGAATACAAGAAGGAACAACGCTTGAAGGGTTGAAGAAGATAATGTGAATGAGGTGGTTCCCCTCCGGCTCCTCAAAACCCTCAAGTTCCTATTGAAAAAAAGGGCTATGTGTAACGTTGAGATAAGGGTGGCCATGCATAGCTTGACCCAAGTGTTTGCTACTAAAGTTGCTAGGGATACTAGGGTGAAATTGGTTACCTATGCTAGCACTACCACATCAAGAATAAAGGATTTCACAAAGATTATTCTCACTACTTTCTATGGCTCTAAGGTGGAGAAGGACCCGCAAGTGTTCATTGATGAAGTGTTCAAGGTTCTACCTGCCTACCAAGTCAAAGATGTGGCTCAAGTTTGGTATGAGCAATGGAGGGATGAAAGGCCGGTTAGAGAAGGCCGGATTACTTGGTGAGCTTTCAAGACTACATTCCTTCATAAGTTCTTTCCCTTGTAACAAAGGGAGAAGAAAATGCAAAAATTGATCAACTTACGACAAGGGGGTATGAATGTGAAGGAGTATAGTATCAAGTTCTCTCAACTATCCAAGTATGCTCCTACCATGGTGGCGGATTCTAGGGCCAAGATGAACAATTTTGTTATGGGGGTATCCGACCTTGTGGTGAATGAATGTAGGTCGGCTATGTTGATTCCTAGCATGGACATCTCTTGTCTCATGGTCCATGTCAAAAAAATTGAGGAGCAAAAGCTTAAGAAAGTTGGCAGAGGGTTGAAGAGGACAAGGTCCGAAGATGGAAATTCTTCTAAGACAAGATTTGAGGTACACGATAAACCAGGGTTCAAGAAAAGGTTCCCCAATCAAAGTCCTTCTACCATTTCAAGGGTCAACAAAGGTAAAGGGTTTACACCCAAGACTAAGAAGTAAAAAGATAGAGGTCCTTATGTGGGAAGTCTCCTTGTGCTAAATGTGGTAAGAAACATGAAAGAAAATGCCTAGTTGGTACGGGAAATTGCTTTGGTTGTGGCAAGAATGGTCACATGAAGAGGGATTGTACTATGATTAAGGCTCAAGGGAGATAAATTACTCAAGCACAAGCATGTGATCCCAATCCCGATGCTTCTAAGAAGAATCATTTTTATGCTCTCCGCTCTAGGAGTGAGAAAGAGGAGTCTCCCGATGTGGTCAACGGTATGTTACAAGTCTTCTCTATTAATGTCTACGTTTTATTAGATCCAGGTGCTAATTTATCATTTGTAACTCCTCTAGTAGCTAAAAGTTTGATGTTCTACCCGATAGTTTAATTGAACCATTTTCGGTTACAACCACGGTGGGTCACTCTGTTGTGTCTAAAAGAGTCTTTAGGAGTCAGCCTATATCTTTGACCAATAGACTTACGTGGGTGGATTTTTTAGAGCTTTATATAGTTGATTTTGACGTTATTTTGGTAATGGATTTATTGCATGCTTGTTTTGTTTCCATTGATTGTCGGACTAGGGTAGTCATGTTCAATTTTCCTAATGAACCCGTCTTAGAGTGGAAAGAGGATACTTCATTTCCTATAGGTCGTATTATCTCTTGTTTGAATGCTTGCAAAATGATCTCTAAAGGGTGTATTTACCATATTGTAAAAGTCAAAGATCTTGAAATCGACATTCCTCCGATTAAGTCGGTCCCCGTAGTAAGGGAATTTACATAAGTCTTTCTAGATGACTTGCCCGGAATTCCTCCCGAATGGGAAATCAATTTTAGTATTGGCTTATTACCGGATACAAATTCCATTTCAATTCCTCCTAGTCGAATGACTCCAGCCGAATTGAAAGAGTTGAAGGATCAACTCAAGGATTTACTAGATAAAAGTTTCATTCAACCTAGTATTTGACCATAAGGAGCTACGGTATTGTTTGTGAATAATAAGGATGGGTCCATTAGGATGTCCATTGACTATAGTCAACTCATAGAGTCACCATTAAGAACAAGTATGCTCTCCCTTAGATTGACGACTTGTTTGATCAACTCCGAGGGCAAGCTACTTTTCTAAGATTGACTTGAGGTCGGGGTACCACCAACATAGTTTGATAGGTAAGGATATACCTAAAATGGCATTTCGAACTAGGTATGGTCACTATGAGTTCCTAATAATGTCCTTTGGTCTCACTAATGCCCCAGCGACTTTTATGGACCTAATGAATAGGGTGTTTCAAAATTACCTAGATTCATTTGTCATTGTCTTCATTGATGACATCTTGGTATATTCGAAGAATAAGGATGAACACATGGGTCATTTGAGAGTGGTGTTATTAGTACTTAAAGAACACCAACTGTTTGCCAAGTTTAACAAGTGTGAGTTTTGGTTGAGATTTTTGGGGTTTATTGGTCACATTATCTCAAGTGAAGGTATAGAGGTCGATCCAAAGAAAACCGAGGCGGCTAAGAATTGGACTAGACCATTGAATCTAACCGACATTAAAAGTTTCTTGGGTTTAGCCAGGTACTATAGGAGGTTTGTGGATCGTTTGTGTCCATTGCTTCTCCTTTGACTACCTTAACCCAAAAGAGTGTGGAATTTGAGTGGTCGGAGACATGTCAGAGAAGCTTCCAAATTTTGAAAGATAGACTTACCTCCGCTCTAGTATTGACTCTACCGTAGGGTACCAATGGTTTCGTGGTATATTGAGATGCATCCCGAATGGATTGGGGGTGTGCTCATATGCAACATGGGAATGTAGTTGCCTATTCCTCTAGAAAACTTAACATGCATTAGAAGAATTATCCAACTCATGACCATGAATTGGCAGCGTAGTATTTGCCTTGAAAATATGGACGCATCACTTTTATGGTATTCATGTGGATGTTTATACCGACTATAAGAGTCTTCTATATGTGTTTACTCAAAAAGAGGTTAATCTCCGACAAAGAAGATTGTTAGAGTTGTTGAAAGATTATGACATGAGTGTTCTCTACCACCCCGTCAATACTAATGTAGTGGCGGATGGTTTAAGTCGCATGACCATGGGTAGTGTGTCTCATGTAGAAGAAGGCAAGAAAGGCCTAGTGAAAGATGTTCATAGGTTGGTGAGATTGGATGTTCTGTTGGAACATTCTCCAAATGGTGGTTATATGGTCCATCATAACTCTGAATCGTCTTTAGTGGTTGAGGTGACTTCTAATCAACATCTTTATCCTCTATAAATGGATTTAAAGGAGTCGGTACTTTGCAAGCTTAATGATCCTTTAAATACTGACTATACTAAAATGTGGTCAATACAATGTAGTCTGAGTGAACTGTGGGAGCTACTAATAATCAATAATAAAACCACATGAGATAAATGTGGATTCTAATGTATATGCCGCATAAAGGGGACCCAATACATACGACCAAAGGTGTAGATTCATTTTGGCGTGATCACTAAAATGATTCCCACAGAGGGGACTTACAACCTACATTATTGGTAGTTCTGGGACTATATGGATGACTTACCCTAGTCTAACTCGGTATTATGCTACTCCCAATTTATTAAATGACTAACGTATTATGACTGAATTTTTGTGGTATACTATATAGGTCAAAACGGACAGGTAAATTGGGAATACATATTAATATACTTATAATGATACATTCAAGACTGAGGCTTGTATATTTGAAATATCTTATCTACCATGTGTAATTTAAGGACTAAAGAAATGCATAGCTAGGGTTCTGGATTTCATGCAAGAAACGAAGTAATAATATGATAATCTGCTGAAGTTCTAAAAACCCTAGGTCTAGTTGATAGTAGGGAATCAAGAATCTGACTGAAATCTATGGATCTAATAGGCGAAAGGAACGCACTAGTAAAATCCCACATACCTGGTGAATAATTCCACGGAGAAAACTTTTGATTTTCGGGGTTGAACAGATGAAAACTTCCCACGGTATATGTAATGGAACACATGTGAAGTCCCTCGTGGTCCTCAACTTGGGGGGGGACTACTGCCTAACTTATCACAGACCATCCCACGGTCGTGTGAAGATCCTCATGGTATTTACTTGGGCGTGGGGTCTAAGGGGCTTGTTAGGGAGGATACTGCCTCGACTTAACGGATGCCCACATGATCCGTTGTCAAGACCACCGCCCGTGAAGGGTCCCGGGGTCTTAGGTCTTGGCCTGGGGGATGATAAATCCCTACCATGGGCAGGTCAACATACCCGTGGTTTAGCCAGAAATAATGGAGACCAATATCTAAATCATCATTGCAAGAAAAATGGAAATCATTATTTAAATATTTTATTTCTCCATCTTCACCTACACAGCCCCGATCTACACTCTTTCTTCCTAACAAATTGATGCATAAACAAAAAGAAAAGAAAAGAAAATACAAAATCAAAATAAACAAATCAAGAACCAATCTTTTAAGAAAACACTATTAATTTAGATGGGAATAAGAAAGAAGTCACAAAGAGAAATAAAAATGATAAATTCATATATAATATATCTTAAAACCTCCAAGAGTGATTGGTAAGGAAAGAGAAGAAAGGGGGAGGTTTGGGGTTGGCTGCATAATTTCGTTCTTTTTTTTTTTTTTTAAATAAAATAATCTAAAGTCTTTTCTTTTTCAATTTTGACCTTATTATATTCAAAATTGTTTGTAAAAGTTGTTTTAAATTACAATGCCACATGTCTTCATTTGATTTGTTATTTTGACACAACATATGCAAGTGTATTACACACATTTAGACTTTTACTAAGTATCACAAAAATGTTCAATGGATATTTATTCTTTAAGATTAGAGTGTCTAATAGGAAACATGGTCTATTGAAGTTTCTAAGTGAAATATACAAACAACTTTAAGGGGTCATCAGTGACTTAAGCCAAAATTATATCACCAAATATAATTTAATAGATCATAATATATGACATATTTTATCCTTCAAATAATCAATACTAATCGGAAAACCATTATATTTTTAGACGTGAAAATATTTAAACACAGTTAATACATGCATAGAATGTAAATTCGTGAATAATTCTTGGATAGATTAATAATGATCTGAGAAATGATATTTATAAAAACTCTCTGTAATTTAAAATATTTATTTAGTTAAATATTTGATAATAGTATACATAATATTATTCCCGTGCAGGCTTAATCAAGAAATCCCTTAACATCACACAACGATATTTGCAGGCGTCATAATTTTCAAAATAACAAAAAGAGAAAAAATATCCAAAATATAACGCATGAATTACGTCACAAAGTTGGAGGCTAAATATACATACATATATATATATATATATATATATATATATATATATATATATATATATATATATATATATATATATGTATATATATATATATATTGTTTTACGTTGAAAAATGATAATTTACTAGTCTATATAATTTAATGTAAAAATTAAGTCAAATGAGGTTTCTTAAAGATAGAACTATATGAGAAAACAGAACAAAAACTTAATTTAATGTAAAAATTAAGTCAAATGAGGTTTCTTAAAGATAGAACTATTTGAGAAAACGAAACAAAAACTTACTACAAAGATTAGATTCTTGAATTGAAGAACAAAAAAATAATCAAACTAAAAAAGATCCATTGTTTTATGATGTAAATGGTTAATCATAGGAAACTGTAAAAGTATAACGCTTAACTTCCCACACTAAAAACCTCAAATAGAAGCATGACTAGAAGACCACATATGTCGACATAGAAATTTGGTGGAGAGGGGAGAAAGATTAATTTCTCTTGCAATTTTCTTCCTATTAGGTGGAATTAGTAACTATTTGGAGTTACTCAATACCCATGAAAATATCTTCATTCATGTCTATCTTTTCTTCACCATCACCTTTTTTTACACGACCGCAACAACCATTTTGTTTTTCCTCCCAATTTCCAGTGGAGGCTTAGTTGTGATAATTGGAGAAGGAACAATTGTTCAATGGTTAACGCGCTTGGACGATGATGATGATGCATTTAACATTGATTCTTTGGGCAAAATATTTATACCTTTTGGAAGCTTGAATTTAGAATTATTTTTGCAGCTAGCAAGATATCTACGGCTCATGGGTGGATCATGATTGTGTTCACCGGAACAAGATACCAAGAAAATGTTCTCATCCTTTGAGCTTTTCTCAATTTGTTTGTTTGCTTCGCAGTGTTGTGATATGCTACACTTATAGTAATTCCTGTTATCAATATACACAAAATAATAATCAGGTTTATTCAAATATTATAAGTGTATACACCATTAGTAATGTTTACTAATTTTTGTTATGAAGATTGAGAACGAAAGGGAACATAACTTTCTATGACATGAAAAAATGGTGAGAGAGTAAACCTCGGAAATGGGGAACCTTTGATATACTTCTGACCATACTTGCGCCATGCCCATATGTTATTTGTGAGTTCCTCTTGCGATGATTCATAGGTAAGCCTTATCGTCTGATCTTTCCTGAATCAGAAGCACTAAAGTCAAAATTTTGAACATAACACATAAAATGTAATGAAGTTAATGGTTACCTTTTTCTAGATTGGGTCAAAGGATTCTTCATAGAAAAATCAAAATTAGGATGAATGTTAGCCCCTATATCGAGATGTTGTTGTAGATCTATCCATTCTTGTGGTGTTGTAGTTGGTGGCACACACACCATTGTTGTTCGAGATTGAGGAACAATGATTTGTTGGATTAATTGAACTGGTTGAATTGAATGTAAGTACAATTGCTGGTTGCTATTTTGGTTCGTTATAATAACCTGATCATATGATCTTTCGTGACGAGCGATTGGAAAATCTAAAGAAGCAATTTCAGATAAACCATTAAAACTATTTATGTCAGGAGCTACAAGTCTGTCAAGATAATTCCAAACCTGAGAAGAGTTCAAACCTAATTTAGGAGCTACCACATTGTTAGATTTATTGATATTACAACTTTTTGCTATCGCACCTATATCCCGAAGATCATCCCCCATTTCAGATCTATATAAAATGATATCTAATTAAATGCAAAAAATAAAAATGAGCGTATAAAATAAACTAATGATGTTTTCTATAAAAGCAAAGATGGAAAAGAGGATACAAAGAGGGGGATGAGTTATGGAGGAAGCAGATTAGCAAAAAAAATGTTTTAGTGAGTAAGAAATTATAAATCAAAGGTTTGAATGAAAAAAGTGAAGCTATTTCACAACTTTAATAGAGAGGGTATCTACCTACCACGCATGTCCACATTTAGTTTGTAGTTAATGCAAAATAAATAATTTTTTCTATTTTAGAGTGAATGAGATAGGCGACAAAGTAGTATTCCAAGAGAATTTATGCAACATAGGAGAAGTCAAATAAAATTTTATGTACCCTTTTTTAAGATCATACATATCATATGATATAGACGAAACTAAGCAAAGTCTATGATAACTCGAAATTTGCTCGTGATGACGCTTACCATAACCGCTCAGTAGGCAAGCCAATAAACCAAAATTTACAAAACATAAGAATATAACGATAAATAAAAAGATGAAACAAGAATAAAGATAAAAATAGGGCCATAGAATAGAAAAATAAACATGATACACAATATACAAAGGATGTCTGAAAATGACCAAGAACGACAAAGTAGCATAAGAACCAAATCTCCGAACCTTGTATCACTAGTACATGAAGAGTATAGAAACTCTATATAATAAAGAACTAACTAATAGAAATGCAAAATACAAGTCAGTAAAAAATAGAAAAAGCAACAATTCTCTGGACGCTAGGAGCTCACCATGATCCGAGTCTATGACGATCACGAGGTATTCAACGCTACGTGAGAGTGGCTCATACTGGTAATTCATTCAAAAAAAGATAAATAAATTTAGTATGAGTACTACATCACGGGTTACTCTATAGACATCATGAGTCGACGAAGCTAAAACAGATAAAATATATTAAGAGAAGTGAGTTTACCATATTTTTGATGTGTTTCACTTAAAGCAGTGTGTGTGTCTTGGGATATTTTGTTGTTGGAAATAATGGTTCTATTAAATTCTTGTAGGAAATAAGTTTGGATGCGGTGGACTGAGATAAGAGCTGAAAATTGCAGAAGTGGCCAATGACGGAGCCAACAATGTGTAACACTTCGAAAATCCAAGACCTAATCTAGAGCCTCACATGTTAGCCTAAGGTTGGTAACACTGTTTTAAGTCCTAAAATAATGTTTATAAGTCATTTACGAAGTTTTAGAGTCAAAACGTCAAGGAACGTCCATGACGTCAGGAGACTAGTGAAAGAGGGGCTAGTGTGCCTTAGCCTATTTCAAGGGTTTTAGGAGATGGAATTTAATGAAATTTGGTGGAAAGTTGTTAAATATGTATTAGAGTATGTTTAGGGTCTAAATGTACAAGTATGACTCCCCAAGGACCACCCTAAGGTTCCTTGAGGAGGACCCTTACATTTTGGCTAAAAATTTATAACTACGCAATATCTACCTGAAGTTGTAGTCGACGAAGCATATCCTGAACGATGGGGCGTCGATGCCTCCATTATTGAGGACTTAGACACTTTGCAAAAAGTGAACAAAACATGATCTCTGACCAAGACTACGGATGTGCAATACTGGGGCAAGGGTTGTCGTCGACTGACCTACGACCCATAAGTCGGGGTCTTGTAGGTCAGGCCTATTTTCACTGGTAAGTTTTTAATGAGGTCAATTAATTAGTCATTTAATAAGGGGTTTAATTAGGTTTTAAGGGGTGGTTAATTATGTTAGTTAAGTGACTATATAATCTACCCTAAGTCTAAACCCAACTTAACACCCCACAATTCCGAAACTCACAACTCTCTAACATCTCTCTAATCTCTCTCTTCTCCAACCTTCAAACTCAATTGAAGAACTCTAGAGCTCCAATTCAAGGACAAATTCACCAAATATTTCATCTCAAATTTGTACAAAATTCATCACTAAGGAATAGTTTCTTTCAATATTGGGATTCCTTTCCCCAAGAGGCCCTTCCAAAGATGATTTTCTAGTTTCCCAAAACCTAGGATTTCAATCTATACATGGGTTCTCTTATCAAAACGAAATTGTTAATCAATTGTGATGAATTATAGTCTTTTATCATTGTTTAACTATTTATTAATGGTCAATTGATGTTAATCACTCAAGATTGCCCCTCTAAACCCTTGTTTATCCCTACACTCATTATGCCTTGTAATTTTATAGTATTTGTGAAAAATGATGACTATATGAATATGTAGAATATTAATTGTTATGTATTACTTCTTGAATTTACCTTGTCTATGCATTGGCTATGTAATTCTTGGTAATTGAAGTATAAAGGCAATGAAATGGCAATAAGGTATGAAGATTGATTCTTCATAAATTTGATTATGAAGTATGATTTACTTAGATTGTAATGCTTTAATGTCTAATGTGTGGTTGTGATGTTGATAGCAAGTATTCATCATCCTTAACCCTAGACTATTGAATTGGCTATGAAGTATGCAAGTATGTTATGATATGACTATTATATGATTGAAAGTAACTTCTCATGATTATGATAAAGTCTTGAGTGAAAGGTTTACTCACTTGTATGTGGTTTTCTAAAGTGACAGGGTAGTTCTGACTTATGAATACCTATGAGCTATTATGATGAGTTGTTCACATAGGTGTTCTAGAAGAGACTAATGTGATCTTGTATGAAGAGTGTGATGATTACTAAATAGAATAGAAGTTTAGCACCGAAAATGCATGTAAATAAGATGGATGTCTCACATTTAGTAAGTTCGGCCTTCCACATGGGTTTCTTCATGTTTAGCAAGTCTGGATTCCCACAATAAGTGTTGTCTCATGAGATGGAATCCTCCACGCTAGTAAGTAAACGTTTCTAGTAACAATCTCCTTGAACCTTAACTATGTACCCACATAGGACTATAGCTTAATGAATCCACCTAGATAGCTATGTAAGATTGGTTACACCTTAGGCAAGTGTTAACCCTCTAATTTCGGTGTGGGAGGAGAACACGGATTCTATGTAACTCACATGGTCTCATGTCGTTTATTGCAGTATTATCCCTAATGTAATAAGGTAAATGAGTAAGTAAAGTATTTAAACTATTATTAGGGTTGTCTTAAGAGCTACTACATAGGGTGAGGGAGGGTATGTGACTTCTCTTACTCATTGTACATGTGACATCCTAATTGATGGTCCTACTAGTGGATGGTATGATCAAGTTGGTTACATGTTATGTATGTTAAGCTTTGTATGAACTTATGAATCAAGCATGTTACGATTAAGTATGAGATATGTTGTAAGTGACTTAATGTGATGCTTAACTTTGGATAGGGTTATGGGGTTCTATTCTTTGCATTGCACAATTATTGCTTTAGGTTGCTTATGTGTTGGATTAATATTATGTTGGGTTGACTTATAAGGTGTCATATGTGTGTATGTTGAGTTATTGAACACAAAGCATGATTTTGACTAAAATGTGCCTTTTATCATGCATTAATGATTTTATGCATAGGAGCCATACTTAGTACATGTGGTTTGTACTAACCCATAATTCTTCGGTTTTCCCAAATATTGTAGGTATTGTCCATTGAAGAGCTTCTAGGACACTCTACAAGGATACTTGGACTTCTTCCTCCAAGTTGTTGGTGAGTCCTCCAAGTTCGAGGATGGTGCCTTTGATCTACCCTAGTAGTGTTGATATAGTCTACAAGACATTCGTTTCTTCCTTATTCTTCAAGACATTTGTTGTAAGCCCTATGTGGAAATATGTACTTGTGTAAGGGCTATTCCCAAATATTGTACTTCGTTTCGATTGTTAATGTGAGATAGTATTATTAGACAAACTCTTATATGTTGAATATAAAAGAGAAGCCTATGTAAGCTTCCTATATGAAGAGTCTATGTAAACTCCATATGTAGTATGTGAGAGGTCTATGTAAAACTCACTATATAGATGTATATGATAAGTTTAATTTTCTGCACTTTTTTAACCTATGATATGTAATGACGAATGCTAAGAGGCTAGTCTTAGTCCTCTCTAAAGACGAAAACGCCGGTTACGTCTAGGGGGTGCTCCCCAGGCGTGACAACTTGGTATCAGAGCATGAAGTTAAAGTAATCTTAGGGTTGATGCCTCACTGAACCACATCTATGTCGAGTCTTGCTCATGGTTGTGAATGTAACACCCAAAAAATGAATTAGGATAAGAAAGAGGCTAACATGAGTGTGTCATGAGTTTATAAGGTCTTAAAATGACTAATTTTAATGTCTAGAGGCAGTATATGAAGTTTGTAAGAGATTGGAGGTCAAACGTCCAAGAAGTCCAGAAACTAGTCGAAGTTGAAATAGTGTGTCATAGTGTTTTGTAGTGGAGTTTTGGAGTATGGTTTGAGCGTAAAACTGAGTATCAATGATTCCTACACATAGAATGACATATAAATAGTCAAAACATCTGAGTACGACACCCCGGGGACTAACCTAAGGGTCCCCAAAGAGGACCCAAATGTTGGCCAAGCAAGCTGCCGGGGCAGCCAAGATATGGAGGTGGTGGCGCTTCACGCAAGCAACATTGGAAGGGAAAAATGTTTTCCCTGCAATGCGGGTCCGTCACGAACCATTCTATCTCAAAATTTTCTAGAACCAAGAACTGAAAATTCCTCCGCGATGCGCAGTAAACTCCTAGATTTGGTCGCATCGATTTTAAGTCAAATTATAAGTTGGTTAAATAGTCCGATAGTTGCAGGGCTATTTTGGGTATTTTAGGAATTAATTTTCTGCGGTTGTTTAAGGTATTTTAAGAGTATTTAAGTAGTACAATATCCATTTAGACCCTAGACTCTAAATCAAAACCTTTCTCTCCAAAAATCCTCCCAAAACCACCATTGAAGAAGAAGAGAAATTGGAGGCAGTTTTTAGGACAAAATTCACGAAGGTTTCAATATAGGTTTAAGGCTATAATCTAAGGTATTTGAAGCTTATTCATCCATGGATTCTTCAATTCATGGAGTCCCCTAGTTATCCCTGAATTGTGAATCCAAAATATATCATAATGAATTAAAGGTGATAATTGACTATGGGTTGTTATGCCATTGAGGCTAGGGTTTTTCACATCCGGGGAGCACCCCATAGACGTAACAGGTGTCGTCGTCCTCGAAGAGGACTAAGACTAGCATTTTAGCTTACATCATTACATTCACCCTTGTTTGTTCCACTTGTTGAGCATGAACCATGAGACGAGAAATGTTCATATTATCATGTAGCATAGCTGAACGACCTTTTTCCTTCATGTCATCCGACACCCCCGTCACAAAGCAGCTCATTTCATCCCTAGGGTCGAAAACCAAAGAAGGAGCATACTTTGACAATTTAGTAAATTTCAAAGAGTATTCAAGTACACTCATACCTCCTTGATGAAGGTTGATGAATTCTTCCACTTTGGCTTCCCTCTTCTCCCGAGGAAAGAACCTATCAATAAAAGCCTTCTTGAAAATCTCCCATGTCATCGGTCCACCCCTTAAGGGACTATTATCTTTCCATTGGACGTACCAAGTCTGGGCAACATCTTAGTGTTTGTAAGTGCATAGCTCGTCCTTCTCACTTGTAGTCAACCCCATAGCATAGAGAATCTTGTAAGTGTGATCAATGAACTCTTGGGGGTCTTCCTCCACTTTGGACCCATAGATATTAGGGGGATTCATCCTTGTGAAATCCCTCAAACGGGAGGCCATAGTGCCAACATGTTGGTTTCCTCGGGGTACAACCTCCCGGTTAGCTTGGTCCGTCATAGCTTGTGCTTGAGTAGTGACGGCTTGTGCTTATGTAGTAATGGCTTGGCTATTTGGAGAAAGGCTGCCCTTTTGTCCCCATCTATCAAAGGAGGAGGATTGACCGGAGTTTCATCATCATTAGCAACTTCTTTGAGAGGACGGACTTGATTGCCTCGAAGAGGAACTCCCGCATTGGAAATCTCTTCATCAAGTCTTCTAGCGGCTGTTCTTCGGGTATTCATTGCCTATAATAACAATAAAAATATTAGATGGTAAGGTCACATAAAGTTGTCACAAGGCACGATATTGGATTTCCAAGAAAAGGAGAGTTTCTGAAGCATCATATAGTTTCCTATTCATAAGTGTGGCACGCTTCACAATTATGAATAAGAATCTTAATAGACATGGTTAAATGAGACATCGAATATAAAGATATTCAACCTCATGCTGTGATACAAAGTTTGTCACATCCGGGGAGAACCCCCTAGACGTAACCGGCGTCATCCTCCTCGAAGAGGACTAAGACTAGCCTCTTAGCTTACATCATTATATTCATAGGTTAAAAAATGAGGAAAATCTAAAACATTTCTTCTATATCTATCATGAGGTTTACATAGACCTCTCGCATACACATAATATACATTCATATTGAGTATACATACACCCCTCATATAAGAAGATTACATAGTGTTCTACTTTTATGGCACACACACACACACACACACACACACATATATATATATATATATATATATATATATATATATATACATATAAGAAGATTACATAGTGTTCTACTTTTATACATAGTCTTAAAATGGATGTCTCATTTCATAATCAGCTAAACAAGAGTATAAAAATTGGGCATAGTCCATACAATAACACAATGAAATCCACATATAGGCTATACAATATTTTGTCTTTAAGACTAATCAACATCCAAAGCTAGATAGTGGCATTGTCCTCAAAGTGGTGAGGACCTACCCAACTTGGAGAATGATAATCCAAGTCTTCCTTCAAAATTCATCACAAGCCCTTCAACGACTGGAACCTAAAATATTGGGGGGAAAGGTAGAAATGGGGTTAGCACATCACATGTACTAATTATAAGACTATATGCACACACAACATAGAAATCACGCTAAAAAAGGACATTTCATTAAAGCATGCTAATTTACTTTTAAAATCCGTATGCATATTAAAAAACCAATACAAGTCAATATTACATATTCATTAAGTCAAGACCATGTACATCACAAGACGAACAATACTAAGTCTAGTCAAGTCAACATGCATATCTACATAATTGATCACATAATCAAGACAACTCTATCAGAATTTATAACATCAACAAGATATATAAGATTTCATAACATCATAACCAAAGCAAGACCATTACTCATGAACCCTCATTAAGTCCACTAGTGCAAAGACTAAGCAAAGCCCCATAACCTTACCCAATCAAGTAAACCCAACAAGAACCATAAACAATGCCCAACTCCAGATACTATATCATTAAGAATACATATCATCATACTTTAGCAATATAGACCAAACACATATTCATAAGTGAAACCAACATCGTATAGTGTCATTAACATTCAAGATCATCATATATATTTATCATTTACATTTATAAGCATATACAGACATAAGAACATCCTCTTAAGACTTACCTCAAGGCTAACTAGTGCAATGTATAGGTAGAGTCTCATATCTCTACCTAGACTAAGCTAAACCCCTTAGGTCACCCTAGTTGTAGTTTACTTTATTACTTCAATTTACCTTTTGGGAACATCTTTTCTTAACCTACATAGACCACATAAGCTAATGTGTAATCCGGTGTCATGGAACCCTACACCGAAAGAAGGCGGACTACTTGCCAAGGAAGTACCAAAACATGAACAAAGCTTCTATGTGGATCCACTTGCTAGTATTCCTATGGGGGCCAACACAGTTCAAGAACTAGGAGACGTAGCTGGGACACTCTTTATGATGCATGCATTATAGTCTCCAATATCATGAGTACATTAGTGATCCTACCTTCCCTGTGTGGGAAGGGACACTCTTCACTCTAGTTCACTAGATGCTAAGCTAGAGTCTCTTTTGAAATGTCATTAATGCCTTTATTAATCATCCTAGATTAATGTAGGTCTTAGGGTTTATCCCTTATATAATCATCATCATAGCTCAGTAAGAATTTCATGAGTATTGTCCTTTCATTACAATTCATACATGTGAGGTTAGCACATTTACATAGTCACATCATAATAAGACACATTGGTAAGTAATCACCATCATTATAACATTTACATCTTAGACAACAACTCACAAACCATAGTTCAAGACATTTCAATTCAACATCATACCAACCCTATCAATCTTAACATAAGGTATACTTCAATACAACTTGATCACCTAATCACAAGTAATCATAATTGAAGTAAAGAATTGAGATCACAAGACTTACCCCAATCTCCTTCACAAGACATCATCAAGGTCTTACCATCAACCATTCAATTCAAACCAACGATGGGTGTAATATAATCACACAATATTAACCAACATAATAATAAAGTCAACTGAATCACTACACAATAATTCACCACTAGTTCATAGCCTAGAGTTAGAGACTTAGGTCAAATTCATTATCTACTTCACAACCTAGGTTAATTACTCAAGAACTAGCATAGTTGGATTACAATATATCACAATATACTCATAACTTGGCATAATAACAACATAGAATACTAATTCACACATTAACCAAGTCAATTGTATCAATACTAGATAATTCAATTCAAGATCACAACCTAGGGTTAAGGGGAAAAGGACATCTTTCGAAAAACTAGTTCAATGCATCATGAAGTAGTCTAATTTATTCATAATAGATGTTAATATATTCATAATAACCAAAAGGAATCATAAACAAAGCAATTCACAAGATCAATTTCGTATTGGAAGACAACCCACTTGAATTTCATATTTTTGAAATCAACTTGGAGGAACCCTTTGGGGAAAGAAATCCCTAAGGTGATAGGAATCACATAATTTACTAATTGATGAATTTTTATGGAGGAAAGTTGATCCTTTGAATCCTTATAACCCTCATTTGCTTGGTCTTATATGGAGTTTCTTTGGGAGAGAGAAAGAAGAGAGAAGGAAGAGCAATTGGGTTTTGATAATTATAAGAGTTAAGTGAGGTTATAGGCTTAGGGTAGTTTATATAGTGGCTTAACTAACTTAATTAAACACCACCTAATACCTAATTAAACTCCTAACTAAACTAACTAATTAAATGAATTAAGTAAAACAAAGCAGCAACACCAAGACTTGACCTACGAGACCCCGACTGACCTACCGTAGGTCAGTCGATGGGCAGTGTGGCCCCCGTGCTGCATGTCCGTGTTTTTGGTTAGATATTTGCCAAATGACCCCTTCACAAACTTGGATAAATGACCATCGACGGTGGCAATCGACGCCCCATTGATTGGACCACGACTCGTTGCCTTCAACTTGTAGATAGACACTGCCTTTTGGCAGCTTTTTGCCAAATTGCAAGGGTCCTCCTCAAGGGCCCTTGGTTGTTCCTTGGGGATCCCTACCCAGAAGTTTCCACTATAAACTAACTCTAATACATGTTAGATGCCTTACCACCTAATTTTATCATTTTTGAACTCTTAAAATTTAGTCAAATAGGCTAAGGCACAATAGCACCTCTTGAACTAGTTTCCGGACGTCATGGACGTTCCTTGACGTTTGATTCTAAAACTTCTTAAATGAATTATATACATTATAATTGACTTAAAACAGTGTCGTAACTCTTATACTCTCATGATAGGCTCTAGATTAGGATTTAGACTTTCAGAGTATTACAAGTTTTGAGGGTAAAGTCATTATGAAGAGATTATGATGAGGTTTTTTTCTACACCTAGACCTGAACATGATTAGGAGAAGCAGGTTCTCACATATATGAACCTTAGGTTGACTTAAGAACCTAAATGAATCAATAGATGGTAGACTAAGATTAGCTTGAAGATGAGTTGTATGATCACTTCTTTTGTAGTAGATTTGGTTAGACATGTAACAACCCTAAAATGGCTATGCTAAGTAATGCTTAATATGTCTAGAATGCCTGTGATTAGACCGGGTTCACACAGATTGATGCGCGTAGAAACAGACCTCTGAACCCTTGCAACAATTAAACCAACCAACTTGGTGAGTTAGCTGAGCTAGGAAAGGTTGGGTCCAGCCATGTAGGGCACCCAAATATGAAGATCTACCTGGATGAGTCTTAATCGGACTTAAAAAGGGGTAATCTTAAGTTTGGAGGGTCTAGGGGTAAAATGGTATTTTTCCAGGCTAAGGGTAGCATCGTAATTACCCTAAATATTTTATTAATTATTTAATTAATGTGGTGGAGGTTCAATTTGGGTAGAAAGGGCCGAAATTGGCCTTTGAGCAAAATCTTGCTCCACCCGGGTTCGAACCTAGGTGGGAGCAATGATTTAATTTGATTATTTAATTTGCTGAATTAAGTTAATTAATTAAAATTTAAATGTTGATTTAAGAAAAAGGAAAATCAGATTTTTATTATTAATTATTATTTATTAACTATTATTTAATCTAATTTGACTAAGTCTTGCCTAAAAGTCCTAGTTCTAAGGGAACACTACCTCACATCTCTCTCTTTTACGTTTATCTCCCTCTCTTCAAACACTTTCTCACGATTTCACTCTCTTTATAGTTACAAAATAGAAAACAAAACAAAAACCAAAAGTTCTTCACACTCGAAGAACTTACAAAAAATACAAACGACAATATAATTTGAAAATGTAAAGCAAAAAGGTAATTTCTCGTCGGGTAAGGTGGGACGTTGGTTTAGTGGTGGATTTGGCAGCACTTTGAAGGTGTTGAAAGCTAAAGGTTTGGGTTTCTTCCTCTTGGTCCTTTTCCCAAGAGAACCTTAAGTCTTAGATGAATCTACTCCGAAAACTAGGGTTGTTCCCCATTACATTTTCCCTGTCACTAGCTCCCAATGATCTTAGGTTGGTATGTCTGCTAGTAGATTAGGCGTGTAATGTGATGTTTGTGATGAATATGTTCATGAAACTGTGTTCGGAATTGTATGACTGATAATTTATGTCTTCCGAAATTATTTGAAAAATTATGTGTGTGCAATGTGTAAGCCGTGACATAGACTTTCGGTTTGAAGTTCGAAAATGACATGTTTTATGGTTGTATTTAACATGCACAAACTTGTATAAATCGTGATGTTCATATGAGGTATAATGTGGCTGATTTGAGTGGAAAACTCTTATCTAAAGGTAACTATGAAACTACACCTAAAAAAAACGTTCTACATGATTCACGAAATTCCCTAAGAACTAACGTATAATTGTTGACAATGTGACCCAATTTGCAGCACCTTTTTGGTTTGTTTCGGCCAAGAAAAGTTGTACAATATGTAATGTAAAATGAATGTAAAATAAGTGAAGTGAGGGCACTAAGGATTGAACCCGAGACCTCAACATGTTAAAATCACTAACAAAAACAATGTAAGTAAGGAAATGGAGTTAAGGGGAATCGAAATTGGGTGCCTTAGCCGATTCTCATACTTGAAAATAAAAATAAATAAGTAAGAGGAGTGGGATTCGAACCCACCACCTCTCGGTCAAACATGAGAATAAGAAGAAAGTTAAAAATAAAAAAAATGAGATGAGAGGAGTGGGATTCGAACCCACATCCTCTCGGCCAACACAAAATGAGTTAAGAAAAAAGAAAAATAAAGAAAAGTTCTTGTGGGGGTTCGATCTCGGGTCCCCTAATGCCTAAACGTTTAAGGTGAAGTGAGGGAAAGGAAAAAGAAAGGAAAAATAACATTAGTGAGGGGATTCGAAATTGGGTCCCCAAGACGAGCGTGGAGATTAGGAAAAAGGGAAAATAAATAAAAACGTAAGTGTTATCCAAGGGATTCGAAATCGGGTTCCCTTGGCCAATTTCGTATTGACACATAAGTCGTACGTGAATAAATGTTCAAAAGAATGCTGCCTACATAGATCGAAATCGTTATCTTGGCACACATACAAGATGCATAAGTCTTGTATCGCATAATCTTAGGAAGATATGAATCACTTAAACGAACTATGAATGAAGCATTATGGCTTGTATGTATAGACTCATAAGTCTAGCATACGTTTAAAAGTAAGTGAACCTAAGATGTATGTGATGAAATGATGTAACCCTAAAAGGGTTAAGTAAGAGTGTGAAACACACTAAAGGGCCAAGTGCATTGGCATATGATGAAATGAGCATTCATGTAAAAGGGGTGAGTAATTATGAAGAGCAAAATGTGCTAAAGCTAATGAATGTGGTGACAACATGATAAGAGGCTAATGTGAAAGATGAGATCAATCTTAAATGAGCCTAAGTAAATGTTACCAAAACGTACTCACCTATGAGAGGGTAAAGTTAATGAAGAGACCAGTCTCTATGAACACTCTAATGAAAGTATTGAAATTAATGCATACTTAATACAAATGATGAGATGAGAAATCATCTAATGAGCTATGATGTCCTCATGCTAGAAGCCAGCTTCCATGACGTATGAGATGAATGTAATGGAACTTTATACTGAGAACCGATAGGCTAGTTATGAGTTGTGATTCCTTCTTTCGGGAAGGCAGAGGTTCGTGTGATTCTCATGAGATGAGATTGTCCGTCCTGACGGGTATGGGTCTCCTTATATCTCCTAGTCTTTGAACCTATACTGCCAATATAGGGTTCTAGTAGGGTTCAAGTCCCTATATACGCTAGAATATTTTGGTTCACTTTGGCCGGTGATTCCACCTCTTTTCGGTGTGGGGTTAAGCACAGGATTTCATGGTGCTCACATGATCTATGTCGGTTAAGGTTAAAGTTCCCAAAGAAAGAATGAGGCCTTCCTCAAGTAATGCACATAAAGACATAAACTATACCAAAGGTGTTAGGATAGGATAATCAGGAGGTGAACTAGACTTAAGTAATGACACTAGGTCTTTCTTGGTCATTGCATAGTGAACCCGATGAAAGTCTTAAACCACATCCTAGGTTTGACTTGTGTTTACACTAGTCTATGAATGAATGAAATTGGAGTAAGTATGAATGAATGAAGCAGACTCTGTGTTTGCTAAAGGAGGCTCCCTAGTTGAGGTCCCATATGTTGAGCCCTCATTTTGGGAAGTCTTAATGTCAAGTCCATGATTTCAAGTTCTTATGGCATATGAACGAATGATATGAACTATGTTATGTGATATATACAATATGTTATGTGCTGTTTGCAAAATGAAATGTATGTTGATGCATGTTATTCTCATAGCATGACTTTCCTAAACCGATTTGGCAAGTCCACTGACTTAATTTTCCATAATTCATATCGTTAGGAAAGAGCTCTTCTTAATCATGCATGTCCTTGGTGTGTGCTTGCATATAAACATACTTAGTATAAGTGTGTACTAATCCCATACAACTCTCTACTTTTAGGTGCAGGTGCAACTGGACGCTAGAGCTTACGAGTCGACGTTGGAGTTATCCGGACGTGGAGATTTCATTCGGATTTGGTAGGCCCTCATGCTTTGAGGACGCTTACTATTTTATTCTAGCATTAGACGTAGACATTAGCTAGTGGAGTATGTTCCACTAGTGTTTCTTTCCCATATTATTTCACACATTGTATTGGTGCCATTTTGGCAAGTTTACGTTTAATACATTATTGAACTATTTCTTTCATTTGATGATCTTAATATTAGATGGTTGATTGTGAACGCCTATGATGTTAACTAGAATATGTTTCATATGAAATAAGTAAACAAAAAGTTCAAATTCTCCGCTAAAATTAACCTAGATGAAGTAACGATGACGTAAGTAGGCTTATTTGTGACCTGTGAGAGGTCAACGACGCCGGTCTCGTCTGGGGTCTAGACTCCGGTCGTGACAAAGTTGGTATCATAGCACTAGGTTAAATTCCGAGTATAATAAGTTCACATCAACCATATTGGGTAGTTTCTAAGTCATGGTAGTGAAGTGCACCACTATCCTGAATTAGAGACTGCATGATGCGTTGGAAAGATTCCCTTCTTTTGATCTTATCGTGCCTTTTCTAATGTCTGATTTCTTGGTGTTATGAGCGTGTCTAATATCAATTCTTATTTTTTTTCCAGAAAATGAACACAAGAAGGAATGCTGGTCGGGGAAGAGGAGGAGCAGCTGCTGGGGGCAACCAAGTTCCACCCCAGGCTCCAGCTGAAGGAGTGGCTATGCCAGTTAACCCAGCTGGGTTGACTGATGCGGAGGTGCGGACCGCTTTAGCTCAGATGGCTCAAGCCATCACTATGCAGGCCCAGGTTATGACGGCCCAGGACAACAGATATGAGGTTCAGCGGGAGAACCCACCAGCACGTAGCATGTCAAACAGACTCGGGACTTTACGAGGATGAATCCTCCGATTTTCACAGGGTCCAAGACTTCAGAGGATCCCCAGGAGTTTATTGATGAGGTGCATAAGATTTTAGTGGATATGGGGGCCACCGATACTGAAAAGGCTGAGCTGGCTTCCTACCAGCTTAAGAATGTTGCACAGTCTTTGTGCAAGATGTGGCAGGATAGCCGAGCTTTGGGCGGAGGTTCGGTCACGTGGGAGCTGTTTAGGACAGCCTTCCTGGAGAGATTCTTTCCCAGGGAGATGAAGGAGGCCAAGGTTGAGAAGTTTATCAACCTTAAATAGGGATGATATGAGTAGGTTCCTCACAGGAATCTCAGAGGAATTGGAGGAGGAGTATCGGGCTGCGATGCTTCATGATAACATGGACTTGTCCAGGCTGATGGTGCATGTCCAGCATGTTGAGATAGCAGGAAGAAGAGGAGAGTCCATGAGGTCAGGAGACCTAACCCTTCTGACCAAACAGGTTCCAGCAGAGGGGGTGGCAGGAGCACTTTTGGAGTTCGTGATCAGCCCAGATTTAAGAAGGGGCATCAGAGTTCAGGGAACTCTAACTCTAAGAGGAGTGCAGCACCCAGAGGAGGCAGACCCGAGCGAAAGAAGGGCAATGGAGGTGATGTGCAGCGTCCCAGAAAGGAATGTGGCAAGTGTGGCCGAATTCACAGTGGAGAGTGCAGCCTAGGCACAAATGCCTATTTCGGTTGTGGAAAGAGCGGACACATGGTCAGGGACTGTCCACAAAATAGGGGTCAGGCTGGAGGTAATGCTCAGCCTAGGCCAAATCCCCAGAGTGCTACTGCAGCCGAGCCTCCTAAGAGGAACAAATTCTATGCCTTGAAGGGCAGGGAGGAGCAGGAGAAGTCTGCTAATGTGGTCACATGTATGCTGCAAGTTTTCTCAACCTCTGTTTATGCTTTACTTGTTCCAGGGTCTACGCTTTCCTTTGTAACTCCTTTACTTGCTCTCACTTTTGAGATATTGCCTGAAGTTTTGCATGATCCTATAGTGGTTAGTACACATTTAGGAGAAATGTAAGAGCTGATAGAGTGTACAAGGATTGCCCAATAGTTGTAAGTGGTAAGACTATGTGTGCAGACTTGGTTGAGTTACCTATGCATGATTTTGATGTTATTCTTGGCATGGACTGGCTTCACAGTTGTTATGCTTGCTTGGACTGTCGTAGTAGAGTGGTGAGATTTTGTTTCCCTAATGAGGTAGAGCTGGTCTGGGAGGGGTACAACTCGAGTTGTCCTAATTCCTTGATTTCAAACCTTAAAGCAAATAAAATGATGTCCAAGGGATTGCTATGTCATCTTGTGAGTGTCAATGATTTAGATCATGACATTCCTTCTATAGACTCAGTTCCTGTATCGAATGAGTTCCCAGATGTGTTTCCTGATGATTTGCCTGGCGTTCCTCCCCCTCGACAGATTGACTTTGGTATAGACTTAGAACTCTGTAACAACCCTAAACAAATGAATAAGACAAATGCTTAAGGTGTCAAGAATGCCTGCGATTAGTCCAAGGTTCACATGAATTGATACGCGTAGAACCAGAACTCAGAACCGTTACTACGACCAAGCCAACTAACTTGGGGAGTTGATTGAGCTTGGTAAGGTTGGAACCAACCATGTAGGGCTCTCGAAAACGATGATTTAATCGAAAGAGTCTTTACCAGACTTAAAAGAGGAAATTTTAATTTTTGAGGGTCCAGGGGTAAAATGGTCTTTTCCAGGCTAAGGGTAATATCATAATTACCCTAAGGAATTAATTAATTAATTAATTAATTTAATTAAAGAATCAATCCGGGTTGGGTCAACCCAAAATAATCAATCACGCAAAGGGGCACTCTACCCGAGTTCGAGCCCCATTGGAAGCAACAATTGGTAATTTAATTATTATTTAAAATCTGATTTTTTGTAAGGGCATTATGGTCAGTTCACTAAACTAATTAAATCAGATTTTATTAATTAAATTAAACCCTATTTGAGAGTCTTGAATTAGACTCCTAAACCTATGGTAACACTTTCCTATCACGCTTATCTCTCACTCACACGTTCAAACTACATTATTTTCTCTCTGCCAATTAACATGAAAGAACTGAAGCTATAACAAGAGTTCTTCACATTTGAAGAACTCACAAAAAAATCTAAGAAAGCAAGCTAATAAAAAACGTTAAGGCAAGGGGAATTTCCGTCGAGTTGGTGGTGAAACTTTAGATGAGTTGGACTGATTTTGGAGGGGGTTTTGGGCAGCAACTTCACGTTTTAACAAGCAAATTAAGGTATGGGTTTCTTCTCTCTTGGTCCATTTCCCAAGATACCCCTTAGGATTCAAGATATTCACTCCGAAAACTAGGGTTGTTCATCGTTGCATGTCCCTGTCACTAGCTCCCAATGATTCGTAGGTTGGGTTTGTTTGCTGGTAGATTTAGGTATGTATATGTGTGTTGTTTATGTGTTGAATGTGAATATGTTTATGTACGTGAAATCACGAAAATGACAACCAATGTGTGATCGAAAAAAATGATGTGTGTGCGTGCACGTTTTGGCAGTGAACTTAGTCACTGTTTTGGAGTTGTGTAAAGGCATGTTAATTCTTGTATTTTATATACTAAAGTTGTACACAATGTGATGTTCATATGGGGTGTGAAGTTACTAATTTTGAGTGAAAACGCTTGACTAATGTAGCTACTAAATTACACCTAACAATGCACTAAATGCTTGGTACTAACATGAAAAGGTTGATGAAAGGAAGCGAAAAATTATGAATAAATTTCCAGCTTAGTGTACTTTAATTTTGTTCAAAAAGGAGGTTGGAATCTGGAAATTTAATACCTTTTAAAGAGGTGAGGCCACCAGGATTCGAACCTGTGACCTCACCCTTTGACTACTAGAATTCGCGAAAAAAGAGACGAAAATGGGGCTGGGGGGAATCGAACTCGGCTATTGGTTTGGGAAAGGAGAGGAAAATGATTTAATTAAATAAATGGGTGGTGTGGGAATCGAACCCACGACCTCCAGTCAGCGAGTGAAAGAGGAGAAAATAAAGAAAAGAAAATGTGAGGCGTGGGAATCGAACCCACGACCTCAAGGCTGGAAAGGAGCATGCGCATTAAATAATAAAACAAAGTGAGGCTATGGGGGCTCGATCCCAGAACCTCACTGCCAAACGCCTAGCCTAAGGAGTTTTAATTAAAAAAAAATAGGAGGCTGTGGAGGTTCGAACCCACCACCTCACAGCCTCAGCGAAAATAAAATTTAAATAAGGAGGTTGTGGGGGTACGAACCCACAACCTCCCTATCCCAGCGAAAAATTAAGAATAAATAAAAGAGGCTGTGGGGGTTTGATCCCACAACCTCTTGGTTTAGGCGAAATTGGGCAATGGGATATCAATTAAAAATAAAAAGGGGTTGTGGGGTTTCGAACCCACAACCCTTCGGCCAACTTAAGAAGAAAACCAAGTAGAAAACTAATGATACAATGTTAATGTTGGGGTTCAATTTAGAGTCCCAATATCATGGAGATTAAAAATAAAATCAATGAAAAATATAAATGTTATCCAAGTGATTCGAACTTGGGTTTCCTTTCCCAAACTTCCGTATTGATACATAAGTCATACGTGAACAAAATATCCAAGAACTATGCCACCTACTTAGATCGAAATCAAGATCTTGGCATATATACAAGATACATAAGTCTTGTACTACATAATCTTAGGAATATATGAATCACTTAACTAATTATGAATGAAGCCTCATGGCTTGTGTCTATAGACTCATAAGTCTAGCATACGTTTTAAAGAAGTGAACCTAAGATGTATATAATGAAAGGATGTAACCTTAGAAGGGTTAAGTATGAGTGTAAAACACACTAAATGGCCTAGTGCATTAGCATACGATGAAATGATTATTATGTAATGAAATGACGAAACCCTAGAAGGGTTAAGTAAGAGTGTGAAACATACAAATGGCCAAGTATATTGGCATATGATAAAATGAACATTCACGTAAAATGGGGTGAGTAATTATGAAGAACAAATGTGCTAATGTTAATGAATGTGGTGACAACATGATATGAGGCTAATGTAAAAGATGAGAACAATCTCAAATGAGCCTAAGTATATGTTACCAAAACGTACTCACCTATGAGAGTGTAAAGTTAATGAAGAGACCAGTCTCTATGAACACTCTAATAAAAGTATTGAGATTAACACACTTAATACTAATGATGAGATGAGGAATCATCTAATGAGCTATGATGTCCTCATACTAGAAGCCAGTTTCCATGACGTATGAGTTGAATGTAATGACTTTATACTGAGCACCGATAGACTAGCTATGAGCGGTGATGCCTTCTTTAGGGAAGGGCGGAGGTTCACATAACTCTCATGAGATGAGACTGTCCGGCTTGCCGGGTATGGGTCTCCTTATATCTCCTGGTCTTCGAACCTATACTGCCAATATAGGGATCTGGCGGGGTTAAATTCCCATGTACGCTAGCATGTTTTTGGGTCACTTTGGCCGGTGATTCCACCTCTTTTCGGTGTGGGGGAGACACTGGATTTCATGATGCTCACATGATCTATGTCCGTTAAAGTTAAAGTTCCTAATGAATTAATGAGGCCATCCTCAAATGAAGCACATAATGAAATGAATGATACCAAAGGTGTTAGGATAGGATAATCAAAAGGTGAGCTAGACTCAAGTAATGACACTAGGTTATTATTGATCATTGCACAACAAACCCGATGAAAGTCTAAAACTACACCCTAGGTATAGCTGGTGTTTACACTGGCCTATGAACGAAATGAAATGAAGTACGTATGAATGAATGAAGCAGACTCTGTGTTTGCTAATGAAGACTCCCTAGTTGAGGTCCCATATGTTGAGCCCTCATTTTGGAAAGTCTTAATGTCAAGACCATGATTCCAAGGTCTCATGGCATATGAATGAATGATATGAAAGATGTTATGTGCTATATGCAATATGATATATACTATGTGTAAGATGTTGTGTGATGTGTGCAATATGATAATTATGATGATGCATGTTACTGTCTTGGCATGACTTTCCTAATCAAAATTTGGAAAGCTCACTGACTTTCCTAATCCAAATTTGGAAGGTTCACTAACTTTCCTAATCTCAATTTGGTAAGTCCACTGACTTGACTTTCCATAATCATGTTTTTAGGAAAGAGCTATCTTTTCTCATGCATGTCCTTGGTGTGTGCTTGCATATACCCATACTTAGTACAAGTGTGTACTAACCCTATACAAGTCTACACTTTTAGGTGCAGGCACAAGTGGACGCTAGAGCTACAGGATGACGCTAGAGCTACAGGTTGACGGTGGAGCTATCCGGACATCGAGCATTCATCCGTACTTGGTAGGTCCTCATGCATTTTGAGGATGCTGCCATTTATATTCAAGATTAGTTTTAGAGTTGAGCTAGTGGAGCATGTTCCACTAGCGTTTCTTTCCTGTTTTATTCAGACATTATATTGGTGCCATTTTGGCAAGTACATCTTGATTACTATATCACAGTATTTCTTTCATTTGATGATCTTAATATTAGATGGTTGATGGTGAACAATTATGTAATAATGAGAATGTTTAATAAGTAAGTTAAGAAACAAAAAGGTTCAAATTTTCCCCTAAAATTAACCTAGAAGAGTAAGAATGATGTATGTAGGCTTGTCTGCGACCTCTGAGAGGTCAACGACGCCGATCTCGTTTGGGGTCTAGATTCCGGTCGTGACAAAGTTGGTATCAGAGCACTAGGTTAAATTCTGAGAATAATAAGTCACATCAACCACATTGAGTAGTTTCTAAGTCATGGTAGTGAAGTGCACCACTATCCTGGATTAGAGACTGCATGATGCGTAGGAAAATTCCCTTCTTCTGATCTTATCGTGCTTTTCCTAATGTCTGATTTCTTGGTGTTATTATTATTGTTTTCATAGAATGAATACTAGAAGGAATGTGGGTCAGAGGAGATGAGGAGCAGCTGCTGGGAACAATGAGGTTCCACCCCAGGCTCCAACTGAAGGAGTGGATATACCAGTTAACCCAGCTGGGTTGACTGATGCTGAGGTGAGGGAATCTTTGGCCCAGATGGCACAAGCCATTACTATGCAGGCCTAGGCTATGACTACCCAGGTCAACCGGCAGGATGTTCAGAGGGAGAACCCACCGGTTCTTAGCATGGCTAACAGGCTGAGAGACTTCACGAGGATGAATCCTCCTATTTTCACAGGGTCCAAGACTTCAGAGGATCCCCAGGAGTTTGTGGATGAGGTGCATAAGGTTATGGTGGCAATGGGGGCCACAGATACTGAGAAGGCTGAGCTGGCTTCCTATAAGCTCAAGGATGTGGCACAGACTTGGTGCAAGATGTGGTAGGATAGTTGAGCTTTGGGCGGAGTTCCAGTCACTTTGGAGCTGTGTAAGACAACCTTTCTGGAGAGATTCTTTCCCAGAGAAATGAGGGAGGCCAAGGTTGAGGAGTTCATCAACCTTAAGCAGGGATCTATGACAGTCAGGGAGTATTCTCTGATGTTTGTTAAGCTATCCAGGTATGCTACTTTCCTTAGTATCTAACAGCAAGGGTAAGGTGAAGACAGAAGTTTGTTAAATTATCCAGGTATGCTATTTCCCTTTTGTCTAACAGCAGGGATGAGATGAGAAGGTCCTCACAGGAATCAATGGAGATCTGGAGGAGGAGTGTCGGTCTGCGATGCTCCATGATAATATGGACCTCTCCAGGTTGATGGTGCATGTCCAGCAGGTAGAGGCCTAACCCTCAAGATCAGGCAGGTCCCAGCTATGGAGGCCACAAAAACAATTTTGGCGTCCGTGAGCAGCCCAGGTTCAAGAAGGAGCAACAGAGTTCTGGGAACTCTAACTTTTAGAGGAGTACAGCACCTAAATAAGGCAGACCTGAGTCCAAGATGGCAATGGAGGTGAGATGCAGCGTCCTAAAAAGAATTGTGGTAAGTGTGGCCGAGCTCACAATGGAGAGTGTAGACAGGGCACTAATGCCTGCTTCGGTTGCGGTATGAGCGGGCACATGGTTAGAGACTGCCCACAGAGCAGAGGTCAGGCTGGAGGTAATGCTCAGCCTAGGCCTAATCCACAGGGTGCTGCAGCAGCCGAGCCTCCTAAAAGGAACAGGTTCTATGCCCTGAAGGGCAGGGAGAAGCAGGAGAAGTCCGCTGATGTGGTCACAAGTATGCTGCAAGTATTCTCAACTTCTGTTTATGCTTTACTTGATCCAGGGTCTACGCTTTCCTTTGTAACTCCTTTGCTTGCTCTTACTTTTGAGATATTGCCTGAAGTTCTGCATGATCCTATAGTGGTTAGTACACCTTTAGGAGAGAATGTAAGAACTGATAGAGTATACAAGGATTGCCCAATAGTTGTAAGTAGTAAGACTATGTGTGCAGACTTGGTGGAGTTACGCATGTATGATTTTGATGTTATTCTTGGCATGGACTGGCTTCACAGTTGTTATGCTTACTTGGACTGTCGTAGTAGAGTTGTGAGATTTCGTTTCCCTAATGAAGAGGAGCTAGTCTGGGAGGGGTACAACTCGAGTCGTCCTAACCTCTTGATTTCAAACCTTAAGGTCGATAAAATGGTGTCCAAAGAGTTATTGTGTCATTTAGATCATGACATTCCTTCCATAGACTCAGTGCCTGTAGTGAATGAGTTCCTACATGTATTTCCTGATGATTTGCCTGGAGTCCCTCCCCCTCGAGAGATTGATTTTGGTATCGACTTAGAATCTGAGACTAAACCAATTTCAATTCCTCCTTACAGAATGGCTCCAGCTGAACTAAAATAGTTGAAGCTGCAGTTAAGAGACCTCACTGACAAGGGTTTCATTCAGCCGAGCATATCCCCTTGGGGCGCTCCAGTGTTGTTCGTGAAAGAGAAAGATGGAACCCTTAGAATGTGTATCAATTATCGGCAGCTCAACAAAGTCACTATAAAGAATAAGTATCCACTTCCCAGAATAGATGATTTGTTTGACCAGCTCCAAGGGTCTAGTTTCTTCTCTAAGATTGACCTTCGTTCAGGGTATCATCAGCTTAGGTTAGGGATGGAGATATCCCAAAGACAGCCTTTCGTACCTGTTATGGTCACTATGAGTTCTTAGTCATGTCATTTGGTCTTACGAATGCACCTGCTGCATTTATGGACCTCATGAACAGAGTCTTCCGTGAATACCTTAACTCTTTCATCATAGTATTCATTGATGACATTCTCATATACTCTAGGACCAAGGAAGAGCATGAACAACATTTGAGACTAACCTTGCAGGTACTTAGACAACATTAGCTGTATGCCAAATTCAGCAAGTGTGAATTTTGGCTTAGATCAATGACCTTCCTGGGTCATGTTGTGTCCGATCAGGGCATGGAGGTGGATCCCAGGAAGATTGAGGCTGTGAAGAACTTGCCAAAGCCTCTTACTCCGACTGACATCCATAGTTTTTTGGGATTGGTTGGTTACTACCGCAGGTTTGTGCAGGGCTTTTCTTCCATTGCTGCCCCATTGACAGCTTTGACTAAGAAGAAAGCCAAGTTTGAGTGGACGGAGACTTTTGAGAGGAGATTCCAGGAGCTCAAGGACAGACTCACTTCAGCCCCGGTGCTTACTTTGCCTAAGTGTGGTGAGAATTACACTGTTTACTGTGATGCATTTAGGGTTGGTTTGGGTTGTGTTCTTATCAGGTTGGTAAGGTGATAGCCTATGCGTCCAGATAGCTCAAGGTTCATGAGAAGAATTATCCCACTCATGACCTGGAGTTGGCAGCTGTGGTGTTTGCACTGAAGCTTTGGAGGCACTACTTGTATGGAGTGCATGTGGATGTATTCACAGACCACAAGAGTCTCCAGTACGTGTTCACACAGAGGGAGTTGAATCTACGTCAGCGGAGTTGGTTGGAGCTGTTGAAGGATTATAACATGAATGTTCACTACCATCCAGGTAATGCTAATGTTGTAGCTGATGCTTTGAGAAGGATGAGCATGGAAAGTACATCCCACGTTGAGGATGAGAAGAAGGAGCTGGTCAAAGATGTACACAGACTGGCCAGACTGGGTGTGCGATTGGTTGACTCTACTAGTGGGGGTGTTTCAGTTCATCCTAGTTCTGAATCATCCTTGGTAGTTGAAGTCAAGTAGGGTCAGCATCTAGATCCTGTGTTGATGGAGCTGAAGGACTAAGTGTTGATGAAGATGAATGAGTCTTTCGCTTTGGGAGGTGATGGCATACTTAGGTATCAGGACAGGCTGTGTGTACGAGATGTGGATGATTTGCGGACTAGGATTATTTCAGAGGCCCATGGTTCCAGATATTCCATACATCCAGGTTCCACTAAGATGTATCATAATCTTATACAGATTTATTGGTTGAACGACATGAAGAAGGACATTGCAGAATATGTGGCCAAGTGTCCTAATTGTCAGCAGGTTAAGGCAGAGCATCTTAAGCCTGGCGGTCTGACTCAGATTATTGAGGTTCCGACTTGGAAGTGGGAGGCCATTAATATGGACTTCGTAGTTGGTCTTCCGAGGACTAGGAGGCAGCATGACTCCATATGGGTTATTGTGGGCAGATTGACTAAGTCTGCCCACTTTATCCCTGTGAAGTCTACTTACAGAGCCGAGGATTATGCGAGACCCTACATTGATGAGATTGTGAGATGGCATGGGATTTCTTTGTCTATCATTTCAGATAGAGGAGCTCAGTTTACTTCACATTTCTGGAGATCTTTCCAGAAGAGCTTGGGCACGCAGGTAAAGCTTAGCACTGCCTTTCATCCTCAGACAGATGGGCAGGCGGAGCACACCATTCATACATTGGAGGACATGTTGAGAGCGTTTGTCATTGACTTCAGAGGTAGCTGGGATGACCATCTGCCTTTGATAGAGTTCTCGTATAATAATAGCTATCACTCCAGCATTGGGATGGCACCGTTTGAGGCACTGTATGGTAGGAGGTGTAGATCTCCAATTGGGTGGTTCGAGGTTGGAGAGTCATCCATTTTGGGTCCAGATATAATTCATGAGGCCTTAGAGAAGGTCATAGTCATTAGGGACAGGTTGGCTACTGCTTACAGCCGACAGAAGTCCTATTCAGACAACAGAAAGCGGCCCTTAGAATTTGATATTGGTGACCAGGTTTACTTGAACATATCAACTATGAAAGGGGTGATGAGATTTGGTAGAAAAGGGAAGCTAAGTCTGAGGTATGTTGGGCCATATGAGATCCTACAGCGTGTGGAGTGATGTGGCCTATGATTTAGCATTGCCTGCGGAGCTAGCTTCTGTTCATCCAGTCTTTCATGTTTCTATGTTGAAGAAGTGCCTAGGTGATCCAGCATCGATTCTACCCGTTGAAGGTTTGGGGGTTGATGAAGACTTGTCTTTTGAGGAGGTACCTGTTGAGATCTTAGACAGACAGGTCAAGCGGCTGAGGAACAAGGAGATTGCCACAGTGAAGGTATTGTGGAGAAATCATCTTGTTAAGGGTGCTACATGGGAGGCTGAGGCCGACATGAGATCCCGCTACCCTAATCTTTTCAGCTCTTGAGGTTACACTTCCTACTCTTAAGTCCATATTTCCTTATCTCTCCGTATTTTGTTGCTATTGCTTGACTGTGCATAGTGATTATGTTATGATCTGACTGGCATTACGATATGTAGTGGTAGTGTCATTCGGGGATGAATGTTCCTAAGGGGGGGGGGGGTATAATGTAACAACCCTAAAAAAATGAATAAGACAAATGCTTAAGGTGTCAAGAATGCTTGCGATTAGACCAAGGTTCACACGGATTGATACGCGTAGAACCAGACCTCAGAACCCTTACTACGGCCAAGCAAACTAACTTGGAGAGTTAATTGAGCTTGGAAAGGTTGGAACCAACCATGTAGGGATCTCGAAAATGAAGATTTAATCGAAAGAGTCTTTAGCGGACTTAAAAGAGAAAATTTTAAGTTTTGAGGGTCTAGGGGTAAAATAGTCTTTTCCAGGCTAAGGGTAATATTGTAATTACCCTAAAGAATTAATTAATTAATTAATTAATTTAATTAAAGAATCAATTCGGGCTGGGTCGACCCGAAATGATCCATCTCGCAAAGGGGCACTCTACCCGAGTTCGAGCCCCATTGGAAGCAACAATTTATGATTTAATTATTATTTAAAATCTGATTTTTTGTAAGGGCATTATGGTCAGTTCACTAAACTAATTAAATCAGATTTTATTAATTTAATTAAACCCTATTTGACTAAGTCTTGAATTAGACTCCTAAACCTATGGTTACACTCTCCTATCACGCTTATCCCTCACTCACACGTTCAAACTACATTATTTTCTCTCTGCCAATTAGCGTGAAAGAACTGAAGCTATAACAATAGTTCTTCACACTTGAAGAACTCACAAAAAAATCTAAGAAAGCAAGCTAATCAAAAACTTTAAGGCAAGGGGAGATTCCGTCGAGTTGGTGGTGAAACTTTAGGTGAGTTGGACTGATTTTGGAGGGGGTTTTGGGCAGCAACTTCACGTTTGAACAAGCAAATTAAGGTATGGGTTTCTTCTCTCTTGGTCTATTTCCCAAGGGACCCCTTAAGATTCAAGATATTCACTCCGAAAACTAGGGTTGTTCCCCGTTGCATGTCCCTGTCACTAGCTCCCAATGATTCGTAGTTTGGGTTTGTTTGCTGGTAGATTTAGGTATGTATATGTTTGTTGTTTTTGTGTTGAATGTGAATATGTTTATGTACGTGAAATCACAAAAATGACAACCAATGTGTGATCGAAAAAAATGTTTTGTGTGTGTGCACGTTTGGCAGTGAACTTAGTCATTGTTTTAGAGTTGTGTAAAGGCATGTTAATTCTTGTATTTTATGTACTAAAGTTTTACACAATGTGATGTTCATATGGGGTGTGAAGTTACTAATTTTGAGTGAAAAAGCTTGACTAATGTAACTACTAAATTACACCTAACAATACACTAAATGCTTGGTGAAATGCCCTAAGAAACTAACATGAAAAGGTTGATGAAAGGAACCCAAAAATTATGAATAAATTTCCAGATTAGTGTACTTTAATTTCGTTCAAAAAGGAGGTTGGAATCTGGAAATTTAATACCTTTTAAAGAGGTGAGGCCACCAGGATTCGAACTTGTGACCTCACCCTTTGACTACTGAAATTTGCGAAAAAAAGAGACGAAGATGGGGCTGGGGGGAATCGAACTCGGCTACTGGTTTGGGAAAGGAGAGGAAAATGATTTAATTAAATAAACGGGAGGCGTGGGAATCGAACCCACGACCTCAAGGCTGGAAAGGAGCATGCGCATTAAATAATAAAACAAAGTGAGGCTGTGGGGGATCGATCCCACAACCTCACTGCCAAACGCCTAGCCTAAGGAGTTTTAATTTTTAAAAAAATAGGAGGCTGTGGGGGTTCGAACCCACCACCTCACAGCCTCAGCGAAAATAAAATTTAAATAAGGAGGCTGTGGGGGTTCGAACCCACAACCTCCCTATCCCAGCGAAAAATTAAGAATAAATAAAAGAGGCTGTGGGGGTTTGATCCCACAACCTCTTGGTTTAGGCGAAATTGGGCAATAGGATATCAATTAAAAATAAAAAGGTGTTGTGGGGGTTCGAACCCACAACCCTTCAGCCAACTTAAGAAGAAAACCAAGTAGAAAACTAATGATACAATGTTAAGAGATCAGTCTCTATGAACACTCTCATGAAAGTATTGAGATTAACACAGTTAATACTAATGATGAGATGAGAAATCATCTAATGAGCTATGATGTCCTCATACTAGAAGCCAGCTTCCATGACGTATGAGTTGAATGTAATGGAACTTTATACTGAGCACCGATAGACTAGCTATGAGTGGTGATGCCTTCTTTAGGGAAGGGAGGAGGTTCACGTAACTCTCATGAGATGAGACTGTACGGCTTGCCGGGTATGGGTCTCCTTATATCTCCTGGTCTTCGAACCTATACTGCCAATATAGGGATCTGGCGGGGTTAAATTCCCATGTACGCTAGCATGTTTTTGGGTCACTTTGGCCTGTGATTCCACCTCTTTTAGGTGTGGGGGAGACACAAGATTTCATGATGCTCACATGATCTATGTCGGTTAAAGTTAAAGTTCCCAATGAATGAATGAGGCCAGCCTCAAATGAAGCACATAATGAAATGAATGATACCAAAGGTGTTAGGATAGGATAATCAAGAGGTGAGTTAGACTCAGGTAATGACACTAGGTTATTCTTGATCATTGCAAAGCAAACCTGATGAAAGTCTTAAACTACACCCTAGGTATAGCTGGTGTTTACACTGGCCTATGAACGAAATGAAATAAAGGACGTATGAATGAATGAAGCAAACTCTGTGTTTGCTAATGAAGACTCCCTAGTTGAGGTCCCATATGTTGAGCCCTCATTTTGTAAAGTCTTAATGTCAAGTCCATGATTCCAAGATCTCATGGCATATGAATGAATGATATGAAAGATACTATGTGTTATATGCATTATGATATGTGTTATGTGTAAGATGTTATGTGCTGTGTCCAATATGATAATTATGATGATGCATGTTACTCTCATGGCATGACTTTCCTAATCCAAATTTGGAAAGCTCACTGACTTTCCTAATCAAAATTTGGAAGGTTCACTAACTTTCCTAATCTCAATTTGGCAAGTCCACTGACTTGACTTGCCATAATCATGTTGTTAGGAAAGATCTATGAATCACGTAAATGTACTATGAATGAACCCTCATGGCTTGTATGTATAGACTCATAAGTCTAGCATACATTTAAAAGTAAGTGAACCTAAGATGTATGTGATGAAATGATGTAACCCTAATAGGGTTAAGTAATAGTGTGAAACACATTAAAGGGCCAAGTGCATTGGCATATGATGAAATGAACATTCAAGTAAAAGGAGTGAGTAATTATGAAGAGTAAAATGTGCTAAAGCTAATGAATGTGGTGACAACATGATAAGAGGCTAATGTGAAAGATGAGAGCAATCTCAAATGAGCCTAAGTAAATGTTACCAAAACGTACTCACCTATGAGAGTGTAAAGTTGATGAAGAGACCAGTCTCTATGAACACTCTAATGAAAGTATTGAAGTTAATGCATACTTAATACAAATAACGAGATGAGAAATCATCTAATGAGCTATGATGTCCTCATGCTAGAAGCCAGCTTCCATGATGTATGAGATGAATGTAATGGAAATTTATACTAGGCACCGATAGGCTAGCTATGAGTTGCGATTCCTTCTTTTGGGAAGGCAGAGGTTCGTGTGATTCTCATGAGATGAGACTGTCCGTCTTGACGGGTATGGGTCTCCTTATATCTTTTAGTCTTTGAACCTATACTGCCAATATAGGGTTCTAGCAGGGTTCGAGTCCCTATATACGCTAGCATGTTTTGGTTCACTTTGGCCGTTGATTCCACCTCTTTTCGGTGTGGGGTTAAACACAGGATTTCATGATGCTCACATGATCTATGTCGGCTAAGGTTAAAGTTCCCAAAGAAAGAATGAGGCCACCCTCAAGTAATGCACATAAAGACATGAACGATATCAAAGGTATTTGGATAGGATAATCAGGAGGTGAACTAGACTTAAATAATGACACTAGGTCATTCTTTGTCATTGCGCAGTGAACCCGATGAAAGTCTTAAACTATATCCTAGGTATGACTTGTGTTTACACTAGTCTATGAATGAAAGAAAATGAAGTACGTATGAATGAATGAAGCAGACTGTGTGTTTGCTAAAGGAGGCTCCCTAGTTGAGGTCCTATATGTTTAGCCCTCATTTTGGAAAGTCTTAATGTCAAGTCCATGATTCCAAGGTCTCTTGGCATATGAACTAATGATTTGAACTATGTTATGTGATATATACAATATGTTATGTGCTGTTTGCAAAATGAAATGTATGATGATGCATGTTACTCTCATAGCATGACTTTCCTAAATAGATTTGGCAAGTCCGCTGACTTGACTTTCCATAATTCATATCGTTAGGAAAGAGCTCTTCCTAATTATGCATGTCCTTGGTGTGTGCTTGCATATAGCCATACTTAGTACAAGTGTGTACTAATCCCATACAACTCTCTACTATTAGGTGCAGGTGCAGCTGGACGCTAGAGCTTACGAGTCGACGTTGGAGTTATCCGGACGTGGAGCTTTCATCCGGATTTGGTAGGCCCTCATGCTTCGAGGACGCTTACTATTTTATTCTAGCATTAGACGTAGACATTAGCTAGTGGAGTATCTTCCACTAGTGTTTCTTTCCCATATTATTTTGGACATTGTATTGGTGCCATTTTGGCAAGTTTACGTTTAATGCAGTATTAAACTATTTCTTTCATTTGATGATCTTAATATTAGATGGTTTGTTGTGAACACCTATGATGTTAAGTAGAGTATGTTTCATATGAAATTCTCCGCTAAAATTAACCTAGATGAATAACGATGACGTTAGTAGGCTTGTCTGCGACCACTGAGAGGTCAACGATGCCGGTCTCATCTGGGGTATAGACTACGGTCGTGACAAGACAAAACCAAGGGCATGATATCTTAAGTGAAATATTCATGATAGCTTGATATGGAAGGTCTCAAGGGTAGCTTGGGATAGTAAATCTCAAAGAGGATTGATTTGAAATTCTCATGGTAGCTTGAGGTTATAAACTCCATGGTAGCTTAAGAATGGTGGTTCTCATGTTAGCTTGGGATGGAGGAAGAAAGCTCTCCCATGATTAGTTTGGTCTTGTGTTATAAGGATACTTGATCATGGTAGCTTGACTTAGTTAGGGCAAACCATTTCATGGTAGCTTTAGGGGAAAATCCTATATTCTACTAGTGTTACCTTGACTTGCATGCAAGGTGCATTTCATGGTAGCTTGATTTGTATGCATGGTACAATTCATGGAATAGCTTGAGATAAGTTTCTCATGGTAGCTTAGGGTTTAGGATTCATGCTTCCCTATGGATTAGCTTGCATCTACATGAGTGGTTGCATGGTGGTTAGAATGGTTGTATCCTTCCTTAGTTAGCTGTTAGTATGATGAGATGATTTCCATGGTAGTAGGTCTACTACGATATTATGTTGAGCTTAATAAACAAGGTTGCAAGATAAGTTAGCTTGGATTGGGTTAGTCTTGTGAAGTACTTATTATGGATGGTAGTATAGGATCCCATCTATACATTGCACAAGTATGACTTGAAGCTACCTATGACTTAACCCTTACATGATGTATGCTTAGCTTGGATAGTGACTATAGTTGCATTTCATGACATTATTGACTTAACATGATAGTTTCTTTTCAATATGAAGTAAGTCTATTAGATGACTCGTAAGATGACATGAACAAAGATAGGGTGATTTTAAGATATGCTTAGTGCGTGAGGTATTATGGGATGCTTCACATGCATTGCATAAGTGAATTTTGAGGTGACCTAGGGGCATAGTGCTCATATGTTATGATGAACCTAAGTCTTAAATATTATAGTGGATTATGATCAAGAATGACCAAAGAGATGTAGTTAGATTTGGTAGTAGTATGGGATGCTACCTTAGAATTGCACAAGTATACTTGGAGGTGGCTTGTGAGTAGTTCATTTGAGTAAGAAAGACAATGAGTTAAGTATGAACTCTTATATGCTTATGATATTCATGATATGCTTATTTCTTTATCTCTTATGATAATGTCTATTATTGACTAACCCTTGAGATATTTTATGTTTGGTGTGATAGTTTCCATACTTAGTACATATCATACTAATGCATAATACCTACATGTTGTCCATGGAGGGTCTTGATAAGATTTAGTTGCTGTGAAGGGTAGAGTTTCCAAGGTTTCGAAGAACAGAAGATTGGTCAGTCATCATAGCATCCGAGGACACCACCACTATGTTGTCTTTTATGTTTTTCAATATGTTAGACTTTTATAGATTGTGACCCAAGACTATTGTACTCATGATGTCATAGATGGTTTTTGATACATATGTTAGAAGTTTTATGAAATGATTCCACACTATATTTTGAAAGAAAACATTTAATTCCGTGCTACTTTTTATATATATGCAATGAATGATGTCTAAGGGCTTGTACAAGACCTCCGAGAGTTCAAGTACGCCGTGTTCCGGCTTAAAGCGCGCCACAATTATGAATGAGGGGCTATGTGATGCTTAGGAAAGTCTGACATTATTGGTATTCTTGAAGTCGTGTCTTTAGAGTCTTAACTCTACATGTCCTTATCATCTTATCTCTTTCTTGTGTTTACGGCAATGAATACAAGAAGGAACAAAGCTCGAACGGTCGAAGAGGAGAATGTTAATGAGGCAGTTCCCCGTCCCACTCCTCAAAACCCTCAAGTTCCTATTGAAGAAGGGGTTATGTCTAATGTTAAGATAAGGGTGGCCATTCATAGCTTGGCGCAAGTGTTGTCTACTCAAGTTGCTAGGGATACTAGGGTGCAAGTTGTTCCCCATTCAAGAGCTTCCGCATCATAGACACGGGATTTCACAAGGATTAATCCCCTTGCTTTCTATGACTCTAATGTGCAGGAGGACCCGCAAGGGTACATTCAAGAAGTGTTCAAGGTTCTAGATGCTATGGAGGTGTCTTCTTAAGAAAAGGCGGAACTAGCCGCCTACCAACTCAAAGATATGGCTCAAGTTCGGTATGAGCAATGGAGGGATAAAAGGCCGGTTAGAGAAGTGTGAATTACTTGGGGAGCTTTCAAGACGACCTTCCATGATAGGTTCTTTCTCTTGGAACAAAGCGAGAGGAAAATGCAAGAATTCAGCAACTTACGCCAAGGGGGCATGAGTGTGAAGGAGTATAGTCTCAAGTTCACTCAAATATCCAAGTATGCTCCTACCATGGTGGAGGATTCTACGGCCAAGATGAACAAACTTTTTATGGGGGTATTCGACCTTGTGGTGAATGAATGTAGGTCGTCCATGTTGATTCCTAGAATGGACATCTCTCGTCTCATGGTCAATGCCGAACAAATTGAGGAGCAAAATCTTAAGCAAGTTTGTAGAGAGTTGAAGAGGACAAGGGCCAAAGATGGAAATTTTTTGAAGATTACATTTGAGGTGCAAGCTATTTTCTAAGATTGATTTTAGGTCGGGGTACCACCAAATTAGGGTGAGAGGTGAGGATGTACCTAAAATATCATTTCGAACTAGCTATGGTCAGTATGAGTTCCTAGTAATGTCCTTTGGTCTCACTAATTCCCCCGGCGGCTTTTGTGGACCTAATGTATAGGGTGTTTCAAAATTACCTAGATTCATTTGTTAATGTCTTCATTGACCATATCTTGGTATATTCAAAGAATGAAGGTGAACACATGGGTCATCTAAGAGTGGTGTTACAAGTCTTTAAGGAACACCCATTGTTTTCCAAGTATAACAAGTGTGAGTTTTGGTTGATATCGGTGGAATTTCTTGGTCACATTATCTCAAGTGATGGTATAGAGATTGATCAAAAGAAAACTGAGGAATTTAAGAATTGGCATAGACCATAGACTCCAACCGACATTAGAAGTTTCTTGGGTTTAACCGGGTACTATAGGAGGTTTGTGGATGGTTTTGCATCCATTGCTTCTCCTTTGACTACCTTGATGCAAAAGAGTGTGAAATTTGAGTGGTCGGAGACATATTGGAGAGGCTTCCGAATTTTGAAAGATAGGCTTTCCTCCGCTCGAGTATTGACTCTACCGGAGGTACCAAGGGTTTTGTGGTATATTCTGATGCATCCCAAGTGGATTTGGGGTGTGTTCTTATGCAACATGGGAAGGTAGTAGCCTATGCCTCTAGACAACTTAAGATGCATGAGAAGAATTATCCAACTCATGACCTTGAATTGGCGGCCGTAGATTTGCCTTGATAATTTACTTTTATGGTGTTCATGTGGAAGTTTATACCGACTATAAGATTCTTCAATATGTTTTTACTCAAAAAGAGTTGAATCTCCGACAAATAATGTAACAACCCTAAAAATGAATAAGATAAGAAATGCTTAATGTGTCAAGAAAGCCTACGATTAGACCAGGGTTCACACGGATTGATGCGCGTACAACCAGACCTCAAAACCCTTGCTACATCCAAGCCAACTAACTTGGGGAGTTAGTTGAGCTTGGAAAGGTTGGGTCCAACCATGTAGGGCTCTCAAATACGAAGATTTACTCGAAGGAGTCTTTACCGGACTTAAAAAGAAGAAATCTTAGGTTTGAAGGGTCTAGGGGTGAATGGTCTTTTTCCTGGCTAAGGGTAGTATTGTAATTACCTTAAATATGTAATTAATTATTTAATTAATAAAGTGGAGGGGCATTTTGGGGAGAGAGGGCCGAAATTGAGCCCTAGAAATGAAGTCTTGCTCCACCCGGGTTCGAACCTAGGTGGGAGCAATGATTTAATGTGATTTTTTAATTGGTGAATTAATTTAATAAATTAATAATTAATGGCTGATTTAAGAAAAAGGAAAATCAAATTTTTATTATTAATTATAAATTATTTATTAATTAATGTATTTTATTTGACTAAGTCTCCTAGTTGACTAAGTCTAAACTACTTCACCTCTTTTAACTCTCTCTCACGCTCATCTCTCTCTCACGTCTCTCTCATTTTCTTTTCTTTCACGTTTTCTCTCTGCCTAAACAACTACAAGAACAGAAAATTTACTAAAGTTCTTCACACTTGAAGAACTCACACGAAAATATAAGAAAACAAGCTAAGTGAACACGTTAGGCAAAGAGAGGGTTTTTCCGTCGAAGGTTTTGTGTTGAAACTTGGATTGGATGTGAGTTTTGGAGAAGGTTTGGGCAGCAACTTCAAGGTTTGAACGTCAAAATAAGGTATGGGTTTTCTTCTCTCTTGGTCCCTTTCCCAAGAGACCCCTTAAGGTTCATATTATTCATTCGAAAACTAGGATTGTTTCCCCTTTTGCATGCCCCTGTCACTAGCTCCCAATGAATCGTAGGTTGGGTATGATTGCTGGTAGATTTAGGTGTATGTTATGTTTTCGTGATGAATATGATTATGTTTGAGTACTTGAAATCGTATGAAAGACAACAATGTATTCGAAAGTTTGTGCAAGTGTGTGCATGTGCAAAAATGTTACTGTGAATGAGGTCTCGGGTTAAGGCTTCAAGTTTGATATTTTTTTGGTTGTCATTTTACGTGCATAAACCTATGTAAATCGTGAAGTTCATTAAAATGGAAGTGGGGCTGATTTGAGTATCAATATTTTGGCTAAACGAATCCATGAAATACACCCCAAAAAGTGTTAAATGATCCATGAATTTTCCTAAGTTTTCAAGTGGAAATATTGGTGAAAATAAGCTAAGAAAATGATTAAGTTTACAGCAAAAATTATAAGTTTAGTTTAGGCTAAAGTGTAGAGGAGTGAATCTGGAAATTTAATTGATTTTAAAGGGATGAGGCCACCAGGATTCGAACCTGTGACCTCACCAGTGTGATACCTTAAATTCGCAAGAAAAGAAAAGGGGTCAGGGGGATACGAAATGGGGGATACTGGCTGAGAAAAGAGACACTACAAGAAAAAGACTTAATTAAGACCAACATTTAAGGACGAGTCTATATTCTTGTCTCTAAAAGTATATCTACTGGGATGCAATTATATTATGGTCCTTATTGGTATATGTTATTGTGAAGACATTAAATACGGTCCCTAAAAAAATTACTAACTAGTCCTAAAATGTAATTTTTTGGAATTGAGGGCACTTGAGCGGGAGATTTTTCCGCCATGTGAAAATTTTATTTTCACCAAAAATTTTAGGCGCTCAAAAATTTCAGAAAGAAAAAAGAAAAGACTACTACGTACGTATGTACTACGCAATTTCTCAAATTAGAAGCTTGTCCTAAAAAAATGCCCTAATTTCTTCAGCAGCTACTGCAACTCATTCATGAATATGTTTTGCATAATCTCAACGATGCTCTGCTTGAATGGATCGATGTGTCTTCTTTCCTTGTATAGTTGTTATCTGCTCTAATCTCAACAAAATTCTTCCAGCAAATTGGTAATATAGTCATCTTCTTCCTCGTGTTGTTGCTGCTATGGTCGAACTGGAATCCATCAGGACTTTGCATGAGACAAAATTTCAGGTGGCTTTATACTTCTGATCGATTTATTGCTGCTCTACTCGAAATAGAATCCAACACAGCTTTCTTGAGACAAAATTTCAGGTGAGTTCATCTTCCGATCGAGTTGTTGTGTTTCTTTCATAATATTAATGACGTTTTTTTGTTGTGTATTCAAGTTACTTCTCTTCTTCATCTTTTTAAACATTAACTAGGTCAATAATTTCATCTCTAAAAAAATTATTGCGTGTTTCCCTAATCTCAACGATGTTCTGCCCTTGAATGGATGGTTGTGTCTTCTTCCTTCTGTTATAGTTTTCTGCCCTAATGTCAACAACATTCTTCTAGTGAATTGATAAAGGTGTATTCTTGTTCCTCTTGTTGTTGCAGCTCTGGTCGAAATAGAATCCATCACACCTTTGCTTGAGACAGAATTTCAGGTGGCTTCATTCTTTTGATTGCGTTGTTTCTGCTCTGCTCGAAATAGAATCCAACACAACTTACTTGAGAATTTTTTTTAGATGGGTTAGTCTTCCGATTGAGTTGTTGTGTTTCTTTCATAATATTAATAACGTTCTTTTTGTGCATTAAAGTTACTTCTCGTCTTCATCTTTTTTAACATTAATTAGGTTAATCATTTCATCTGTAAAAAATATTATGTGTTTCCCTATTCTCAACGGTGCTCTGTCTTTGAATGGACAGATGTGTCTTCTTCCTTATGTTGTAGTTTGTTGTCATAATCTCAAAGACATTCTTCGAGTATATTGGTAATGGTGTCTTCCTGTTGCTCGTGTTGTTGCAGCTCTGGTTGCAATAGAATCCTTCACAGCTTTGGTCGAGACAAAATTTCAGGTGGCTTCATTCTTCTGATCGAGTTGTAGCTGCTCTATTCGAAATAGAATCCAACACAACTTACTTTAGACAAAATATCAGGTGGGTTCATCATCCGATCGAGTTGTGGAGTTTCTTTCATAAGTTATATTAATGAGTTTTTCTCTGGTGTATTCAAGTTACTTCTTCTTAATCTATCTTTTTTAACACTAATTATAGATTAATGATTTCATCTGCAAAAAGTTATTGGGTGTTGAGATTTTTCGAGCCACATACATGATACAGACATATGCATGTACACGACTTGTATTTCAATGACTCATATTCGTGGTTACAAGTAATTATCAGAATCTCTAAGTATAAAAATATAGATGTGAATGAATGATTTGGTTCTTCGGGAATCATAGGTTGAAGTAGGATTATGAAGAACTTATCGTTTAAATTCGACATTACTATGTTTCTGTTTCACTGTTCTTAGCTATTAACAGTAATGGAGTATTAATCTATTCGTTTTGTTTAAGTATTCAATGACATTTCTTTGAATATAAATATAAATTCTGAAGGGATTTTTTCGATTGATTAGTTTAAATCACTAAGATGGATATCATTTATGTCTAGTTACAGATTTAAAGCTTCACTTAATTTTCAAAATAGAAAAAACTAGAACATTACATGATCAACTGTTAAAACATTAAAATCCAAGTGTAATTCTCAGGAAAATATTAAAGAAAAAGTCAAAGTAGGTACTGTTAGATGAACCAACATACTATAGAGAGTTTGCACAAACTTTTAGCTTTTGTCTAATTTTTATTTTTGGTCGAAAAAACAACATATTCTCATTCGAAAAATCAGCACTAGCATTACATCCTTATCAAAACCTAAGAAAAATAGAACGGAAAGATAGTAACCTAGCTAATCTTGGTTATCTATCTTGTCTACATCTCCCAAAATTTTTTGTTGGTCTCCCACTCTTTTCAACCTATTTTCTATCAATTGTCCACACATGTGTTTTGTATTTAGTACCTCAAATATCTCGTATGTACATTCCAGTTGTATTTTCTCGCAAACTGTTCTTGGATTTGGGACTCATTGATTCCAGCATGGTTCATTTATTGTGCCCGATATGTGATATATAACTGCTGCTGCTGTTGTGCATAGGAATGCTTTTCCAGCGCCTTACTAGCAATTCTATTCCATCACCCATTTATATCTTGCAGAACTATTTTAATTTGGAACAACTTCATTATGTTTGTTATACATGCTTTAGAGAAAGAACATTTAAAGAAACGATGCTCTATGTTCTCGTCATTGCTTCCACACAGGTCACATTTCATATCAGTGATCAAATCCATTAGCTTCAGTCTTTCTTTGGTTAGTAATCTTCCATGCATAGCTAACCAACATGTGATTGATGCTTAGGGATACTGTTGTTCTTCCATACCCCTCTCTAGAATGGTCACTCCTCTCCTTGTCCCCTTCTCCACATATTGCCACTCTTAATAGTGTATTTCCCTGCTCGTTTGAGCAACTCAGAACATATCTAGATTTATATTTCATTTTTAGTCCACATATGTTCTTTCAATACCAATATGAATCTTGCGGAGTACTGTACTTCCACCAGTCTGTACCTTTCAGATAAACATGATTTACCCATTTTACCCATATAGTGACTTCTTTGTTTGCAATATGCCAGACGTACTTTGCCACAACTGAATTAGTACTAGATTTACAAGTTGTACTCTACCTGCATAGGACAGTTTTTTAGAACCCCATGTGTTCAATATACTACTCATCTTGTTAATCAAATCTTCACAATCAATTGTAGAGAGCCTCTTTGCTGATACAGGGATACTCAAGTATTTAAATGGTAGTTTCCATTTCTTATACCCTGTTAGTTCGTAAATATCCTCCAATTCCAGTACATCCATTTTTTCTGAGAAGATGCTTGATTTCAAAGTTGAGTTTTTTTTGTTGGCCTTCTTGATCATGGGTAATACTTAACTTAAATAAAGTTGGAAAAATAGTTATATGTATTATGTCCATTAGTTTGTAGGTACATATATATATATATATATAATAGTGGTAATTAACTCTTCTTTTTTGTTATAAAAATTAACAGTAACAATTGGAATAAGAGAAACTGAGTCAAGACAAGATTATGCAAGTGGATCAAACTTTTTAATATCAGTAAAGATACAAATTTTATCTTGGTTATTCATCCAAAAACATGAAATATTATTGAAGATTAAGAATCATTCTAGGAAGTCTTTTTCAATTGGTTTTACACAGAGAATTTCTGTTCATTTGGTCTTACAGAGAGAATTTGTGTGGAAATGTGATTGTAACTGGTAACTATGTGCATCTAAGTATATTTCTTATCCTTTATTTTTTTAATCTAAATTTATGTAATATTAAAGGTTATGGCACCTTGTAAGCAGTGGACACAACTTGTTGATAATCGACTAGATGAAACCTACTTACTTGGCGTGCAAAAGTTTTTGGATTATGCTTTTCAGAAAATAGGAGAAGAATATGAAATACGATGTCTGTGTGTCAAATGTTACAATACAACTTTAGGAACTCGTAAAGTAGTTGAGACACATTTGATTGTATATGGAATAATTCGCAATTACACTTTTTGGTATCATCATGGAGAACGTTTCGGTGAGCCACTGTCAGTATTAGAATCAGAATCTGAATCTCAAGATACATCAGAAGATGAAGAAGGTGATGAAGTAGATCAATGTGAGAGTGATGATGAAGTCGAAGAAATGTTGAGAGATTTATATCCTAATATTGAAGGAGGAACTACACATAGAGATTGTGATAATTTACTTGAGGAGGAACCAAATGCTGAAGCAAGAAAATTTTACAGCCTATTGAAGGACTTCGAGTTGCCATTGTACAAAAATTCAAAAGCTTCAAAACATTCTTCTTTGATCAAATTGTTGCATATCAAAAGTATGGGTCGTTGGAGTAATGCATCATTTACAATGTTATTGAAATTGTTGAAAGAGGAGTTGTTACCTGATGGCGCCAATTTGCCGATTTCATATTATGAGGCAAAGAAGATTATTAAAGAACTTGGGCTTTCATACGACAAGATTGATGCTTGTACTAATGATTGCATGTTATACTGGAAGGAGGACAACTTACTTGATTCTTGCAAAGTTTGTGGTGCATCCAGATGGAAAATAAATACTCACAGTGGGGAAACAAAGAATAAAAAAGGTAAAAAAATAGCGTTAAAGATTTTACGCTATTTTCCTTTAAAGCCTAGATTACAGAGGTTATTTATGTCTAAAAAGACATCTTCTTTGATGAGATGGCACAATGATAAAATAGTTGATGATGGAATAACGAGGCATCCGGCTGATTCAATGGCATGGAAGTCATTTGATGAACTTCATCCTTCATTTGCGGCTGAGCCTCGTAATGTTCGACTTGGACTTGCTAGTGATGGATTTCAACCCTTTCGAAATTCAAAAACATCACATAGCATTTGGACTGTGGTTCTAATTCCTTATAATTTACCACCTTGTTTGTGTATGAAGCAAGACAATTTTATTTTGTCAATGCTTATACCAGGTCCAAATGGTCTAGGAGATGCAATTGATACATATCTTCAACCTTTAATAGAGGAATTGAAGGAGTTGTGGGATGTTGGTATTGAGATCTATGATGCAGCTACAAGAACAAATTTTCAATTACATGCTTCTTTATTGTGGACAATCAATGACTTTCCAGCTTATGGAAATTTATCTGCATGGAGTACAAAAGGAAAATTAGCATGCCCGTGTTGCAATAAAGACACTTCCTCAATTAGATTGACTAATGGTAAGAAGCAATGTTTTATGGGTCATCGACGTTATCTTTCTCAGAATAACAAATGGAGAAATGATAAAGACTCATTTGATGGTACAATGGAGAAAAGGTCCCCACCAAAAGTGCGTTCTGGTATTGAGATACTTAATCAAGTTCAAGATCTTGAAGGGCTACAACTATCAAAGGATCCTAAGAAAAGAAAGAAGATATCTCATGAAAATCGAGAGGATAATTGGAACAAGAAAAGTATTTTTTTTTGAACTTCCATATTAGAAGTGTCTTTTGTTGCGACATAATTTGGATGTTATGCATATTGAGAAAAATATATGCGATAATATCATGGGGACAATCATGAATGTCAAAGGTAAGACCAAGGACACAATTAAAACCCGATTAGACTTGCAAGAGATAAAGATCAGGCCGGAATTGCATCTCATCCAAAAAGGGGAGAAAATTGAAGTTCCAACAGCATGCTACACATTGTCTCCAGAAGATAAGCACAAATTGTGCCTTTTCTTAAAGAATCTAAAGGTTCCTGATGGTTTTTCATCGAATATTTCTCAATGTGTGAACCTGAAAGATCACAAGATATCTGGATTGAAAAGTCATGATTGTCATGTTCTCTTGCAACATCTACTCCCTCTTGCTCTTCGTGGTATGCTCTCCAAAGAAGTGTGTGAACTGCTTATTGAATTGTTCAAACAAGTGCAAATATTTCAAACAAGTGCAAAGAAGTTGCTTCACTTGAAATTGGACAGAAGATTAAAGTAACCTTTTACAATAATCGAACGGTTGGAACAAATAGCAATCTGTTTTCAAGGCATTTGGGGAAAATTGTTCATGATTGTAATATTTGTCCCTTGGGAGTATCATCGTGGCATGATATTAAGCAAGAAAAGTTAAATCACATGTGGGCAGCGGTTGAGGTAACAAATATTCACCTGATTCAAATTATGTATTGTTATCGATAAGGTAGATAATAACTCATTTTTCAATTGTTGTAGCATAAATTTGAGAGTGTTGATATGAATGACCATCGTGATCATATCTTGAGATGGATGAATGAGTTATGGAACAAATGGAGAGGACACTTGCATGCAAAATATGTGAAGGACAAGCCAATTCAACAATCTCTTAAAAATGTTCCAACCGGAGTAGACAAAAAAGAATGGGAATGGTTAGTAAAGGAACATTTTCCTTCTTAAGGTTTTCAGGTATGCCTATTGATTAATACTCTACTTTGCTACTATTTTCCGCAATTTGATCTCCCTCCTTAGCATCTTATATATCTGAAAACAAATCTAAGTATAGAATATGACTCGCTACATAATTGCTTTATGTTCTCGATGCACCAACTAGCTAACCTATGCCTAATTTATTTTTCTTAAATCTGAAACTGGTCATGCCACATTTATCTAGTTTCTAAGATCCAAAAGATTCTGTAGGTGGACTGTAGGTGTCTTGACTACACAAGTTTTGTCAAGAGCGAATTCTTATTTGGAGAGTGTATCCACAACTTTATTAGCTTTTCTGTGTCCTCATATTTCCATTTATCCTTCTAGAATGCAACTCGCTGCTTCTTTCATTTATAAGAAACTTCCAGGATCATCATGTTAGTGGTTTGTATTTCCTTAGGTAAATATAGTTTTATAAGTACTTGCAATAGAAGCTTATTTTGAATAAATACAGGCAAGAAGCAAAAGAAATGCAACAAACCGAGCTAAATTGAAGATGCTTCATCATATTGGTAGCAAACCTATTAGAGCGATTATCTATCAAAAGGTAATATCATAACATTATTAACCTAAATAAACTATATATGAGGTGTGTTTTGACATATTTTACTTTGATGTAAAGGGCGGAAAAGATGGCAATCCACCAGATATAGCGACTATTTTCTTTGAGACTCGCAAGAAAGATAACAAGCTTGTTGAACCTGAAGCAATTGAAAAACATGTGCGTTTGGTAAATTGAATATATTAATAACTTGAAATTGATGTGTTATTATAGAAAATGTTTTTTGACATATTTTGTAGGCTCAACTCGAAGAAATGGTTCAAGCAGATCCATCCCTACCTACTATAGAGATTGTTGAAAAATGTTGTGGACCTCAAACTCGCAGCCATGTATTTGGATTTGGGGGTGGAATAAAGGCAAAAGACTTGAAAGGTGGAACTTCTTCAAAGGCTGAATTGTTGTCCGCGCTACATTCAACTCGAGAGGATATCAAATCCTTGAATAAAGAAAACAAATTCCTGAACAAGGAAAACAAATCTTTGAATGATCGCTTGTCTACCATAGAAAATGAGATGAAAGAAATAATGAAAATGAAAGAATTCTTTGTTGCTCAGCAATCACCAGTCCCAACTATAACATCAACTATTTTAAGTGAATGACCACTTCCTTTTCAACTGACCAAGTAAGTAACATTATACCTATCTTTTTAATTTATTTTATTGAGATGTCGCATCACAATGAATGTGTGATTAATATCAGTCTACTTTTCTTTTAATGTGAATGGTAGCCCTGTATGCCACATCTGCATCCTATCGCTCTGTTTTTTATTTTGGGTACAGCTACATAACGATACAAACTTTTTTAAAAAAAAGATTGTACTTCTGCAACCTTGCTGCCAGCTTCTCCGTTTCATCGTTTTATGCACTGCTGCAACATTTCTTGATAGAGAGTCCTTTACTACTGACAAGAACATATATTCTTTGACATATACTATTCCCAGATATATATACTTACGAGTCGCACGAGAAATATGAAATAACAAAGAATCTATTCTAAAATAAACAAAGCAATATACTCCTTTTGTATGCCTGCTCTTCATCTTGATACGTGAACATTTGAGCTTGTAACTTGATATTCACTGCTTGGAAATTTCAATCTGGACACAGTATACATTCAAAAGCTCTTTATTAGTTTACTGTTGTTATTGCTGAAAAATGCTTGTTTTCTTTCTCCTTTTGGCTAGAATCACATAAAAGCACATGTAGGCCCTCAACCTCAACAAGTACTATGATTCTGAAACCAATTTAAGCATTTCACAAGGATTACTAAAAAAATAGAGCAGTCACTGTAGCAATAGTAGTCGCAACCTAGCATAGGTTATTGAAAATATGAAAATGTGGTTGGATTTTACCTACCAAGTTCTCTCGCTATACTATCTGGCTACACCATGTCTTCCGGTAACAATGTAGGTGTTTTTTGATAAGTTATTATCCTCAGTGTAGGTGTTTGTGATTGCTCTAGATTTAATATTCTCCTTCCTGCTCTAGGTTTGAGCTTTGAACAACAATTTGCTTCCCACCATGTTTTTTTTATCCACAAGTTTGTTCTTCGTGATTTGCATGGATTGTTGTTGGGATGGATTGCTACACCAACACCTTGACACAACTATAATTTCCATACGCCATAATTAGTCATCTGTAGGTATTTTACATTTCCAGACTCTCCAGGGAAAAAATACAAGTTTGAATGGTAGCCCTGTATCCCACATTTGCATATTCATAGCTCTGTTTTTTAATTTTCGGTAAAGCTACATAACGACACAAACTTTTTAAAAAAAATTCTATACTGCTGCAACATTGCAGCAGACCTGTCCAAGTAAGAAACACAAACTCTAACGTTCTAACAACAACTCCAAACAAATGTTTCTGCTCGCAGTAAAAATGGCTGACAGCTAATATCCTCACATCTCTTGTGGTAGATCATATTTTATACATAGTATATCAGATAACATTGTTAGGCCTCAACAACGTTTTCATCGAAAAAGGTCCTTGTTGGTTCTTGAACGTGTAGGGCCAGGCTTGTAGGATTTGATCCCTATCCCTGGGTACAATATAAAGAGCATAACAACAGTATTTTCTTACTTATGTTAGGCCCTGTTTTTATTTACTGCACAACTGCATAACGGCACAAACTTTGTCTTAAAATTTTCTGCATATATTGTTGTCAGCTTCTATGTTTTACCATTTTCTTTCCTGTTATTCATCCAGAACATGCCCATTTTCTGTTTACCATTGTTGCGAAGTTGTTTCACTAAATATTATATAGTTATGGTTCTTCAAAATAAATGTTGGTTTCTTGATTAATGTTTCTTGATGTTTTTCTAATAGTTTTTTCTTATTTCTTGCAGTTTTTGTAGACGATTCTTGACATCACTTGACAAAGACTTAACATTAAGTTTTTTGCCCAACTTTTGTTCATTCTTAAGTGAAGATACAAGTTTAGAAGATGCACTAACTCATTAATGTTATTTTTCTATTTTTTGTTTATTAAGAAAATATTGAAACTAACATCATAGGATGTTAACAAATTTATTGTTATCAATCGCACTATTTATTTCTATCGTTTTGTCCCCTCTCTCTATATCATCTTTTTATTTTGTATCCAGATTTTTACTAATAATTATTTGATATTTGTTGATGAGTACAGATTCTTGTGATATCAATAGTTGTAGGATCAGTCGTAGTCAATTAGAGACCAAAATTATTGTCTCTAAAGGTGTTGCTCGTCTCTAATGAATAAGCTAGGACGAGAAATGATGCTTGTCTGTAAAGATATTTTAGGACCAGATTTTTACTTTCAGGGACTAGATTTCCCTTCCTTAGAGATTGTTTTTCTTGTAGTGAGAGTGCAAAAATTAAATGAATAAAATTGTCACGACCGGAATCTAGACCCCAGACGAGACCGGCGTCGTTGACCTCTCAGAGGTCGCAGACAAGCCTACATACGTCATTCTTACTTCATCTAGACTAATTTTAGTGGAAAATTTGAAACCTTTTTGTTTCTTAACATACTTATTAAACATTCTCATTATTACATAATTGTTCACCATCAACCATCTAATATTAAGATCATCAAATGAAAGAAATACTGTAATATAGTAATAATGATGTACTTGCCAAAATGGCACCAATACAATGTCTGAATAAAACAGGAAAGAAACGCTAGTGGAACATGCTCCACTAGCTCAACTCTAAAACTAAGCTAGAATATAAATGGCAGTATCCTCGAAATGCATGAGGACCTACTAAGTCCGGATGAATGCTCGACGTCTGGATAGCTTCAGCGTCAACCTGTAGCTCTAGCGTCCACCTGTGCCTGCACCTAAAATTTTAGAGTTGTATAGGGTTAGTACACACTTATACTAAGTATGGGTATATGCAAGCACACACCAAGGACATGCATGAGAAAAGATAGCTTTTTCCTAACAACATGATTATGGAAAGTCAAGTTAGTGGACTTGCCAAATTGAGATTAGGAAAGTTAGTGAACCTTCCAAATTTGGATTAGGAAAGTCAGGGAGCTTTCCAAATATGAATTAGGAAAGTCATGCCATGAGAGTAACATGCTTCATCATACATATCATATTGCACACATAACATAACATCTTACACATAACATATATCATATTACATATATCACATAGCTTCTTTCATATCATTCATTCATATGCCATGAGACCTTGGAATCATGGACTTAACATTAAGACTTCCCAGAATGAGGGCTCAACATATGGGACCTCAACTAGGGAGTCTTCCTTAGCAAACACAGAGTCTGCTTCATTCATACGTACTTCATTTCATTTCGTTCATAGGCCAGTGTGAACACCAGCTATACCTAGGGTGTAGTTTAAGACTTTCATCGGGTTTGCTGTGGAATGATCAAGAATAACCTAGTGTCATTACCTGATTCTAGCTCACCTCTTGATTATCCAATCCTAACACCTTTGGTATCATTCATTTCATTACGTGATTCATTTGAGGCTGTCCTCATTCATTCATTAGAAACTTTAACTTTAACCGACATAGATCATGTGAGCATCATGAAATCCAGTGTCTCCCTCACACCAAAAAGAGGTGGAATCACCGGCAAAAGTGACCCAAAAACATGCTACCGTACATGGGCATTTAACCCCGCCAGATCCCTATATTGGCAGTATAGGTTTGAAGAGTAGGAGATATAAGGAGACCCATACCGAGCAAGCCGGACAGTCTCATCTCATGAGAGTTACGTGAACCTCCGCCCTTCCCTAAAGAAGGCATCACCACTCATAGCTAGTCTATCGGTGCTCATAATAAAGTTCCATTACATTCAACTCATAAGTCATGGAAGCTGGCTTCTAGTATGAGCACATCATAGCTCATTAGATGATTTCTCATCTCATCATTAGTATTAAGTGTGTTAATCTCAATACTTTCATTAGAGTGTTCATAGAGACTGGTCTCTTCATTAACTTTACACTCTCATAGGTGAGTACGTTTTGGTAACATATACTTAGGCTCATTTGAGATTGTTCTCATCTTTTACTTTAGCCTCATATCATGTTGTCACCACATTCATTAACATTAGCACATTTGCTATTCATAATTACTCACCCTATTTTACGTGAATGTTCATTTCATCATATGCCAATATACTTGGCCATTTGTGTGTTTCACACTCTTACTTAACCCTTCTAGGGTTTCATCATTTCATTACATAATAATCATTTCATCGTATGCCAATGCACTAGGCCATTTGGTGTGTTTTACACTCATACTTAACCCTTCTAGGGTTACATTCTTTCATTACATACATCTTAGGTTCACTTCTTTTAAACGTATGTTAGACTTAAGAGTCTATACACACAAGCCATAAGGCTTCATTCATAATTCGTTAAGTGATTCATACATTCCTAAGATTATGTAGTACAAGACTTATGTATCTTGTATACATGCCAAGATCTTGATTTCGATCTAAGTAGATGGCATTATTCTTGGATATTTTGTTCACGTATGACTTATGTATCAATACGGAAGTTTGGGCAAGGAAACCCAAGTTGAAATCACTTGGATAACATTTACATTTTTCATTGATTTTATTTTTAATCTCCATGACATTGGGACACTAAATTGAACCCCAACATTAACATTCTATCTTTAATTTTCTCCTTAGTTTTCCTCTTAATTTGGCCGAAGGGTTGTGGGTTCGAACCCCCACAACCCCTTTTTATTTTTCATCATCATCTTGTTGCCCAATTTTGCCTAAACCAAGAGCTTGTGGGATCAAACCCCCACAGCCTCTTTTATTTTATCCTTATATTCGCTGGGAATTGGGAGGTTGTGGGTTCGAACCCGCACAACCTCCTTATTTTAATTTAAATTCGCTAAGGGATGTGAGGTTGTGGGTTCGAACCCCCACAACCTCTTATTTTTATTTTTAATTAAAACTCCTCTAGGCTAGGCGTTTGTCAGTGAGGTTGTGGGATCGAGCCCCCACAGCCTCACTTTATTTCCTTGATTAATTTCGCTCTTCTCCCTTCTATCCCTGAGGTTGTGGGTTCGATTCCCACGCCTCACATTTTATTTTTCTTTAAATTTCTCTTCTCTCATTCGCAGCCTGGAGGTCGTGGGTTCGATTCCCACGCCTCCCATTTATTTAATTAATTAATTATGCTCTCCTTTCTCTTTTACAGTAACCCGATTTCGAATCCCCCAGCCCCCTTTTTCATTTCTTCTTTTCGCGAATTTACAGTAGCCACACGGGTGAGGTCACAGGTTCGAATCCTGGTGGCCTAACCCTTTTAAAACTCATTAAATTTCAAGATTTCTCTATTAAACTTTAGTCTAAATTAACATTGCATAGTTGCTGGAAATATTGGTCATTTTTCAATTCATTTTTATCAACGTTTTCACTTGATTCATAGGGTGTATTCATATACCATTTTAACACATTTTTAGGCGCATCTTTCATAGATTTATTTGGCTAAAACATTGTTATTCAATCAACCACATTTCATTACAATGAAAATCACGCTGTGTACAACTTTTGCACATAAAATACAAGGATAAAACATGCCATTTCATACCTCCAACAGTGACTAAGTTCACTTCCAAACGTGCACACACACATCATTTTTTCCGATCACACATTGGTTGTCATTTTCGTGATTTCACGTACATAAACATATTCACATTCAACACAAAAACATCACACATACCTAAATCTACCAGCAAACAAACCCAACCAACGAATTATTGGGAGCTAGTGACAGGGACATGCAACGGGGAACAACCCTAGTTTTCTGAGTGAATATCTTGAATCTTAAGGGGTATCTTGGGAAAGGGACCAAGAGAGAAGAAACCCATACCTTATTTGATTGTTCAAACGATGAAGTTGCTGCCCAAAACCCTCACCAAAATCAGTCCAAGCCTCCAAAATGTCCACACCACTCGATGGACAACTTCTCTTTGCCTTAACGTGTTTGATTTGCTTGCTTTCTTAGATTTTTTTGTGAGTTCTTTAAGTGTGAAGAACTTTTGTTATATTCTCTGTTCTTCACGTTAATTTGGCAGAGAGAACAAGAGAGTTTTGAACATGAGGATGTGATAGACGTGAGAGAGTGAAACGTGTGAAGTTGTTTAGGATTAGATGATGACTTAGTCAATTTAGGACTCTCCTTAATACTTAAAAATCTGATTTAATTAATTATACGTGAAAGGACCATTTTGCCCTTACAAAAAATTATATTTTAACTAATAAGTAAATCACCAATTTTTTTCTTCTAATGGGGTTCGAACTCGGGTGGAGTGACCCTTGCGAAATGGGTCATTTCGGGTCGACCCTACCCTATCCGGCTCTTTTATTAAATAAATTAATTATTAATTAATTTCTTAGGGTAATTACAATATTACCCTTGTCCAGGAAAAGACCATTTTACCCCTGGACCCTCAAAACTTAAGATTTCTTCTTTTTAAGTCCGGTAAGGACTCCTTCGATTAAATCTTCTTTTTCGAGAGCCCTACATGGTTGGTTCCAACCTTTCCAAGCTCAACATACTCCCCAAGTTAGTTGGATTGGCCGTAGTAAGGGTTCTGAGGTCTGGTTCTACGCGTATCAATTCATGTGAACCTTGGTCTAATCGCAAGCATTCTTGACACCTTAAGCATTTATCTTATTCATTTTTTTAGGGTTGTTACATTATCCCCCCCTTAGGAACATTCGTCCCCGAATGACACTACCACTACATATCATAATGCCAGTCAGATAATAACATAATCGCTATGCACAGTCAAGCAATAGCAATAAAATACGGAGAAATAAGGAAACATAGACTTAAGAGTAGGAAGTCTAACCTCAAGAGCTAAAAAGATGAGGGTAGCGGGATCTAATGTCGGCCTCAGCCTCCCACGTAGCACCCTCAACAAGATGATTTCTCCACAATACCTTCACTGTGGCAATCTCCTTGTTCCTCAGCCGCTTGACCTGTTTGTCTAAGATCTCAAAAGGTACCTCCTCATAAGACAAGTCTTCATCAACCCGCAAACCTTCAATAGGTAGAATCGATGTTGGATCCCCTAGGCACTTCTTCAACATAGAGACATGAAAGACTGGATGAACAGAAGCTAACTCCGCAGGCAATGCTAACTCATAGTCCACCTCACCCACACGCTGTAGGATCTCATACGGCCCAACATACCTCGGACACAGCTTCCCCTTTCTACCAAATCTCATCACCCCTTTCATAGGTGATATCTTCAAGTAAACCTGGTCACCAACATCAAATTCTAAGGGCCGCTTTCTGTTGTGTGCATATGACTTCTGTCGACTGTAAGCAGTAGACAACCTGTCCCTAATCACTCTGACCTTCTCTAAGGCCTCATGAATGATCTCTGGACCCAAAATGGATGACTCTCCAACCTCAAACTACCCAACTGGAGATCTACACCTCCTACCATACAGTGCCTCAAACGGTGCCATCCCAATGCTGGAGTGATAGATATTATTATACGAGAACTCTATCAATGGCAGATGGTCATCCCAGCTTCCTCTGAAGTCAATCACACACGCTCTCAATATGTCCTCCAATGTCTGAATGGTTCGCTCTGCCTGCCCATCTGTCTGAGTATGAAAGGCAGTGCTTAGCTTTACCTGCGTGCCCAAGCTCTTCTTGAAAGATCTCCAGAAATGTGAAGTAAATTGAGATCCTCAATCTGAAATGATTGACAAAGGAATCCCGTGCCATCTCACAATCTCATCAATGTAGAGTCTCGCATAATCCTCGGCTCTGTAAGTAGACTTCACAGGGATAAAGTGGGAAAACTTAGTCAATCTGTCCACAATAACCCATATGGAGTCATGCTGCCTCCTAGTCCTCGGAAGACCAACCACGAAGTCCATATTAATGGCCTCCCACTTCCAAGTCGGAACCTCAATAATCTGAGTCAGACCGCCAGGCTTAAGATGCTCTGCCTTAATCTGCTGACAATTAGGACAGTTGCCGACATATTCTGCAATGTCCTTCTTCATGCCATCCCACCAATAAATCTTCTTAAGATCATGATACATCTTGGTGGAACCTGGATGTCTGAATATCTGGAACCATGGGCCTCTGCAACAATCCTCGTCCGCAAATCATCCACATCTAGTACACACAGCCTGTCCTGATACCTAAGTATGCCATCACCTCCCAAAGCGAAAGACTCATTCATCTTCATTAGCACTGAGTCCTTCATCTCCATCAACACAGGATCTAGATGCTGACCCTGCTTGACTTAACTACCAAGGATGATTCAGAACTAGGATGAACTGAAACACCCCCACTAGTAGAGTCAACCAATCGCACACACAGTCTGGCCAGTCTGTGTACATCTCTCTCCAACTCCTTCTTCTCATCCTCAACGTGGTCTGTACTTCCCATGCCCATCCTGCTCAAATCATCAGCCACAATATTAGCCTTACCTGGATGGTAGTGAACATTCATGTCATAATCCTTCAACAGCTCAAACCATCTCCGCTGACGTAGATTCAACTCCCTCTGTGTGAACATGTACTGGAGACTCTTGTGGTCTGCGAATACATCCATATGCACTGCATACAAGTAGTGCCTCCACAGCTTCAGTGCAAACACCAAAGCTGCCAACTCCAGGTGATGAGTGGGATAATTCTTCTCATGAACCTTGAGCTGTCTGGACGCATAGGCTATCACCTTACCAACCTGCATAAGAATACAACCCAAACCAACCCTAGATGCATCACAATGAACAATGTAATTCTCACCACACTTAGGCAAAGTAAGCACCGGGGCTGAAGTGAGTCTGTCCTTGAGCTCCTGGAAACTCCTCTCACAAGTCTCCGTCCATTCAAACTTGGCTTTCTTCTTAGTCAAAGCTGTCAATGGGGAAACAATGGAAGAAAAGACCTCCACAAACCTGCCGTAGTAACCAGCCAATCCCAAAAAGCTATGGATGTCAGTGGGAGTAAGAGGCTTTGACCAATTCTTCACAGCCTCAGTCTTCTTAGGATCCACCTCCACGCCCTGATTGGACACAACATGACCCAGGAAGGTCACTGATATAAGCCAAAATTCACACTTGCTGAATTTGGAATACAAGTGATGTTGTCTAAGTACCTGCAAGGTTAGTCTCAAATGTTGTTCATGCTATTCCTTGGTCCTAGAGTAGATGAGAATGTCATCAATGAATACTATGACGAAGCAGTCAAGGTATTCACGGAAGACTCGGTTCATGAGGTCCATAAATGCAGCAGATGCATTCGTAAGACCAAATGACATGACTAAGAACTCATAGTGACCATAACGGGTACGAAATGCAGTCTTTGGGATATCTCCATCCCTAACCCTAAGCTGATGATACCCTGAACGAAGATCAATCTTGGAGAAGAAACTAGACCCTTGGAGCTGATCAAACAAATCATCTATTCTGGGAAGTGGATACTTATTCTTTATAGTGACTTTGTTGAGCTGCCGATAATTGATACACATTCTAAGGGTTCTATCTTTCTTTTTCACAAACAACACTGGAGCGCCCCAAGGGGATATGCTCGGCTGAATGAAACCCTTGTCAGTGAGATCTTTTAGCTGCAGCTTCAACTCTTTGAGTTCAGCTGGAGCCATTTTGTAAGGAGGAATTGAAATTGGTTTAGTATCGGGTTCTAAGTCGAGACCAAAATCAATCTCTCGAGGGGGAGGGACTCCAGGCAAATAATCAGGAAATACATCTAGGAACTCATTCACTACAGGCACTGAGTCTATGGAAGGAATGTCATGATCTAACTCATTAACACTCACAAGATGACACAACAACCCCTTGGACATCATTTTATTGGCCTTAAGGTTAGAAATTAAGAGGTTAGGACGACTCGAGTTGTACCCCTCCCAGACTAGCTCCTCTTCATTAGGGAAACGAAGTCTCACCACTCTACTACGACAGTCCAAGCAAGCATAACAACTGTGAAGCTAGTCCATGCCAAGAATAACATTAAAATCATGCATGGGTAACTCAACCAAGTCTGCACACATAGTATTACCACTTATCACTATTGGGCAATCCTTGTATACTCTATCAGTTCTTACATTTTCTCCTAAAGGTGCACTAACCACTATAGGATCATGCAAAACTTCAGGCAATATCTCAAAAGTGAGAGCAAGCAAAGGAGTTACAAAGGAAAGCGTAGACCCTGGATCAAGTAAAGCATAAACTGAAGTTGAGAATACTTGCAGCATACCTGTGACCACATCAGCGGACTTCTCCTGCTCCTCTCTGCCCTTCAAGGCATAGAACCTATTACTCTTAGGAGGATCGGCTGCTACTGCACCCTATGGGTTAGGCCTAGGGTGATCATTACCTCCAGCCTTACCTCTGTTCTGTGGACAGTCTCTAATCATGTGCCCATTCTTACCGCAACCGAAGCAGGCATTAGTGCCCTGTCTGCACTCTCCACTGTGAGCACGTCCACACTTAGCAAAGTTCTTCTTAGGACGCTGCATCTCACCTCTATTGCCCCTTTTGGGCTCAGGTTTGCCTCCTCTAGGTGATGTACTCCTCTGAGAGTTAGAGTTCCTAGAACTCTGTTGCCCCTTTTTGAACCTGGGCTACTCACGGATGCCAAAATTGTTTCTGTGGCCTCCATGGCTGGGACCTGCCTGATCTTGAGGCTTAGGCCTCCTAGCATCACGAATACCCCTCTTTTTGCGGCTGTACTCTACCTGCTGGACATGCACCATCAACCTGGAGAGGTCAATTATTATCATAGAGCATCGCAGACCGACACTCGTCCTCCAGATCTCCATTTATTCAAGTGAGAAACCTGCTCATATCATCCCTGTTGTTAGACACAAGGGAAGTAGCATGCCTGGATAATTTAACAAACTTCAGTACTCATATCATCGTTGCAGTTAGATGTTAAGGAAAGTAGTATACTTGGATAGTTTAACAAATTTCAGGGAATACTCCCTGACTGTCATAAATCCCTGCTTAACGTTGATAAAATCCTCAACCTTGGCTTCCCTCATCTCTCTGGGAAAGAATCTCTTCTGAAAGGCTGTCTTAAACAGCTCCCAAGTGACTGGAACTCCCCCCAAAGCTCGGCTATCCTGCCACATCTTGCACCAAGTTTGTGCAACATCCTTGAGCTGATAGGAAGCCAACTCAGCCTTCTCAGTATCTGTGGCCCCCATAGCTACCAAAATCTTATGCACCTCTTCCACAAACTCCTGGGGATCCTCTGAAGTCTTGGACCCTGTGAAAATAGGAGGATTCATACTCGTAAAGTCTCTCAGCCTGTCACCCATACTACGAACCGGTGGGTTCTCCCTCTGAACATCCTATCGGTTGACCTGGGCAGTCATAGTCTGGGCCTGTATAGAAATGGCCTGTGCCATCTGGGCCAGAGATGCCCTCACCTCAGCATCAGTCAACCCAGCTGGGTTAACTGGCATATCCACTCCTTCAGCTGGAGCCTGGGGTGGAACCTAATTGTTCCCAGCAGCTGCTCCTCCTCTCCTCTGACCAATGGTTCTCCTAGTATTCATTCTCTAAAAACAACAAAGATTGATGTTAGACACGCTCATAACACCAAGAAATTAGACATTAGGAAAAGCACGCTAAGATCAGAAGAAGGGAAATTTTCCTACGCATCATGTAGTCTCTAACTCAGGATAGTGGTGCACTTCACTACCATGACTTAGAAACTACTCAATGTGGTTGATGTGAAGTTATTATTCTTGGAACTTAACCTAGTGCTCGGATACCAACTTTGTCACGACCGAAATCTAGACCCCAGACGAGACCGGCGTTGTTGACCTCTCAGAGGTTGCAGACAAGCCTACATACGTCATTCTTACTTCATCTAGACTAATTTTAGCGGAAAATTTGAAACCTTTTTGTTTCTTAACATACTTATTAAACATTCTCATTATTACATAATTGTTCACCATCAACCATCTAATATTAAGATCATCAAATAAAAGAAATACTATAATGTAGTAATAATGATGTACTTGCCAAAATGTCACCAATACAATGTCTGAATAAAACAGGAAAGAAACGCTAGTGGAATATGCTCCACTATATCAACTCTAAAACTAAGCTAGAATATAAATGGCAGTATCCTCGAAATGCATGAGGACCTACCAAGTCCGGATGAATGCTCGACGTCCGGATAGCTTCAGCGTCAACCTGTAGCTCTAGCGTCCACCTGTGCCTGCACCTAAAATTGTAGAGTTGTATAGGGTTAGTACACACTTGTACTAAGAATGGGTATATGCAAGCACACACCAAGGACATGAATGAGAAAAGATAGCTCTTTCCTAACAACATGATTATGGAAAGTCAAGTTAGTGGACTTGCCAAATTGAGATTAGGAAAGTTAGTGAACCTTCCAAATTTGGATAAGGAAAGTCAGGGAGCTTTCCAAATATGAATTAGGAAACTCATGCCATGAAAGTAACATGCATCATCATACATATCATATTGCACACAACACATAACATCTTACACATAACACATATCATATTACATATAATATATAACTTCTTTCATATCATTCATTCATATGCCATGAGACCTTGGAATCATGGACTTAACATTAGGACTTCCCAAAATGAGGGCTCAATATATGGGACCTCAACTAGGGAGTCTTCATTAGCAAACACAGAGTCTGCTTCATTCATTCATACGTACTTTATTTCATTTCGTTCATAGGCCAGTGTGAACACCAGCTATACCAAGGGTGTAGTTTAAGACTTTCATCGGGTTTGCTGTGCAATGATCAATAATAACCTAGTGTCATTACCTAAGTCTAGCTCACCTCTTGATTATCCTATCCTAACACCTTTGGTATTATTCATTTCATTATGTGATTCATTTGAGGCTGGCCTCATTCATTCATTGGGAACTTTAACTTTAACCGACATAGATTATGTGAGCATCATGAAATCCAGTGTCTCCCCCACACCGAAAAGAGGTGGAATCACCGGCCAAAGTGACCCAAAAACATGCTAGCGTATATGGGAATTTAACCCCGCCAGATCACTATATTGACAGTATAGGTTTGAAGACTAGGAGATATAAGGAGACCCATACCCAGCAAGCCGGACAGTCTCATCTCATGAGAGTTACGTGAACCTCCGCCCTTCCTTAAAGAAGGCATCACCGCTCATTGCTAGTCTATCGTTGCTCAGTATAAAGTTCCATTACATTCAACTCATACGTCATGGAAGCTGGCTTCTAGTATGAGGACATCATAGCTCATTAGATGATTTCTCATCTCATCATTAGTATTAAGTGTGTTAATCTCAATACTTTCATTAGAGTGTTCATAGAGATTGGTCTCTTCATTAACTTTACACTCTCATAGGTGAGTATGTTTTGGTAACATTTACTTAGGCTCATTTGAGATTGTTCTCATCTTTTACATTAGCCTCATATCATGTTGTCACCACATTCATTAACATTAGCACATTTGCTCTTCATAATTACTCACCCCATTTTACGTGAATGTTCATTTCATCATATGCCAATATACTTGGCCATTTGTGTGTTTCACACTCTTACTTAACCCTTCTAGGGTTTCGTCATTTCATTACATAATAATCATTTCATCGTATGCCAATTCACTAGGCCATTTAGTGTGTTTTACACTCATACTTAACCCTTCTAGGGTTACATCCTTTCATTACATACATCTTAGGTTCACTTCTTTAAAACGTATGCTAGATTTATGAGTCTATACACACAAGCCATGAGGCTTCATTCATAATTCGTTAAGTGATTCATACATTCCTAAGATTATGTAGTACAAGAATTATGTATCTTGTATATATGCCAGGATCTTGATTTCGATCTAAGTAGATGGCATTATTATTGGATATTTTGTTCACGTATGACTTATGTATCAATACGGAAGTTTGGTCAAGGAAACCCATGTTCAAATCACTTGGATAACATTTACATTTTTCATTGATTTTATTTTTAATCTCCATGACATTGGACTCTAAATTGAACCCCAACATTAACATTCTATCTTTAATTTTCTCCTTAGTTTTTCTCTTAATTTGGCCGAAGGGTTGTGGGTTTGAACCCCCACAACCCCTTTTTATTTTTCATCATCATCTTGTTGCCCAATTTTGCCTAAACCAAGAGGTTGTGGGATCAAACCCCCACAGCCTCTTTTATTTTATCCTTATATTCGCTGGGAATTGGGAGGTTGTGGGTTCGAACCCCCACAGCCTCTTATTTTTATTTTTAATTAAAACTCCTCTAGGCTAGGCGTTTTGTAGTGAGGTTGTGGGATCGAGCCCCCACAGCCTCACTTTGTTTCCTTGATTAATTTCGCTCTTCTCCCTTCTATCCCTGAGGTCGTGGGTTCGATTACCACGCCTCACATTTTCTTTTTCTGTAAATTTCTCTTCTCTCATTTGCAGCCTGGAGGTCGTGGGTTCGATTACCATGCCTCCCATTTATTTAATTAATTAATTATGCTCTCCTTTCTCCTTTACAGTAACCCGATTTCGAATCCCCCAGCCCCCTTTTTCATTTCTTCTTTTCGCGAATTTACAGTAGCCACACGGGTGAGGTCACAGGTTCGAATCCTGGTGGCCTCACCCTTTTAAAACTCATTAAATTTCAAGATTTCTCTATTAAACTTTAGTCTAAATTAAGATTGCATAGTGGCTTGAAATTTTGGTCATTTTTCAATTCATTTTTATCAACGTTTTCACTTGATTCATAGGGTGTATTCATATACCATTTTAACACATTTTTAGGCGCATCTTTCATAGATATATTTGGCTAAAAGATTGTCATTCAATCAACCACATTTCATTACAATGAACATCACGTTGTGTCCAACTTTTGCACATAAAATACCAGGATAAAACATGTCATTTCCACCTCCAACAGTGACTAAGTTCACTGCCAAACGTGCACACACACATATCATTTTTTCGATCACACATTGTTTGTCATTTTCGTGATTTCACGTACATAAACAAATTCACATTCAAAACAAAAACATCACACATACCTAAATCTACCAGCAAACAAACCCAACCTACGAATCATTGGGAGCTAGTGACAAGGACATGCAACGGGGACAACCCTAGTTTTCTGAGTGAATATCTTGAATCTTAAGGGGTCTCTTGGGAAAGGAACCAAGAGAGAAGAAACCCATACCTTATTTGATTGTTCAAACGATGAAGTTGCTGCCCAAAACCCTCTCCAAAATCAGTCCAAGCCTCCAAAACGTCCACACCACTCGACGGACAACTTCTCTTTGCCTTAACGTTTTTGATTTGCTTGCTTTCTTAGATTGTTTTGTGAGTTCTTCAAGTGTGAAGAACTTTGTTATATTCTCTGTTCTTCACGCTAATTTGGCAGAGAGAACAAGAGAGTTTTGAACGTGAGGATGTGATAGACGTGAGAGAGTGAAACGTGTGAAGTTATTAAGGATAAGATGATGACTTAGTCAATTTAGGACTCTCCTTAATACTTAAGAATCTGATTTAATTAATTGTATGTGAAAGGACCATTTTGTCCTTACAAAAAATCATATTTTAACTAATAAGTAAATCACCAATTTGTTGCTTCTAATGGGGTTCAAACTCGGGTGGAGTGACCCTTGCGAAATGGGTCATTCCGGGTCGACCCTACCCTATCCGGCTCTTTTATTAAATTAATTAATTAATTAATTAATTCCTTAGGGTAATTACAATATTACCCTTGGCCTGGAAAAGACCATTTTACCCCTGCACCCTCAAAACTTAAGATTTCTTCTTTTTAAGTCCAGTAAGGACTCCTTCGATTAAATCTTCGTTTTCGAGAGCGCTACATGGTTGGTTCCAACCTTTCCAAGCTCAACTAACTCCCCAAGTTAGTTGGCTTGGCCGTAGTAAGGGTTCTGAGGTCTGGTTCTACGCGTATCAATTCGTGTGAACCTTTGTCTAATCGCAAGCATTCTTGACACCTTAAGCTTTTATCTTATTCATTTTTTTAGGGTTGTTACAAAAATGGGAGGCGTGGGAATCGAACCCACGACCTCCAGGCAGCGAATGAAGTGAAAAAAAAATAAAAGAAAGGAAATGTGAGGCGTGGGAATCGAACCCACGACCTCAAGGCTGTAAAGGAGAAAGGGAGAAATAAAAAGAAAATAAAGTGACTCTGTGGGTGCTCGATCCCACAACCTCACTGTCACAACCCGAATCTATACCCTAGGAGATAGGATATAATCTTGGATTGTAACCGGCGTCGTTGACCTCTCGAAGGTCTAAGACAAGCCTCTCATATGATCCATCGCATTGGCATAGTAAATTTAGCGGAAAATTTAAAAATTTTCATAGCACATCATATGCTAGAAACATCACATCATATATATATAAAAAATATAAGTCATAATACATATCTAGACTCTAAGTCTCTTTGCCATCTTAGACTCAATAACTTTAGAGTACATTAGGGACACGGACCATAAGATACATTATATAACTATACAATATTTAAAGACTTTACATTAAAGACATTAGTAGGACATCCTTGAACTTTAAGGATTCCTTTCATTGAGCTTGGGAATCATCTATCAAGCTCTTGACCATTCAAGACATCCTTTAAGCATCCATGACCTACACTTTGTGTAAAAAGTAAAAAAGAATGGGATTAGCACAATAATGTACTAAGTATGGCAACCATGCAAAAACATGCATTAAAAGGGACATTTTCTTTGAAATCATACTTCATGTCATTTTGAGTAAATCATCATAAAACCTTTATAAATAGCATTTATATCATCCACATAATTCATAGAAACACAATCCAAGGCCAACCATCATAGAAGAGCACATATAGAATTTAAGTACAATTTGAGGTCACTTTACAGTGAGCTCCATCAATTTTACAGTGAACTCTTACTCTTAATTCATTAGCCTTCCAAGTAATACTTTAGGGATACTTGGTGCAATGTATCACCTTAGGAACACAAGAGAAAAGCATACATAGCATCTACAGAAGACAACACATGCCATCATAGAAGTATAGTACAATATAGACATAGTTAAACCAAGACTACAAGTACATTACAATGAACTCCTAGTCATTATGCACATATACTTATTTTACTTCACATCGAACATTATAGAACCTAACTCATGCCCCCAATCTAAGTCCACTAGTACAATGTACGTTTAAGGCCCCATAACTTCACACATTCTTAGTAAACTTATCATGAGACCACAAGCCTTTACATCCAAATCATATATCAACATAGTAAGAGAAAACAACTTCATTTATGTCAAGTAAGACCTTCTTCATATAGTTAACAAGATCAACATCTTGCATAAAGGACACATACATAATCATATGTCCTAAGTCACCTTCCTAAGACTTCGTAAGGAGTCACTTGTGCAATGTCTAAATGGGTTCATTACTTCCACCTATCATAAGTAACTTACCTTAAGTCCTCCTAGTTAGGATCCTATTCAATTACTTCCATTGTCCATTTTAACTTTAGTGAAACTATAGCCTTAACCGACACTAAGACCATGGGTGCTAAACATGGAATCCGGTGTCATAAAACCCCACACCGAAAGAAGGTGTTCTACCGGCCAAAGTAGAACCAAACATAACATAGCTTTCTAGGTGGAAATCCACTAGCTAGTATCCTATGGTGGCAACATAGTTTATGGAACTTGGGGGATTCATGGAAATATCAACTCTACACCCTATGTTGGGTCATGAGGCTATCCACCCCGTGAGGACCGTAGTGAACCCTACCTTTCCTTATGTAAGAAAGTGTTACCCCTCACATAAGGACCGGAGTGAACCCTACCTTTCCTATGTTGGAAAGTATCACCCCCTCATCTACAAGTTCACTCGGTGCTAGGCTAAGTTCCGTTTTATTGAAAAAGCCTTTATTATCATTTATTTGTAAAAACATAGACTTAGGAGAATCATCCCCTCATATGCTTAGCTCATAGGTCATAGATGAAAGTTCATCTACCTAAATCATGTGAGAAGATCCTTTCACATAACACCTTAAGTCACACATATTCAAACATCATATTCATACATATAGAAACCACAACTAGAACTATCCTATCAAGGTACACATGTGCAATGCATAGACAAGGTCCCATACCCTTGCCCACACTAGAACACCTATCAAGTCATCCTAGTTGAGGAAACATATCATACTTTCACATGCATAAACTAAACATGTATAGTAGTAGACAATAGTGAATATGAGAACTACCTTTCATTTAGACACCATGACCTATACTACTTGTATCATGCATGTAAGTGAGAGTGTGTACATTCACCAACATGATCACATCATGTCTATCAATAACTTATTGAGGCAGCCACCCTATTAGACCACATTACACTTCCAAGCACCTAGCACACAACACATAATAGCATAGGAGACAAGAATATATATACATTATAATCAAGACTCCTAACTTTAGCTATTTACACTTTCATATAAGGGATACATAAGTAAGGGATTATTAACCATTTAACACATCAATGGCAGTACCTATACTTTACCCTAACATGGTTATACACATGCTCAAACAATAGCCACACAACCTAATTCACAACTAGAATAGGAAAGTAGGCATAAGCTCTTCTCATAGTATCATCTTAAGCACATGTTCATAAGTTCATCAATTTGCCTTCAAGGCCAAGGTCAACACATATATAATGACAATAAAGTAAACACCGCCACCATAAGTGGACCATACCACATAATGCCATACAAGGCTTCATCAACATTTCTATAATGAATAAAGAAGTAGAAGAGTAGAGGGAATAAGCATTCTTACCAATTTGTCACCCTTTGATCATCATTGATCAATACACCTTATTCATCAATAAAACACATATATGGCAGTAGCTAAATGTATAAACATATAAGAAACCATGTACAAGTCGCTACAAGATTATACTATAACATAATACAACATATCAACATACTACGAAAGTATGATAACATAGATCATTAGCTAACTTCCCGTACATTGATTTTAGATATAGTTCATACATGTATAAGTCTAAGGCAGTAGCTAAAACTACATTTAACCATATTGAAATCATGATCACATACCTTCAAGATTAGAGTTACAACAGATACATTTAGGCTTATCGATTTGCTAGAGTATAGAAGACTTTACCAATACTATGAACTATCTAAGGGTTTGATCGTCATTCATATTTCATCAATAATATACTCATTAGGCAGTAGCTAATTAGATAATAAATCAAGACTAAATCATGCTTCATCAAATCACAATTCGAGATACATCACACACTTAGGTTCTTGACTTCATAGCCTAAAAAAATCTAGATCAATTCATACAGCCTTTCTTAATTTAAACATTTAGGATTTATACCTACAAAATTCATCCATTACATCACCCTAAAATAGTAGCTACAATAGTTCATACATAATCAAGAGTCTACACAACCGATCTCACAATCGACTTCAAGAAAACATGTAGAAACATAGGCTATTCATATTCAAATCTTCATATATTTATCATCATGGACTGATAATCATTAATTCACCATCAATTAATGTAAATAACAATAACCACAAGCAATTCAACGTAAGAGAATCACCAATTAATCAAGAACAAGCCATAATCACAAAGCCCATGCAAGAGCTAAACCAATTTTGGAAGGAACATGGGTTCATCATGCAATTGGAGTGAAATCACATTCAAAATTACTGTATTAACTTCAATTCGTCATGATTAAATCATTAAAAACATTTTGAGAAAGAACCCATGGGTAGATTGGAGAAGATGAACTTTGATCATAAATTTTCTTTGAAAACATTGAGAAGAACTCTCCAAGTGAAAGGTTACTTAGAGATGAAGGATCACCATACCTTTATCTACATGAAAACCTCTAAAACTTCATGATTCATCCATAGAAAATTTATCTCCAAGCATCTCTTGAGCTTCACCAACAATGGTGGTTTTAGAGAGAACATTTTTGGGAGGGAAAGGCTTAAAACATGTGAGAGGATTTGTGAATGGGTTGATCAAGTTTTAGAAGACTTATATACACCTAAAATTAACTAAATAAACCTATTATAGTCAGGTTAGGACGTGGGGTGAATTTCCCATTCACCCCTTTAATTAACAGAACGCAGGCTGCCAACTTGCAGGTCAGGCTCGACGAGGGGCTCGACGGAGCGTCATGGCCTTGACGGGGCGTCATGGCCTCCGTCGCCTGAGACTTAGCCAAAAAACTTAGCTTAAGACCTGCCCAAGGCAAGTCCCCTTCGACGAGACCTGATCGACGGGCCGTTGGGGGACCAACGATCCGTCGTTGGGTCCGTCAAGGGACACCGCCCAGGCAGTGTCTTAGGCGGCCTTGGGTCCTTATTTTGGGGCCTCTTGTGGGGCCCTTTAGAAGTCGTACATGGAAGTTTCCAATGCGATTACAAACCTTAACATGTTATAGACCTTCCACATAAATTTCATCCAAAACAAACACCTACAAGACGTCCAAACAGCCTTGACCCCAACATGACATACGATGAACGTCTTAGGGGCTATATTTCGAACGCCTTGGACGTTCTTGGGTGTTTGACCTCCGAACTTCACGAAACTTCATATAACAACATTAAACATCATTTTAAACCATTTCAAGATTTACTAGACTCAGTTCATACAATTTAGGCATGCATACACACATGAGGCACATAAGCGACTATTCGTCGAACGTCTTGGACGTTCCTTGACGTTCGACTTCCAAATCACTTCAACTTTGTACACTGCCTCTACATCACATAATAAGGCATTTTAGGACCTTATAATATTAATACGAACATGTTAGGCTCTAGACACCTTATCTCATTTTTGGCGTCTTACACTCACTCCCAAAGCATAAACAAGTCAACATTTAACTGAAAATAAAATAAGGAGGTTGTGGGGGTTCGAACCCACAACCTCTCATTCCCAAGATAAATAAAGAATAAATAAAGAGAGGTTGTGGGGGTTTGATCCCAAAACCTCATGGTCTATGCGAATTGGACAAGAAAAATTAAATGAAAAAAGGGGGCTGTGGGGGTTCGATCCCACAACCCTTCGGCCAAATGAGAGGAGAATCCAAGGAGAAAAATAAAGAGAGAATGTTGATGTTGGGGCTCGATCTAGGGTCCCAATGTCATGAGGACTAAAAATAAAGTCAAGGAAAAATGTAAGTATTGTCCAAGGGATTCGAACTTGGGTTCCCTTGCCCAAATTTCTGTATTGATACATAAATCATACATGAATTAAATGTTCAAGAATAATGCCATCTACTTAGATCGAAATCGAAATATTGGCGTACATACAAGATGCATAAGTCTTGTACTACATAATCTTAGGAAGATATGAGTCACTTAACGAACTACGAATGAAGTCTCATGGCTTGTATGTATAGACCCATAAGTCTAGCATACGTTTAAAAATAAGTGAACCTAAGATGTATGTAATGAAATGAAGTAACCCTAGAAGGGTTAAGTACGAGTGTAAAACACACTAAATGGCCAAGTGCATTGTCATACGATGAAATGATTATCATGTAATGAAATGATGAAACCCTAGAAGGGTTAAGTAAGAGTTTGAAACACACAAATAGCCAAGTGCATTGGCATATAATGGAATGAACATTCACGTAAAATGGGGTGAGTAAGTATGAAGAGCAATTGTGCTAATGTTAATGAATGTGGTGACAACATGATATAAGGCTGATGTGAAAGATGAGAACAATATCAAATGAGCCTAAGTAAATGTTACCAAAACGTACTCACCTATGAGAGTGTAATTTAATGAAGAGACCAGTCTCTATCAACACTCTAATGAAAGTGTTTATATTAACAGACTTAATACTAATGATGAGATGAGAAATCATCTATTGAGCTATGATGTCCTCATACTAGAAGCCATCTTCCATGACGTATGAGTTGAATGTAATGGAACTTTATATTGAGCACCGATAGACTAGATATGAGCGTTGACCTCTTTAGGGAAGGGCGGAGGTTCACGTAACTCTCATGAGATGAGACTGTCCGGCTTGCCGGGTATGGGTCTCCTTATATCTCCTGGTCTTCGAACCTATACTGCCATTATAGGGATCTGGCGGGGTTAAATTCCCATGTACGCTAGCATGTAATGGGTCACCTTGGCTGGTGATTCCACCTCTTTTTGGTGTGGGGAGACACTGGATTTCATGATGCTTATATGATCTATGTCGGTTAAAGTTAAAGTTCCCAATGAATGAATGAGGTCAGCCTCAAATGATGCACATAATGAAATGAATGATACCAAAGGTGTTAGGATAGGATAATCAAGAGGTGAGCTAGACTCAAGTAATGACACTAGGTTATTCTTGATCATTGCACAGCAAACCCGATGAAAGTCTTAAGCTACATCCTAGGTATAGCTGGTGTTCACACTAGCCTATGAACGAAATGTAATGAAGCACATATGAATGAATGAAGCAGACTCTGTGTTTTATAATGCAGACTCCCTAGTTGAGGTCCCATATGTTAAGCCCTCATTTTGGAAAGTCTTAATGTCAAGTCCATGATTCCAAGGTCTCATGGCATATGAATGAATGTTATAAAAGATGTTATGTGCTATATGCTATATGATATGTGCTATGTGTAAGATTTTATGTGTTGTGTGCAATATGATAAGTATGATGATGCATGTTACTCTCATGGCATGACTTTCCTAATCCAAATTTGGAAATGCTCACTGACTTTCCTAATTCAAATTTGGAAAGCTCACTGACTTTCCTAATCCAAATTTGGAAAGTTCACTAACTTTCCTAATCCCAATTTGGCAAGTCCACTGACTTGACTTTCCATAATCATGTTGTTAGGAAAGAGTTATCCTTTCTCATGCATGTCTTTGGTGTATGCTTGCATATACCCATACTTAGTACAAGTGTGTACTAATCCTATACAACTCTATATTTTTAGGTGCAGGCACAGGTGGACGCTAGAGCTTACAGGTTGATGTTGCAGCTATCCGGACGTGGAGCTTTCATCCGGACTTGGTAGGCCCTCATGCTTTCGAGGATGTCTACCGTTACTATCAAGCTTAGATGTAGGATTTAGCTAGTGGAGCATGTTCCACTAGTGCTTCTTTCCATTTTTATTTCAGACATTTTATTGGTGCCATTTTGGCAATTATACATTTATTACTGTATTGCACTGTTTCTTTCATTTGATTATCTCTATATTAGATAATTGATTTGTGAACGCCCATGATGTTAAGTTTAAAATATTTAGCATGAAATAAGAAAACAAAAAGTTCAAATTTTCAACTAAAATTAACCTAGATGAAGTAAGAATGATATATATAGGCTTGTGTGCGACCTTTGATAGGTCAACGACGCCGATCTCGTTTGGAGTCTAGATTTCGGTCGTGACAAAGTTGGTATCAGAGCACTAGGTTAAATTCTGAGAATAATAAGTTCACATCAACCACATTGAGTAGTTTCTAAGTCATAGTAGTGAAGTGCACCACTATCTTGAATTAGAGACTACATGATGCGTAGGAAAATTTCCCTTCTTCTGATCTTATCGTGCTTTTTCTAATGTCTAATTTCTTGGTGTTCTGAGCGTGTCTAACATCAATCTTTGTTGTTTTTAGAGAATGAATACTAGGAGAACCATTGGTCAGAGGAGAGGAGGTGCAGCTGCTGGGGACAATCAGGTTCCACCACAGGCTCCAGCTGAAGGAGTGGCTATGCTGGTTAACCCAGCTGGGTCTACTGATGCGGAGGTGCGGTCATACCTGGCCCAGATGACACAGGCCATAACTATGCAGGCCCAGGCTATGACTGCCCAGGTCAACCGGCAGGATGTTCAGAAGGAGAACCCACCAGTTCGTAGCATGGCTGACAGATTGAGAGACTTCACGAGGATGAATCCTCCTATTTTCACAGGGTCTAAGACTTTAGAGGACCCCCATGAGTTTGTGGATGAGGTGCATAAGATTTTGGTGGCTATGGGGGCCACAAATATTGAGAAGGCTGAGCTGGCTTCATATAAGCTCAAGGATGTTGCACAGACTTGGTGCAAGATGTGGCAGGATAGCCGAGCTTTGGGCGGAGTTACGGTCACTTGGGAGCTGTTTAAGACAGCCTTCTTGGAGAGATTCTTTCCCAAGGAGATGAGGGAGGCAATGGTTGAGGAGTTTATCAACCTTAAGCAGGGATCTATGACAGTCAGAGAGTATTCCCTGCAATTTGTTAAACTATCCAGGTATGCTATTTTCCTTAGTATCTAACAGCAAGGATGAGATGAGTACTGAAGTTTGTTAAATTATCCAGGTATGCTACTTCCCTTGTATCTAATAGCAGGGATGATATGAGCAGGTTCCTCACAGGAATCAACGGAGATCTGGAGGAGGAGTGTCGGTCTGCGATGCTTCATGATAACATGGACCTTTCCAGGTTGATGGTGCATGTCCAGCACGTAGAGGACAGCCGCAAGAAGAGGGGTGTTCGTGATGCTAGGAGGCCTAAGCCTCAAGATCAGGCAGGTCACAGCCATGGAGGCCACAGAAACAATGTTGGCATCCGTGAGCAGCCCAAGTTAAGAAGGGGCAACAGAATTTTTGGAACTCTAATTCTCAGAGGAGTACAACACCTAGAGGAGGCAGACCTGAGCCCAAGAAGGGCAATGGAGGTGAGATGCAGCATCCCAAAAATAAATGTGCTAAGTGTGGCCGTGCTCACAGTGGAGAGTGCAGACAGGGCACTAATGCCTGCTTCGATTATGGTCAAAGTGGGCACATGGTTAGAGATTGCCCACAGAACAGAGGCCAGGCTAGAGGTAATGCTCAGCCTAAGCCTAATCCACAGGGTGCAACAGCAGCCGAGCCTCCTAAGAGGAACAGATTCTATGCCCTGAAGGGCAGGGAGGAGCAGGACAAGTCCGCTGATGTGGTCACAGTAATGCTACAAGTATTCTCAACTTCTGTTTATGCTTTACTTGATCCAGGGTCTACGCTTTCCTTTGTAACTCCTTTGCTTGCTCTTACTTTTGAGATATTGCCTGAAGTTCTGCATGATCCTATAGTGGTTAGTACACCTTTAGGAGAAAATGTAAGAATTGATAGAGTATACAAGGATTTCCCAATAGTTGTAAGTGGTAAGACTATGTGTGCAGACTTGGTTGAGTCGCCCATGCATGATTTTGATGTTATTCTTAGCATGGACTGGCTTTACAGTTGTTATACTTGTTTGGATTGTCATAGTAGAGTGGTGATATTTCGTTTCCCTGATGAAAGGAGCTAGTCTGGGAGGGGTACAACTCGAGTCGTCCTAATCCCTTGATTTCAAACCTTAAGGCCAATAAAATGACGTCCAAGGGGTTATTGTGTCATCTTGTGAGTGTTAATGATTTAGATCATGACATTCTTTCCATAGACTCAGTGCCTGTAGTGAATGAGTTCCTAGATGTATTTCCTGATGATTTGCCTGGAGTCCCTCCCCCTCGAGAGATTGATTTTGGTATCGACTTAGAACCCGATACTAAACCAATTTCAATTCCTCCTTACAGAATGGCTCCAGCTGAACTCAAAGAGTTGAAGCTGCAGTTAAAAGATCTCACTGATAAGGGTTTCATTCAGCCGAGCATATCCCCTTGGGGCTCTCCAGTGTTGTTTGTGAAAAAGAAGGATGGAACCCTTAGAATGTGTATCGATTATCGAAAGCTCAACAAAGTCACTATAAAGAATAAGTATCCACTTCCCAGAATAGATAATTTGTTCGATCAGCTTCAAGGGTCTAGTTTTTTCTCTAGGATTGATCTTCGTTCAGGGTATCATAAGCTTAGGGTTAGGGATGGAGATATCCCAAAGACAACCTTTCGTACCCGTTATGGTCATTATGAATTCTTAGTTATGTCATTTGGTCTCACGAATGCATCTGCTGCATTTATGGATCTCATAAACAAGGTCTTCCGTGAATACCTTGACTCTTTCGTCATAGTATTCATTGATGACATTCTCATCTACTCTAGGACCAAGTAAGAGCATGAACAGCATTTGAGACTAACCTTGCAGGTACTTAGACAACATCAGTTGTACGCCAAATTCAGCAAGTGTGAATTTTGGCTTAGATCAATGACCTTCCTGGGTCATATTGTGTCCGATCAGGGCGTGGAGGTGGATCCCAGGAAGACTGAGGCTGTGAAGAACTGGCCAAAGCCTCTTACTCCCACTGACATCCGTAGCTTTCTGGGATTGGCTGGTTACTACCGCAGGTTCGTGGAGGGCTTTTCTTCCATTGCTGCCCCACTGACAGCTTTGACTAAGAAGAAAGCCATGTTTGAATGGACGGAGACTTGTGAGAAGAGTTTCTAGGAGCTTAAGGGCAGACTCACTTCAGCCCCGGTGCTTACTTTACCTAAGTGTGGTAAGAATTACACTGTTTACTGTGATGCATCTAGGGTTGGTTTGGGTTGTGTTCTTATGCAGGTTGGTAAGGTGATAGCCTATGCGTCCAGACAGCTCAAGGTTCATAAGAAGAATTATCCCACTCATGACCTGGAGTTAGCAGCTGTGGTGTTTGCACTGAAGCTGTGGAGGCACTACTTATATGGAGTGCATGTGGATGTGTTCACTGACCACAAGAGTCTCCAGTACGTGTTCACACAAAGGGAGTTGAATCTACATCAGCGGAGATGGTTGGAGCTGTTGAAGGATTATGACATTAATGTTCACTACCATCCAGGTAAGGCAAATGTTGTAGCTGATGCTTTGAGCAGGATGAGCATGGGAAGTACAGCCCACGTTGAGGATGAGAAGAAGGAGTTGGCGAAAGATGTACATAGACTGGCCAGACTGGGTGTGCGATTGGTTGACTGTACTAGTGGGGGTGTTTCAGTTCATCCTAGTTCTGAATCATCCTTGGTAGTTGAAGTCAAGCAGCGTCAGCATCTCGATTCTGTGTTGATGGAGCTGAAGGACTCAGTGTTGATAAAGATGAATGAGACTTTTGCTTTGGGAGGTGATGGCATACATAGGTATGAGGACAGGCTGTGTGTACCAGATGTGGATGATTTGCGGACCAGGATTGTTGCAGAGGCCCATGGTTCCAGATATTCCATACATCCAGGTTCCACCAAGATGTATCATGATGTTAAGCAGATTTATTAGTGAGATTGCATGAAGAAGGACATTGCAGAATATGTGGCCAAGTGTCCTAATTGTCAGCAGGTTAAGGCAGAACATTTTAAGCCTGGAGGTCTTACTCAGATTATTGAGGTTCCGACTTGGAAGTGGAAGGCCATTAATATGGACTTCGTGGCTGGTCTTCTGAGGACTAGGAGACAACATGACTCCATATGGGTTTTTGTGGACAGGATGACTAAGTCTGCCCACTTTATCCCTGTGAAGTCTACTTACAGAGCCAAAGATTATGCGAGACTCTACATTGATGAGATTGTGAGATGGCATGGGATTCCTTTCTCTATCATTTCTGATAGAGGAGCTCATTTTACTTCACATTTCTGGAGATATTTCCAGAAGAGCATGGGCACGAAGGTAAAGCTTAGTACTTCCTTTCATGCTCAGACTGATGGGCAGGTAGAGCGCACCATTCAGACATTGGAGGACATGTTGAGAGCGTGTGTGATTGACTTCAGGGGTAGCTGGGATGACCATCTGCCTTTGATAGAGTTCTAGTATAATAATAGATATCACTCCAGCATTGGGATAGCACCGTTTGAGGCACTGTATGGTAGGAGGTGTAGATATCCAGTTGGGTGGTTCGAGGTTGGAGAGTCATCTATTTTGGGTCCAGAGATCATTCATGAGGCCTTAGAGAAGGTCAGAGTGATTAGGGACAGGTTGGCTACTGCTTACAGTCGGCAGAAGTCATATGTAGATAACAGAAAACGGCCCTTTGAGTTTGATGTTGGTGAACAGGTCTATCTGAAGATATCACCTATGAAGGGGGTGATGAGGTTTGGTAGGAAGGGGAAGTTGAGTCCGAGGTATGTTGGGTCATACGAGATCCTACAGCGTGTGGGTGAGGTGGCTTATGAGTTGGCATTGCTTGTGGAGCTAGCTTCTGTCCATACAGTCTTTCATGTATCCATGTTAAAAAAGTGCCTAGGTGATCCAGCATCGATTCTACCTGTGGAAGGTTTGGGGGTCGATGAAGACTTGTCCTATGAGGAGGTACCTATTGAGATCTTAGACAGACAGATCAAGCGGCTGAGGAACAAGGAGATTGCCACACTGAAGGTATTGTGGAGAAATCATCTTGTTGAGGGTTCTACGTGGGAGGCTGAGGCCGACATGAGATCCCTTTACCCTCATCTTTTCAGCTCTTGAGGTTAGACTTCCTACTCTTAAGTCTAAGTTTCCTTATCTCTCCATATTTTGTTTTTATTGCTTGACTGTGCATAGTGATTATGTTATGATCTGACTGGCATTACGCTAGATAGTAGTAGTGTCATTCGGGGATGAATGTTCCTAAGGGGGGGATAATGTAACAACCCTAAAAATGAATAAGATAAGAAATGCTTAATGTGTCAAGAACGCCTACGATTAGACCAGGGTTCACACGGATTGATGCGCGTAGAACCAGACCTCGGAACCCTTGCTACAGCCAAGCCAACTAACTTGGGGAGTTAGTTGAGCTTGGAAAGGTTGGGTCCAACCATGTAGGGCTCTCGAATACGAAGATTTACTCAAAGGAGTGTTTACCGAACTTAAAAAGAAGAAATCTTAGGTTTGAAGGGTCTAGGGGTAAAATGGTCTTTTTCCTGGCTAAGAGTAGTATCGTAATTACCCTAAATATGTAATTAATTATTTAATTAATAAAGTGGAGGGGCATTTTGGGGAGAGAGGGCCGAAATTTAGCCCTTGAAGTGAAGTCTTGCTCCACCCGGGTTCGAACCTAGGTGGGAGCAATGATTTAATGTGATTTTTTTAATTGGTGAATTAATTTAATAAATTAATAATTAATGGCTGATTTAAGAAAAAGGAAAATCAGATTTTTATTATTAATTATAAATTATTTATTAATTAATGTGTTTTATTTGACTAAGTCTCCTAGTTGACTAAGTCTAAACTACTTCACCTCTTTTAACTCTCTCTCACGTTCATCTCTCTCTCACGTCTCTCTCATTCTCTTTTCTTTCACATTTGCTCTCTGCCTAAACAACTTCAAGAACAGAAAATTTACTAAATTTCTTCACACTTGAAGAACTCACACGAAAATATAAGAAAACAACCTAAGTTAACACGTTAAGGTTCATATTATTCATTCGAAAACTAGGATTGTTTCCCCTTTTGCATGCCCCTGTCACTAGCTCCCAATGAATCATAGGTTCGGTATGATTGCTGGTAGATTTAGGTGTATGTTATGTTTTCTTGATGAATATGATTATGTTTGTGTACTTGAATCGTATGAAAGACAACCATGTATTCAAAAGTTTGTGCAAGTGTGTGCATGTGCAAAAATGTTACTGTGAATGAGGTCTCGGGTTAAGGCGTCAGGTTTGATATTGTTTTGGTTGTCATTTTACGTGCATATATGTAAATCGTGATGTTCATTAAAATGGAAGTGGGGCTGATTTGAGTATAAATATTTTGGCTAAACGAATCCATGAAATACACCCCAAAAAGTGTTAAATGATCCATGAATTTTCCTAAGTTTTCAAGTGGAAATATTGGTGAAAATAAGCTAAGAAAATGATTAAGTTTCCAACAAAATTATAATTTTAGTTTAGGCTAAAGCAAAGAGGAGTAAATCTGGAAATTTAATTGATTTTAAAGGGATGAGGCCACCAGGATTCGAACCTGTGACCTCACCCGTGTGATACCTTAAATTCGCAAGAAAAGAAAAGGGGTCAGGGGGATTCGAAATGGGGTATACTGGCTGAGAAAGGAGAGTGCAAAAATTAAATAAATAAAATGGGAGGCGTGGGAATCGAACCCACGACCTCCAGGCAGCGAATGAAGTGAAAGAAAAATAAAATAAAGGAAATGTGAGGCATGGGAATCGAACCCACGACCTCAAGGCTGTAAAGGAGAAAGGGAGAAATAAAAAGAAAATAAAGTGAGGCTGTGGGGGCTCGATCCCACAACCTCACTGCCAAAGCATAAACAACTCAACATTTAACTGAAAATAAAATAAGGAGGTTGTGGGGGTTCGAACCGACAACCTCTCAGTCCCAAGCGAAATAAAGAATAAATAAAGAGAGGCAGTGGGGGTTTGATCCCACAACCTCATGGTATATGCGAATTGGACAAGAAAAATTAAATGAAAAAAAAAGGGGCTATAGGGGTTCGATCCCACAACCCTTCGGCCAAATGAGAGGAGAATCCAAGGAGAAAATAAAAGAGAGAATGTGGATGTTGGGGCTCGATCTAGGGTCCCAATATCATGAGGACTAAAAATAAAGTCAAGGAAAAATGTAAGTATTGTCCAAGGGATTCGAACTAGGGTTCCCTTGCCCAAATATCCGTATTGATACATAAATCATACGTGAATTAAATGTTCATGAATAATGCCATCTACTTAGATCGAAATCGAAATCTTGGCATACATACAAGATGCATAAGTCTTGTACTACATAATCTTAGAAAGATATGAGTCACTTAACGAACTATGAATGAAGTCTCATGGCTTGTATGTATAGACCCATAAGTCTAGCATACGTTTAAAAATAAGTGAACCTAAGATGTATGTAATGAAATGAAGTACCCCTAGAAGGGTTAAGTACGAGTGTAAAACACACTAAATGGCCAAGTGCATTGGCATACGATGAAATGATTATCATGTAATGAAATGATGAAACCCTAGAAGGGTTAAGTAAGAGTGTGAAACACACAAATGGCCAAGTGCATTGGCATATGATGGAATGAATATTCACGTAAAATGGGGTGTGTAATTATGAAGAGCAATTGTCCTAATGTTAATGAATGTGGTGACAACATGATATGAGGCTGATGTGAAAGAGGAGAACAATATCAAATGAGCCTAAGTAAATGTTACCAAAACGTACTCACTTATGAGAGTGTAATTTAAAAAAGAGACCATTCTCTATGAACACTCTAATGAAAGTATTGATATTAACACACTTAATACTAATGATGAGATGAGAAATCATCTATTGAGCTATGATGTCCTCATACTAGAAACTAGCTTCCATGACGTATGAGTTGAATGTAATGGAACTTTATACTGAGCACCGATAGACTAGCTATGAGAGGTGATGCCTTCTTTCGGGAAGGGCGGAGGTTCACGTAACTCTCATGAGATGAGACTGTCCGGCTTGCCGGGTATGGGTCTCCTTATATCTCCTGGTCTTCGAACCTATACTGCCAATATAGGGATCTGGCGGGGTTAAATTCCCATGTACGCTAGCATGTTTTGGTTCACCTTGGCCGGTGATCCCACCTCTTTTCGGTGTGAGGGAGACACTGGATTTCATGATGCTCACATGATCTATGTCGGTTAAAGTTAAAGTTCTCGATGAATGAATGAGGCCAGACACAAATGATGCACATAACGAAATGAATGATACCAAAGGTGTTAGGATAGGATAATAAAGAGGTGAGCTAGACTCAAGTAATAAAACTAGGTTATTCTTTATCATTGCACAGCAAACCCGATGAAAGTCTTAAACTACATCCTAGGTATAGCTGGTGTTCACACTAGCCTATGAACGAAATGAAATGAAGTACGTATGAATGAATGAAGCAGACTCTGTGTTTGCTAATGAACACTCCCTAGTTGAGGTCCCATATGTTGAGCCCTCATTTTGGAAAGTCTTAATGTCAAGTCCATAATTCGAAGGTCTCATGGCATATGAATGAATGTTATAAAAGATGTTATGTGTTATATGCTATATGATAGGTTCGAAGACCAGGAGATAAAAGGAGACCCATACCCGGCAAGCCGGACAGTCTCATCTCATGAGAGTTACGTGAACCTCTGCCCTTCCCGAAAGAAGGCATCACCGCTCATAGCTAGTCTATCGGTGCTCAGTATATAGTTCCATTACGTTCAACTCATACGTCGTGGAAGCTGGCTTCTAGTATGAGGACATCATAGCTCAATAGATGATTTCTCATCTCATCATTAGTATAAAGTGTGTTAATCTCAATACTTTCATTAGAGTGTTCATAGAGACTGGTCTCATCATTAACTTTACACTCTCATAGGTCAGTATGTTTTGGTAACATTTACTTAGGCTCATTTGAGATAGTTCTCATCTTTTACACTATCCCATATCATGTTGTCACCACATTCTTTACATTAGCACATTTACTCTTCATAATTTCTCACCCCATTTTACGTGAATGTTCATTTCATCATATGCCAATATATTTGGCCATTTGTGTGTTTCACACTCTTACATAACCCTTCTAGGGTTTCGTCATTTCATTACATAATAATCATTTCATCATATGCCAATGCACTAGGCCATTTAGTGTGTTTTACACTCATACCTAACCCTTCTGGGGTTACATCCTTTCATTACATACATCTTAGGTTCACTTCTTTAAAAAGTATGCTAGACTTATGAGTCTATACACACAAGCCATGAGGCTTCATTCATAATTCTTTAAGTAATTCATACATTCCTAAGATTATGTAGTACAAGACTTATGTATCTTGTATATAGGCCAAGATCTTGATTTTGATCTAAGTAGGTGGCATTATTCTTGGATATTTTGTTCACGTATGACTTATGTATCAATACGGAAGTTTGGGCAAGGAAACCCAAATTCGAATCACTTGGATAACATTTACATTTTTCATTGATTTTATTTTTAATCTCCATGACATTGGGACTCTAGATTGAACCCCAACATTAACATTGTATCTTTAGTTTTCTACTCGGTTTTCCTCTAAATTTGGCCGAAGGGTTGTTGGTTCGAACCCCCACAACCCCTTTTTATTTTTCCTTAAAGTCTTCTTGTCCCATTTCGCCTAAACCAAGCGGTTGTGGGATCAAACCCCCACAGCCTCTTTTAATTTTCTCTTTATTTCGCTGGGAAATTGGGAGGTTGTGGGTTCGAACCCCCCAGCCTCCTTATTTTAATTTAAATTCGCTAGGGGCTGTGAGGTTGTCGGTTCGAACCCCCACAACCTCCTATTTTTATTTTTAATTAAAACTCCCCTAGTCTAGGCGTTTGGCAGTAACGTTGTGGGATCGAGCCCCCACAGCCTCACTTTATTTTCTTATTTATTTCGTTCCTCTCCTTTCCAGCCTTGAGGTCGTGGGTTCGATTCCCACGCCTCACATCTTCTTTTTCTTAAATTTTCTCTTCTCTCATTCGTAGCCTGGAGGTCGTGGGTTCGATTCCCACGCCTCCCATTTATTTAATTAATTAATTATCCTCTTCTTTCTCTTCCACTAACCCGATTTGGAATCCCCAACCCCCTTTTTTCATTTTTTCTTTTCGCGAATTACAGTAGCCACACGGGTTCGATTCCCCTTAACTCCATTTCCCCCTTTTTACGTTTTTAGCATTCCTTCACATGTGAGGTCTTGGGTTCAATCCCCATTGACCTCACCTATTTTATTTTCAATTAAAAACCCATATTTTAACCTTCTTTTTGACCGAAACTAACGTACACCAAGCTGGAAATTTATTCATAGTTTTTAGCTTCCTTTCATCAACCTTTTCACGTTAGTTATTAGGGCATTTCATGAAACATTTAGTGCATTATTAGGTGTAGTTTTGTAGTTACATTAGCCAAGAGGTTTTCACTCAAAATCAATAATTTCAAACCCCATAAGAACATCACATTGTGTACAACTTTTGCACATAAAATACAAGGATTTAACATGCTATTTCACACCTCCAACAGTGAGTATATTCACTGCCATACTTTGCACACACACATCATTTTTTTTCGATCACACAGTTGTCATTTTCGTTATTTCACGTACATAAACATATTCACATTCAACACAAAAACATCATACATACCTAAATCTACCAGCAAACAAACCCAACCTACGAATCATTGGAAGCTAGTGACAGGGACATGCAACGGGGAACAACCCTAGTTTTCGGAGTGAATATCTTGAATCTTAAGGGGTCTCTTGGGAAAGGGACCAAGAGAGAAAAAACCCATACCTTAATTGATGTTCAAACGTTGAACTTGCTGCCCAAAACCCTCTCCAAAATCAGTCCAAGCCTCCTCAACGTCCACACCACTCGACGGACAACTTCTCTTTGCCTTAACATTTTTGATTAGCTTGCTCTCTTAGATTTTTTGTGAGTTCTTCAAATGTTAAGAACTTTTGTTATATTTTCTGTTCTTCACATTAATTGGCGGAGAGAACAAGAGAGTTTTGAACGTGAGGATGTGATAGATGGGAGAGAGTGAAACATGTGAAGTTGTTTAGGATTAGATGATGACTTAGTCAATTTAGGACTCTCCTTAATACTTAAAATCTGATTTAACTAATTATACATGAAAGGACCATTTTGCCCTTAAAAAATTAGATTTTAAATAATAAATAAATCACCAATTTGTTGCTTCCATTGGGGCTCGAACTCGGGTGGAGTGACCCTTGCGAAATGGGTCATTTCGGGTTGACCCTACCCTATCCGGCTCTTTTATTAATTTAATTAATTAATTAATTAATTCCTTAGGGTAATTACAATATGACCCTTGGCTTGGAAAAGACCATATTACCCCTGGACCCTCAAAACTTAAGATTTCTTCTTTTTAAGTCCGATAAGGACTCCTTCGATTAAACCTTCGTTTTCGAGAGCCCTACATGGTTGGTTCCAACCTTTCCAAGCTCAACTAACTCCCCAAGTTAGTTGGCTTGGCCGTAGTAAGGGTTCCGAGGTCTGGTTCTACGCGTATCAATCCGTGTAAAGCTTGGTCTAATCGTAAGCATTCTTGACACCTTAAGCATTTATCTTATTCATTTTTAGGGTTGTTACATTATCCCCCCTTAGGAACATTTGTCCCCGAATGACACTACCATTACATATCGTAATACTAGTCAGATCATAACATAATCACTATGCACAGTCAAGCAATAGCAACAAAATACGTAGAGATAAGGAAACTTAGACTTAAGAGTAGGAAGTCTAACCTCAAGAGCTGAAAAGATGAGGGTAGCGGGATCTCATGTCGGCCTCAGCCCACACGTAGCACCCTCAACAAGATGATTTCTCCACAATACCTTCAGTGTGGCAATCTCCTTGTTCCTCAGCCGCTTGACCTGTCTGTCTAAGATCTCAACAGGTACCTTCTCATAAGACAAGTCTTCATCAACCCCCAAATATTCCACAAGTAGAATCGATGCTGGATCACCTAGGCACTTCTTCAACATAGAAACATGAAAGACTGGATGAACAGAAGCTAGATCCGCAGGTAATGCTAACTCATAGGCCACCTTACCCACGCGCTGTAGGATCTCATATGGCCCAACATACCTCGGACTCAGCTTCCCCTTCTTGCCAAATCTCATCACCCCCTTCATAGGTGATATCTTAAGATAGACCTGGTCACCAACATCAAACTCTAAGGGCCATTTTGTGTTATCTGCATATGACTTCTGCCGACTGTAAGCAGTAGCCAACCTGTCCCTAATCAATCTGACCTTCCCTAAGGCCTCATGAATGATCTCTGGATCCAAAATGGATGACTCTCCAACCTCGAACCACCCAACTAGAGATCTATACCTCCTACCATACAGTTCCTCAAACGGTGCCATCCCAATGCTGGAGTTATAGCTATTATTATACGAGAACTCTATCAATGGCAGATGGTCATCCCAGCTACCTCAGAAGTCAATCACACACGCTCTGAACATGTCCTCCAATGTCTGAATGGTGCGCTCTGCCTGCCCATCTGTCTGAGGATGAAAGGCAGTGCTAAGCTTTACCTGCGTTCCCAAGCTCTTCTAGAAAGATCTCCAGAAATGTGAAGTAAACTGAGGTCCTCTATCTGAAATAATAGACAAAGGAATCCCGTGCCATCTCACAATCTCATCAATGTAGAGTCTCGCATAATCCTCGGCTCTGTAAGTAGACTTCACAGGGATAAATTGGGCAGACTTAGTAAATCTGTCCATAATAACCCATATGGAGTCATGCTGCCTCCTAGTCCTCGGAAGACCAACCACGAAGTCCATATTAATGGCCTCCCACTTCCAAGTCGGAACCTCAATAATCTGAGTCAGACCACCAGGCTTAAGATGCTCTGCCTTAACCTGCTGACAATTAGGACACTTGGCCACATATTCTGCAATGTCCTTCTTCATGCCATCCCACCACTAAATCTGCTTAAGATCATGATACATCTTGGTGGAACCTAGATGTATGGAATATCTGGAACCATGGGCCTCTGCAACAATCCTGGTCTACAAATCATCCACATCTGGTACACACAGCCTGTCCTGATACCTAAGTAAGCCATCACCTCCCAAAGCAAAAGACTCATTCATCTTTATCAACACTGAGTCCTTCAGCTCCATCAACAAAGGACCTAGATGCTGACCCTGTTTGACTTCAACTACCAAGGATGATTCAGAACTAGGATAAACTGAAACACCCCCACTAGTAGAGTCAACCAATCGCACACCCAGTCTGGTCGGTCTGTGTACATCTTTCACCAACTCCTTCTTCTCATCTTCCACGTGGGATGTACTTCCCATGCTCATCCTGCTCAAAGCATCAGCTACAACATTAGCCTTACCTGGATGGTAGTGAACATTCATGTCATAATCCTTCAACAACTCCAACCATCTCCGCTGTCGTAGATTTAACTCCTTCTGTGTGAACAGGTACTGGAGACTCTTGTGGTCTGTGAATACATCCACATGCACTCCATACAAGTAGTGCCTCCACAGCTTCAGTGCAAACACCACACCTGCCAACTCATGGTCATGAGTGGGATACTTTTTCTCATGAACCTTGAGCTGTCTGGACGCATAGGCTATCACCTTACCAACCTGCATAAGAACACAACCCAAACCAACCCTAGATGCATCATAATAAACAGTGTAATTCTCACCACACTTAGGCAAAGTAAGCACCGGGGTTGAAGTGAGTCTGTCCTTGAGCTCCTGGAAACTCCTCTCACAAGTCTCCGTCCACTCAAACTTGGCTTTCTTCTTAGTCAAAGCTGTCAATGGGGCAACAATGGAAGAAAAGCCATCCACAAACCTACGGTAGTTACCAGCCAATCCCGAAAAGCTACGGATGTCAGTGGGAGTAAGAGGCTTTGGCCAGTTCTTCACAGCCTCAGTCTTCCTGGGATCCACCTCCATGCCCTGATCGGATACAACATGACCCAGGAAGGTCACTAATCTAAGCCAAAATTCACACTTGTTGAATTTGGCATACAACTGATGTTGTCTAAGTACCTGCATGGTTAGTCTCAAATGTTGTTCATGCTCTTCCTTGGTCCTAGAGTAGATGAGAATGTCATCAATGAATACTATGACAAAAGAGTCAAGGTATTCACGGAAGACTCGGTTCATGAGGTCCATAAATGTACCAGGTACATTCGTAAGACCAAATGACATGACTAAGAACTCATAGTGACCATAACGGGTACAAAAGGCTGTCTTTGGGATATCTCCATCCCTAACCCTAAGGTGGTGATACCCTGAAAGAAGATCAATCTTAGAGAAGAAACTAGACCCTTGGAGCTGATCAAACAAATCATCTATTCTGGGATTCTTTATAGTGACTTTGTTGAGCTGCCCATAATCGATACACATTCTAAGGGTTCCATCTTTTTTTTCCACAAACAACACTGAAGCGCCCCAAGGGGATATGCTCGGCTGAATGAAACCCTTATCAGTGAGATCTTTTAACTATAGCTTCAACTCTTTGAGTTCAGCTGGAGCCATTCTGTAAGGAGGAATTGAAATTGGTTTAGTATCGGGTTCTAAGTCGATACCAAAATCAATCTCTCGAGGGGGAGGGACTCCAGGCAAATCATCAGGAAATACATCTAGGAACTCATTCACTACAGGCACTGAGTCTATGGAAGGAATGTCATGATCTAAATCATTAATACTCACAAGATGACACAACAACCCCTTGGACATCATTTTATTGGCCTTAAGGTTAGAAATCAAAAGGTTAGGACGACTCGAGTTGGACCCCTCCCAGACTAGCTCCTCTTCATTAGGGAAACGAAATCTCACCACTCTACTACGACAATCCAACCAAGCATAACAACTATGAAGCCAGTCCATGCCAAGAATAACATCAAAATCATGCATGGGTAACTCAACCAAGTCTGCACACATAGTCTTACCACTTATCACTATTGGGCAATCCTTGTATACTCTATCAGTTCTTACATTTTCTCCTAAAGGTGTACTAACCACTATAGGATCATGCAGAACTTCAGGCAATATCTCAAAAGTGAGAGCAAGCAAAGGAGTTATAAAGGAAAGCGTAGAGCCTGGATCAAGTAGAGCATAAACAAAAGTTGAGAATACTTGCAGCATACTTGTGACCACATCAGCGGACTTCTCCTGCTCATCCCTGCCCTTCAAGCATAGAACATGTTCCTCTTAGGAGGCTCGGCTCTGCTGCACCCTGTGGGTTAGGCCTAGGCTGAGCATTACCTCCAGCCTCACCTCTGTTCTGTGGGCAGTCTCTAACCATGTGCCCACTCTTACCGCAACCGAAGCAGGCATTAGTGCCCTGTCTGCACTCTCCACTGTGAGCTCGGCCACACTTAGCACAGTTCTTCTTAGGTCGCTGCATCTCACCTCTATTGCCCCTCTTGGGCTCATGTCTGCCTCCTCTAGGTGCTGTACTCCTCTGAGAGTTAGAGTTTCCAGAACTCTGTTGCCCCTTCTTGAACCTGGGCTGCTGACGGACGCCAAAATTGTTTTTGTGGCCTCCATGGCTGGGACCTGCCTGATCTTGAGGCTTGAGCCTTCTAGCATCACGAATACCCCTCTTTTTGCGGCTGTCCTCTACCTGCTGGACATGCACCATCAACCTGGAGAGGTCCATATTATCATGGAGCATTGCAGACCGACACTCCTCCTCCATATCTCTATTGATTCCTGTGAGGAACCTGCTCATCTCATCCCTGCTATTAGACACAAGGGAAGTAGCATACCTGGATAATTTAACAAACTTCAGTACTCATCTCATCCTTGCTGTTAGATACTAAGGAAAGTAGCATACCCGGATAGTTTAACAAATTGCAGAGAATACTCTCTGACTGTCATAGATCCCTGCTTAAGGTTGATAAACTTCTCAACCTTGGCTTCCCTCACTTCTCTGGGAATGAATCTCTCCAGAAAGGCTGTCTTAAACAACTCCCAAGTGACTGGAACTCCGCCCAAAGCTCGGCTATCCTGCCACATCTTGCACCAAGTCTGTGTAAAATCCTTGAGCTGATAGGAAGCCAGCTCAGCCTTCTCTGTATTTGTGGCCCCCAAAGCCACCAAAATCTTATGCACCTCGTCCACAAACTCCTGGGGATCATCTGAAGTCTTGGACCATGTGAAAATAGAAGGATTCATCCTGGTAAAGTCTGTTAGCCTGTCAGCCATGCTACGAACCGGTGGGTTCTCCCTCTGAACATCTTGCCGATTGACCTGGGCAGTCATAGCCTTGGCCTGCATAGTAATGGCCTGTGCCATCTGGGCCAGAGATGCCCTCACCTCAGCATCAGTCAACCCAGCTGGGTTAACTGGCATATCCATTCCTTCAGTTGGAGCCTGGGGTGGAACCTGATTATTCCCAGCAGCTGCTCCTCCTCTCCTCTGACCAACATTCCTCCTAGTATTCATTCTCTGAAAACAACAAGAATTGATGTTAGACACGCTCATAACACCAAGAAATTAGACATTAGGAAAAGCACGATAAGATCAGAAGAAGGGAAATTTTCCTACGCATCATGCAGTCTCTAATTCAGGATAGTGGTGCACTTCACTACCATAACTTAGAAACTACTCAATGTGGTTGATGTGAACTCATTATTCTAGGAACTTAACCTAGTGCTCTGATACCAACTTTGTCACGATCGGAATCTAGACCCCAGACGAGACCGGCGTCGTTGACCTCTCAAAGGTCGCAGACAAGCCTACATACATCATTCTTACTTCGTTTAGGTTAATTTTAACGGAAAATTTGAAACTTTTTATTTCTTAACATACTTATTAAACATTCTCATTAATACATAATTGTTCACCATCAACCATCTAATATCAAGATTATCAAATGAAAGAAATAGTCTAACATAGTAATAAAGATGTACTTACAAAAATGGCACCAATACAATGTCTGAATAAAACAGGAAAGAAACGCTAGTGGAACATGCTCCACTAGCTCAACTCTAAAACTAAGCTAGAATATAAAACAGTATAGTTGTATAGGATTAGTACAGACTTGTCCTAAGTATGGGTATATTCAAGCACACACCAAGGACATGCATGAGAAAGAACAGCTCTTTCCTAACAACATGATTTTTGGAAGTCAAGTCAGTGGACTTGCCAAATTGGGATTAGGAAAGTCAGTGAGCTTTCCAAATTTGGATTAGGAAAGTCAGTGAACTTTCCAAATCTGGATTAGGAAAGTCATGCCATGAGAGTAACAGGCATCATCATAAATACCATATTGCACACAGCACATAACATCTTACACATAGCACATATCATATAGCATACAACACATAACATCTTTTATAACATTCATTCATATGCCATGAGACCTTGGAATCATGGACTTGACATTAAGACTTTCCAAAATGAGGGCTCAACATATGGGACCTCAACTAGGGAGTCTTTATTAGCAAACACAGAGTCTGCTTCATTCATTCATACGTACTTCATTTCATTTCATTCATAGGCCAGTGTAAACACCAGCTATACCTAGGGTGTGTTTAAGACTTTCATCCGGTTTGCTGTGCAATGATCAAGAATAACCTAGTGTTATTACCTAAGTCTAGATCACCTCTTGATTATCCTATCCTAATACCTTTGATATCATTCATTTCATATGTGCTTCATTTGAGGCTGGCCTCATTCATTCATTGGGAAATTTAACTTTAACCGACATAGATCATGTGAGCATCATGAAATCCAGTGTCTCCCCCACACCGAAAAGAGGTGGAATCACCGGCCAAAGTGACCCAAAACATGCTAGCGTACATGGGAATTTAACCCCGCCAGATCCCTATATTGGCAGTATAGGTTTGAAGACCATGAGATAAAAGGAGACCCATACCCGGCAAGCCGGACAGTCTCATCTCATGAGAGTTACGTGAACCTCCGCCCTTCCCAAAAGAAGGCATTATCGCTCATAGCTAGTCTATCGGTGCTCAGTATAAAGTTCCATTACATTCAACTCATACGTCGTGGAAGTTGGCTTCTAGTATGAGGACATCATAGCTCAATAGATGATTTCTCATCTCATTATTAGTATTAAGTGTGTTGATCTCAAGACTTTCATTAGAGTGTGCATAGAGACTGATCTCTTCATTAACTTTACACTCTCATAGGTGAGTACGTTTTGGTAACATTTACTTAGGCTCATTTGAGATTGTTCTCATCTTTTTCATTAGCCTCATGTCATGTTGTCACCACATTCATTAACATTAGCACATTTACTCTTCATAATTACTCACCCCATTTTACGTGAATGTTCATTTCATCATATGCCAATATATTTGGCCATTTGTGTGTTTCACACTCTTACTTAACCCTTCTAGGGTTTCGTCATTTCATTACATAATAATCATTTCATCGTATGACAATGCACTAGGTCATTTAGTGTGTTTTACACTCATACTTAACCCTTCTGGGGTTACATTCTTTCATTACATACATCTTAGGTTCACTTCATTAAAAGTATGCTAGACTTATGAGTCTATACACACAAGCCATGAGGCTTTATTCATAATTCGTTAAGTAATTCATACATTCCTAAGATTATGTAGTACAAGACTTATGTATCTTGTATATATGCCAAGATCTTGATTTTGATCTAAGTAGGTGGCATTATTCTTGGATATTTTGTTCACGTATGACTTATGTATTAATACGGAATTTTGGGCAAGGAAACCCAAGTTCGAATCACTTGGATAACATTTACATTTTTCATTGATTTTATTTTTAATCTCCATGACATTGGGACTCTAGATTCAACCCCAACATTAACATTGTATCTTTAGTTTTCTACTCGGTTTTCTCTAAATTTGGCCAAAGGGTTGTGGGTTCAAACCCCCACAACCCCTTTTTATTTTTCCTTAAAGTCTTCTTGTCCCATTTCGCCTAAACCAAGAGGTTGTGGGATCAAACCCCCACAGCCTCTTTTAATTTGCTCTTTACTTCGCTGGGAAATTGGGAGGTTTTGGGTTCGAACCCCCACAACCTCCTTATTTTAATTTAAATTCGCTAGGGGCTGTGAGGTTGTGGGTTCGAACCCCCACAGCCTCCTATTTTTATTTTTAATTAAAACTCCCCTAGGCTAGGCGTTTGGCAGTGAGGTTGTGGGATCGAGCCCACACAGCCTCACTTTATTTTCTTATTTATTTCGCTCCTCTCCTTTCCAGCCTTGAGGTCGTGGGTTCGATTCCCACGCCTCACATCTTTTTTTTCTTAAATTTTATCTTCTCTCATTCGCAGCCTGGAGGTCGTGGGTTCGATTCCCACGCCTCCCATTTATTTAATTAATTAATCATCCTCTCCTTTCTCTTCCACTAACCCGATTTCGAATCCCCCAGACGCCTTTTTTCATTTCTTCTTTTCGCGAATTACAGTAGCCACACGGGTTCGATTCCCCTTAACCCCATATCCCCCTTTTTACGTTTTTAGCATTCCTTCTTATGTGAGGTCTTGGGTTCAATCCCCATTGACCTCACCTATTTTATTTTCAATGAAAAACCCATATTTTAACCTTCTTTTTGACCGAAACTAACGTACACCAAGCTGGAAATTTATTCATAGTTTTTAGCTTCCTTTCATCAACCTTTTCACGTTAGTTCTTAGGGTATTTCATGAAACATTTAGTGCATTATTAGGTGTAGTATAGTAGTTACATTAGCCAAGAGTTTTTCACTCATAATCAATAATTTCAAACCCCATAAGAACATCACATTGTGTACAACTTTTGCACATAAAATACAAGGATTAAACATGCTATTTCACACCTCCAACAGTGAGTATATTCACTGCCATACTTTACACACACACATCATTTTTTTTATCATACATTGGTTGTCATTTTCGTTATTTCACGTACATAAACATATTCACATTCAACACAAAAACATCACACATACCTAAATCTACCAGCAAACAAACCCAACCTACGAATCATTGGGAGCTAGTGACAGGGACATGCAACGGGGAACAACCCTAGTTTTCGGAGTGAATATCTTGAATCTTAAGGGGTCTATTGGGAAAGGGACCAAGAGATAAGAAACCCATACCTTAATTGATGTTCAAACGTTGAACTTGCTGCCCAAAACCCTCTGCAAAATTAGTCTAAGCCTCCTCAACGTCCACACCATTCGACGGACTTCTCTTTGCCTTAATGTTTTTTATTAGCTTGCTTTCTTAGATTTTTTTGTGAGTTCTTCAAGTGTGAAGAACTTTTGTTATATTTTTTATTCTTCACGTTAATTGGCAGAGAGAACAAGAGAGTTTTGAACGTGAGGATGTGATAGACGTGAGAGAGTCAAACGTGTGAAGTTGTTTAGGATTAGATGATGACTTAGTCAATTTAGGACTCTCATTAATACTTAAAATCTGATTTAACTAATTATACATGAAAGGACCATTTTGCCCTTAAAATCAGATTTTAAATAATAAATAAATCACCAATTTGTTGCTTCCATTGGGGCTCGAACTCGGGTGGCTTGGCCGTAGTAAGGGTTCTGAGGTCTGGTTCTACGGGTATCAATCCGTGTGAACCTTGGTCTAATCGCAAGCATTCTTGACACCTTAAACATTTATCTTATTCATTTTTAGGGTTGTTACACTTTTTGAGAGACTGTGATAGGGTAATTTCTGTATACCCGTCTAGCTATAATTGGGTCACCGACTGGAGTAGATACTAAGAAAGGTTCTGAGATAGTTTCTGGATTGACATTGAATTGGACTGCTATGTAAAGAGTTACAAAAGAAAGAGTAGCCCCTGGATCTAACAATGCGTAAACATCAAGGTCAAAGACTCATAACGTACTAGTGACTACATCAGGAGAACCTTCCTGATCTTGGCAATCCTGAAGAGCATACAGCCTGTTCTGGCGCTGACCGCCACCTGTACCAGATGAGTTACCCTGCTGAGTCGGACAATTTGCTGGTGCTGATGAAGTTGTAGAGTGAGCTCTACCATTACCACCTCATTGACCCTGTCTAGAAGGACAACCCCTCAACCTATGACCAGACTGACTGCACCCAAAACATCCTTCTTTTCCTACAAGACACTCGCCCGTATGGTACTTACAACACTTAGGACAAGTGGGGTAAGTCTTGGTGCCTGAAAAACTTCCGTGAGACTTAGAGCCTGATGCTCTACCCTTCTGGTCATACTTGTTCTTGAAGGATGGAACACTAGCTGATGAAGGGGCTGGAGCTGAAAACTTATGCTGACCCTGAGAGCGATTTCCACCACCCGATTTCTGCTAAGAATAGTCATAGTTTCCAGTCCTAGCCTTCTTATTCTCTTTGGCCTGTTCTCTAAGCTTATCACCCTCAACCTGCTGAGCATGAGTCATAAGCCTAGAGATGTTCATATCTCCCAGTAACATAGCATTTTTGCACTCTATCTTCACCAAATCTAACACTCCATACAAGAACTTATTCATATGAGCCCTGGAGTCAGCAACCATGTGAGGAGCACACCTGGAGAGTTGGTTAAACTTCAGCCCATACTCTTGGACCGTCATGTTTCCCTGCCTCAAGTTCATGACTTCTTGAGCCTTTGATTCTCTCAACTATATTGGGAAAAACCTGTCAAAAAAAGACTCACTAAAACAATCCCAAGTGATAGGAGGTGCATTTGCACCCCTATTCTCCTTCCACTAAGTGTACCAGATATGAGCAATATCCTTCAACTGTTATTATGCCAACTCAACGCAATCATTCCCAATGACTTGCATTACCTCAAATCTTCTTGATCTCATCTGAGAAATTCTGAGGATCCTTAAGTCTGTGATCATAAGAACTCAGGCGGATTCATTCTAACAAAGTCACGGACCTTTGCTGCTGCTGATCCACCATTTTCATTCACACGAGCATGAACCCGATTGTTCTGGTGGGTCATGCTCAGAGCCAACATCTGTATGGCATTCCTGAACTCAGCATTGGATACTTCTTGATCTCGGACTGAAGGAGCTGCGTTTGTATTCCTGGCATTCGCATTCCTAGCATTAGCTCTACGAGGAGGCATGATCTAAAACGTAGAACGTTAAGTTAGAATAGGATTAGATCATACGTTACGCACGATAAGATTAACAACAAAGTGAAGTTTTCCTAAAACACTTCATAGCCTCCCTCTCATTAGATGTGGTGCACTTCACACCCATGAAAAGGACTCTACTTAGTGCGGCTTTTCAAACATCCTATGACACTTAAACCTAGTGCTCTGATATTAAGTTTGTCACGCCGCGAGCTACCCCGAGATGCGGACATGGAACCTAAGACCACAAGTGATCCCAAGCTAACCGTGTTGGTATGATCATGAGCATACAAAAGAATAATAAACTGTTGCGGAAGCTAAATCATACTCAAAATAAAAAGATGGGGAATACCTATATACTAAATCTGAGATATATGAAAAATAATGAGTTTAATACAAAGAAAATATCAACTCAACGCTTAGTTGAAACTAACTATGTCTGAAATAAGCCTCTATACTGGACTAGAAATACTGGGACAAGCCCCAGCTAAATCTAGCAAAAACTGAAACTAAATGACTAAAAGACTGAAATGAGACTAAAAACTATTGTCCTCAGAGAATGAGGACTCACCACTGAATCTGCTGAACTGGAGATTGGAAATCGATCTAAGCGTGATCTGGATGCTGAGAACCTGAACCTACATCACGACAAAATGTAGCGCACGTATGCGTCAGTACTTGAAGGTACTAAGCATGTAGGATAGAGTAAAGCTGAAAAAAAACATAACTGAACAAGCACAAAAACAAGTATAATAATCGACGGACCAACCGACGGGGCATCGGTCAATCGATGGACCGTCGGTCCTGGCAGTCGATAGGTCCGGCAGCAACTTTCCCAGGGCTCTTTTGGACCTTTCCCACTTCGTTTAAATCCTAAGTTACGTCGTTTTGACCCTAAATCATCATATTTTAGTCAGTTTAAACCTAGAAACATAATTAAAACATATCTAAGTCAAATCATTAAATCAAAACTTAGAAAATTAGAAGCAAGAGAGGAGAAAAAGCTCAAGAACCCTAGTTCAAGAATGCAACAAGTTCCAGCAGTTCCAGCCCCAAAACCTAAGTATTTTTCCGTGGACTTCATCACCAGGTATGTGGGATTTCACTAGTGGGTTCCTTTCACCCATTGGGTCCCTAGTTTTCAGTCAGTTCTTGATTCTCTTTTCATGATAAAACCTAGGGTTTCTAGAACTTTGATAGAACTTCATGAATTAGTTAAATATATGTTCCAAATCAGACTATCATGTTATTACCCAGATTATCGCATGAATTTCAGAACCTTAGCTTTGTATTTCTTTAGTTCTTGAATTACACATGCTAGGTAAGATATTTCAGTTACTTCAAATATACATGCTTCAGTTTTTAATGCATCATTACCAGATTAAATATTGCATTCTTAATTTGCATGTTCAATTTCGAGATATCCAGTATTTACAGCAACTCGAACATAATTAGTTAATTTACATAATTCATTGGGAGTAGCATAATACCGAGTTGGACTAGGGTTTAGCGTACCCAATAGTCCCAGAACTACTAGCCAAGTAGGTTGTAAGTCCCCTTTGTGGGCAATCAGTTTAGTGATCATGCCAGCATGCCTTTATACCAAATTGGGTCCTCTTGATGGGGTGTATACATCGGACTCCACATTTAGCTCATGTGGTTTTATTATCGGTTATTAGTAACTCCCACAGATCAGTCAGACTCTCTGCATTGACCATTTATCAGTATACTCATTATTCAGTTTCAGCATGTTATAAATTGGTCATTGCATTCAGTTAGCTCAGAAATTCAGTTTATCATGTCAGATTATTATACTTGCTTTTGTGCTTGTTCATTTATGTTTTATTACAGCTTTATTCTATCCTACATGCTTAGTACCTTCCAAGTACTGACGCATACGTGCGCTACATCTTCTCGTGATGTAGGTTCAGGTTCTCAGCATCCAGATCACGCATAGATCGATTTCCGATCTCCAGTTCAGCAGATTCAGTGGTGAGTCCTCATTATCCGAGGACAACAGTCATGAGTGTCATTTCAGTCTTTAGTCATTTAGTTTTAGTTTTTGCTAGATTTAGCTGGGGCTTGTCCCAGTATTTCTAGTCCAGTTTAGAGGCTTATTTCAGACATAGTTAGTTTCATTTTAGCGTTGAGTTGATATTTTCTTTGTATTAAACTCATCATTTTTCATATATCTCAGTTTTAGTATATGGGTATTCCCCATCTTTTCATTTCAAGTATGATTTAGCTTCCGCAATAGTTTATTATTCTTTAGAATGTTCATGATCATGCCAGCAAGGTTAGCTTGGGATCACTTGTGGTCCTAGGTTTCGTGTCCGCGTCTCAGGGGCAGCTCGGGGCATGACAAAACTTTGTATCAGAGCACTAGGTTTAAGAGTCCTAGGATGTCTGAAAAGCCGCACTAAGTAGAGTCCGTTTCATGGGTGTGAAGTGCACCACATCTAATGAGAGGGAGGCTATGAAGTGTTTTAGGAAAATTTCACTTTCTTTTTACTCTTATCGTGCGTAAGGTATGATCTTATTCCAATCAAACTTGATGTTCTACGTTTCAGATCATGCCTTCTCGTAGAGCTTAGGCATGGAATACTAATGCACGCAATGCTAACGTAGTTCCTCTAGTACCAGACAAAGAAGTTCTAATACAGAGTTTCAGAACGCCAATTCAGATTTTGGCTCAGAGTATAACCAACCAGAACAATCAACAGGTTCTAGTTCCTACTAATAGAAATGACCGATTAGTGGCATCCAGAGTTTGTAATTTTGTTAGGATGGATCCGCCTAAGTTTTTAGGGTCACAAGCTGGTAAGGACCTATGAAATTCATTGATGAGGTCAAGAAAATATTTGGTGTGATGCGAGTAACTAATAGTGATAGGTGAACTTGGCATTCTTCCATCTTAAGGATGTGACTCACATATGGTTCGCTTAGTGGAAAGACAACAGAGACGACTTTGTCTTTTACAACTCACTATAGCAGTCCAGATCAGTGTCAATCCAGAAACTCTCACAGAACCTTTCTCAGTCTCTGTAACATTTTGAAATCCCAAGGTTATGTGATAAGACTTAAATAGGCTCTTTAACATCTAAACCAGTGTTCCTAGCCAAATTAAGCATGTATAGTAGTCTTTGAAGTGGTGTTAGAACCAAAACGTTCATAACATCCGGTAAGTTGGTTCATAAGAGGGCTAGAGTGTCCTTTTTGTTTAACCAAGTTAAAGAGTCGGAATGTGGAAAAAGATTGTAAAAATAGGTGTATCATATAGTGTGGGATGGTTTCATGTTGTAAAACACAGGGTACGACTCCCCGAGGACCAACCAAGGACCCTCGAGGAGGACCCTTGAAACAGTAGGCCACGACGTACCCCATGACGGGGCATCTCAGGCGCGACGGGGCATCGACCAACGTTACGGATGTGCAGGACGGAGGGGGAGGTTGTCCGTCACGCCCACGACAGCCCGTCGTCGGAGAGCCGTCGGGGAGGGGCTGTGATACTTACAGAAGATTGTTTTAAGTTTGATTAATTCATTAAAGTGTCTTAGGGGTAATTATGGGTTTAAGGGGAGACTAATTAAGTGAATTAAGACCCCACTATAAATGCGTCAACCCTCATTAGTCTAATCATTCTCTCAAAACAAAACTCTCTTCCTTCTCTCTACTTTCTCTCTCTATTGGAAGACTCCATTGGAGAACAACTTGGGGAGATCATTGGGGGCTGATTTAGCACGAGATCCACCATCAAAATGTCATCAAACTTTAAGGTATGGGATCTAATTCACCTTTGAGAATCTTTCCTCAAAGGGCTCCTTCAAAGATTTTCCAAAGAGTTGAGTTTCTTATGGGTTTTGATCCAATTTCGAATTTGATCATATGAATTGAGTTAATTATGTATTCTTTGGGTTAGAATGAAAAGATTACCATGTATTGTAACTTGATTATGATGAATTGAGGTAGTTTGGTCTAGATTGTGAGTGATGACCCCTAACCCTTAACCCTAGGTATGAAATTGATATGGATTTGGTTGGATTTGATGCAATTGATCTCATTATTAGTTAAATGGTCTTTAATGATTGTTATTGCATTGATTATGAACCTATTGTAATGAATTGAAGTTCTTCATGCATATGTTCTTGAGTATTGAATCTAGGTTAAGAAGATACACTTGATATCATGTTACTAAGCTTTGACGTAGTATTGCTTCATGGTATAGTGCTTCTCCTAAATTAGTTCTTATGATTTATTGTTGAATTACATTGATGTGATGACCCAAGATTGGTTGATGTATGGGTTGATGGTAAGGCCCTTTATTGATGAACTATGGAGGAGTATTGGTAAGTCTTGATAATCCTAGCCTTTACTTCAAATTGTGGTTAATTGTCATCAAGTGATAATGTTGTGTTGAAGTATACCTTGATTGAGGTGATAGGTTAATATGATAAATGAATTGAAATGCTTAGGTTGGTTGTGAGGTTGCCTAGGCGTAATGTAATATAGGAAGTTGTTATGTGAAGATGTGCCCTATTATGATTATGAATATACAAGGGCTTGACCCTACTATCTAACTAGGTTGAGATGGTTAATAAATTTTAAAGACTTTTCTACAAAGGGGAACTTAGCTTAGCACCGAGCGAACTTGACATTGAGAGGTGTTGACTTTTCTTAGAGGAATATTCACCATTTGTTCTTTATAGAGTGATGACTTCCCTTAGAGGAATACTCACCTATGGACCTACATGGAGTGTTGACTTTTCTTGAGAAATATTCACTCATGAATTCTTATGAGGTGAGGACCCATTAGCGAATGGTATATAGAGGGAATACCTATCTCTTAGTTCTTGAACTATGTTACCACCATAGGATACTAGCTAGTGGATCCACCTATATAGCTACGTTTATGTTAGGTTCTACCTTGGCCGGTAGACCACCTTCCATCGGTGTAAGGTTTCATGACACCGGATTCCACACTCGCTCAGGTGGTCTATATCGGTTAAGGCAAGTGTTCCCTAAACTAAAATGAATGAATAAGATATAGACTAATCAAAATAACTTGAGAGGTTGGCTATAGCTTAGGTAGGGGTATGGGACTCTACCTACGCCTTGCACTAGTTTGCCTTGATAGGAGCTTTGAGAGGTCAATATTATGAGTGTAAAGAGATGGTATAGTATGAATGAATTTATAGGTTGAATAACTTGCTTATGAGTATAATGTTGTTGTCTTTGCTTGAAGAAGAAGGTTCTATGACATGGAGGAGTATGTTGGGTATGGCTAAATGCTAATTATAGTCTTGGTAGGTTACTTGATTAAGTAGGAGACATGGTAATTTTACTTGATCATCGTACTTGTGACTTATGAAGGTTATCATTAGTATGCTTTACTTTGCTATGTTTCACTTGTATATATGTCTTATCATGTTATTCATAAATGTCCCTTTTTAAGTATATATGATTGGTAATTGTATATGTGATTCCATACTTAGTACATGTGGAGTACTAACCCCATTACTTTCCCTTTTCCCAAACATTTTAGGTTCGGGTCGTTGACTTGCTTCTAATTGCCGTGAAGGAAGACTGGGATATCTTACCATCCAAGTGGTAGGTCCTCACTCTCCCGAGGATGTTGCTGACATATCATTTCTATGTTGTTTAGGTATCCTAATTGTGTAATTGACTCTATTATTTGTTTGAGACGATATAGTGTATAGCCTATATGTGGCTCCTTGTATTGATGTAGGGCTATGTCCAAGACTTATTGTATTCGGTAGATGGTTATGAGATGAGACGGCTTTTATGACTCTTATTTTCTGAATATATAAGTGTATGAAATAAAAGTAGAAGACTAAGTAATCTTCATATATGAACAAGTTTATGTATACTTGATATAAATATGGTTATGTGTATGTAGACGTCTATGTAAACCTCCGAGTAGTTTTACATAAAAAGTTTTTAATTCTTACTGATTTTTAGTCGATGAATGCTATGACGAAGCTGAGGGGTTTGTCTTAGTCCTCTGAGAGGACGACGACGTCGGTTACGTCTAGGGGGTAAACCCGGATGTGACAAACTTGGTATCAGAGCATGAGGTTGAATATCCTTGATGTTAACGTCTCTCTCTCAACCACGTTATCTAGGTTTGTATTCATAATTGTAAAGCGCGCCACACTTATGAATAGGAACTTATTTGATGCTTAGGAATTACTCTCATTTTTGGAAATCTATATCGTGACTCTAGAATGTACGTCGTATATGCTTTAACCTAAACCTTGTGTTTTGGTTATAGGAGATGAATACTAGAAGTAATGCGGCCAGAAGACTTGAGAAGGAGATTGCTGCTGCGGGAATTCCTCCCCGTGATGATCCAGATCCTCCTCTGGAAGAGATTGCTGTTGATGATCAGGCTCCTAATGACCCTCCACCTATGACAGAGGCTCAGATGAGGGCTATTATTGCTCAAATGGCTCAAGCCATGACTACTCAAGCCAAGCCGTAACGGTGCAAGCCCAAGCCATGACTGCCCAAGCTAATAGGGATTTGGCACCTAGAGTTCATGAGCAAACTATGGCTTCCCGACTTAGGGATTTCACTCGAATGAATCCTCCTATCTTCTATGGGTCTAAGGTTGATGAAGACCCTCAACAATTCATTGATGAGGTTTATAAGATTTTGTGTGCTATGGGTTTGTCTTCTAGTGAGAATGCCGAGTTGGCCTCATACCAACTCAAGGATGTGGCTCAGACATGGCATGTGCAATGGAAGGACAACAGGCCACTTCAAAGTGGACCAGTGACCTAGGAGTTGTTCAAAAGGGCTTTCCTTGATCGGTTCTTCCCTAGGGAGATGAGAGAAACTAAGGTGGTGGAATTCATCAATCTCCGCCAAGGAGTGATGAGTGTTCATGAGTACTCTTTGAAGTTTATTCAATTGGCCAAATATGCTCCTTCCTTGGTCTCCGATCCTAGAGACGAGATGAGTCGATTCGTGACAGGAGCATCGGATGACTTGCAAGAGGAGTGTCAATCGACTATGCTACATGATAATATGAATATTGGTCGTCTCATGGTGCATGCAAAAAGGGTTGAGGAGGCTAGAGCAAAAAGGAAGGATAAGGATAAAGACTCAAGAAGAACAAGGTATTTCGAGAGTGAAACTACTAAAGATAGGTTTGGAATTCGAGACAATCCTAGATTCAAGAAGAGGTTCTCAAACCACGTTCAATCCAAATTTCCCAAGACTAGGGATTCTAAAGCCCCTAGACCAAAAGTTGTTAAGGAAAAGGGTGGAAACTCATCTAATGAGAAGCCTACGTGTTCTACGTGTGGGAAGGGTCACTTTGGAGAATGTTTGGTAGGAACGGAGATTTGCTTTGGTTGTGGGAAAAGTGGTCATCGAGTTCGAGATTGTCCTAATGCTAAAGGACAAGAGAAGGGTGGTCAGCCAAGTGGTTCTTATAATGCTCCCAAAATGAACCGCTTTTATGCTCTTCGTTCGAGAGATGACCAAGAGGCCTGTCTCGATGTGGTGACCGGTATGTTACAAATCTTTGCTATTGATGTGTATGCATTACTTGATCCGGGTGCTGCTTTGTCTTTTGTTACTCCCTTAGTAGCTAAGAAGTTTAGTACTTTACCCGATGTTTTGCATGAACCTATTTTTGTGACTACTCCGGTGGGTGAGTCAGTGGTGGCAAAAATAGTCTATCGAAATTGTCCTATGTCTATATCCCATAGAGTTTCGCATATTGATCTATTTGAGCTAGACATGCTTGATTTTGATGTCATTTTAGGTATGGATTGGTTGCATGCTAGTTTCGCTTCAATCGATTGTAGAACTAGAGTTGTGAGGTTTAGTTTCCCAAATGAACCCGTTATAGAGTGGAAGGGTGGAAATTCTCTTCCTAGAGGTCGTTTCATATCATGCCTAAAAGCGTGTAAAATGATCTCAAAAGGGTGTCTTTATCATAATGTGAGAGTTCAAGAAGTTGATTTCGAAGTTCCTCCTATTGAGTAAGTCCCCGTGGTGAGTGAATTTATGGAGGTCTTTCTTGATGACCTTCCCGACATTCCTCCCGAACGGGAAATCGATTTCGGTATTGATTTGCTACCGGAAACAAACCCTATCTCTATTCCTCTTTATAGAATGGCTCCGGCCGAGTTAAAGGCGTTGAAGGCACAACTTAAAGATTTGCTAGACAAGGGCTTTATAAGGCCTAGCATTTCTCCATGGGGTGCTCCGGTCTTGTTTGTAAAAAAGAAGGATGGGTCTTTGAGGATGTGTATTGACTACCGACAACTCAACAAGGTTACTATCAAGAACAAGTATTCTCTTCCTCGGATTGATGATTTATTTGATCAACTCCAAGGAGCGAGTTACTTCTCCAAAATTGACTTGAGGTTAGGGTATCACCAGCTTAGGGTGAGAAATGAAGATATTCCAAAGACAGCCTTTCGGACTCGGTATGGGCATTATGAGTTCGTGGTTATGTCCTTTGGTCTTACAAATGCTCCGGCGGCGTTTATGGATCTGATGAATAGGGTGTTTCGAAGTTACCTTGATTAATTCGTTATTGTATTTATCGATGATATCTTGCTGTATTCAAAAAATGAGGTTGAGCACATGAGTCATCTAAGGGTAGTATTGCAAACCCTTAAAGAGCATAAATTGTTCGCCAAGTATAGCAAGTGCGAGTTTTGGCTGAGGTCGGTGGCGTTTCTTGGGCACATCATCTCTAGTGAGGGAGTTGAGGTAGACCCAAGGAAAACTGATGCGGTAAGAAACTGGCCTAGACCCTTGACCCCAACTGACATTAGGAGTTTCTTGGGTCTAGCGGGTTATTATCGAAGGTTTGTAGAAGGTTTTTCATCCATTGCATCTCCTTTGACTACATTGACTCAAAAAGGTAAAAAGTTTGAGTGGTCGGAAGCATGCGAGAAGAGTTTTCATTTATTGAAGGATAGGCTTACTTCCGTTCCAGTGTTGACTTTACCGGAAGGATGTAAAGGGTTCATTATGTATTGTGATGCATCCCGCATAGGTTTGGGGTGTGTGCTTATGCAAAATGGGAAGGTGATTGCCTATGCTTCACGTCAACTTAAGGTGCATGAGAGAAATTATCCTACTCATGACCTTGAGTTAGCGGCCGTGGTGTTTGCTTTAAAAATATGGAGACACTACTTGTATGGTGTTCATGTGGATGTTTTCACTGATCATAAGAGCCTTCAATATGTGTTTACCCAAAAAGAGTTGAATCTTCGACAAAGAAGGTGGTTAGAGTTGTTGAAGGATTATGATATGAGTGTCTTATATTATCCCGGCAAGGCAAATGTGGTGGCGGATGCTCTAAGCCGTATGACTATGAGTAGTGTATCTCATATAGATGAAGACAAGAAAGATCTAGTTAAAGATATCCATCGTCTGACTAGATTGGGGGTGCGATTGGTGAGTTCTCTAAATGGAGGTGCCACTGTTCATCATAGCTCCGAGTCATCATTGGTGGTTGAGGTGAAGTCCAAACAATACCTTGATCAACTATTGATGGAATTAAAGGAATTGGTTCTTGGCAAGACGAACGAGTCATTCTCCTTGAGGGGAGATAGTGTGTTGAGGTACCAAGGAAGGTTATGTGTTCCTGATGTTGATGGATTGAGGGATCGGATCCTTGATGAAGCCCATGGATCCCACTATTCCATCCATCCCGGTTCTACAAAGATGTATCATGACCTTCGTGAAATATATTGGTGGGAAGGTTTGAAGAAGGACATAGCGAAAATTTGTTGCTAAATGTCCGAATTGTCAACAAGTGAAGGCGGAACATCAAAAGCCGGGTGGCTTACTACAAGAGATCCAAAATTCCTACTTGGAAGTGGGAAGACATTAATATGGATTTTGTGGTAGGGTTGCCTCGGACTCAAAAGTTATTTGATTCTATATGGGTGATTGTTGATAGATTGACTAAGTCCGCTCATTTTATCCCCATCAAATCCACGTATTCAGCGGAAGATTATGCGAAGATTTTCATAGATGAGACTGTGTGTCGTCATGGTATTCCGTTATCCATCATTTCAGATCGGGTTGCACAATTCACATCTAGATTTTGGAAGTCGTTTCAAAAAGGTTTGGGTACTAAAGTAAAATTAAGTACCGCCTTCCATCCTCAAACGGATGGTCAAGCGGAACGCACGATTCAAACTCTTGAGGATATGCTTAGAGCTTGCATCATTGATTTTAAAGGGAGTTGGGATAAGCATCTGCCGTTGGTGGAGTTTGCGTATAATAATAGCTTCCATTCGTCCATCTCCATGGCTCCCTATGAAGCCTTGTATGGTAGGAGGTGTAGGTCTCCTATAGGATGGTTTGAAGTTGGCGAATCATCGATCATTGGTCCCGACCTGATTTATAGGACTTTGGAGAATGTGCATATCATAAGGAATAGGTTGCAAACAGCCTATAGTCGGCAAAAGTCCTATGCCGATAATAGGAGAAGAGATTTGGAGTTTGAAGAGGGTGACAAAGTGTATCTAAAAATCTCACCTATGAAAGGGGTGGTAAGATTTGGCAAGAAAGGGAAGTTGAGCCCTCGTTACGTGGGTCCTTATGAGATTTTGGAAAGAGTTGGTAAAGTTGCCTATCGCTTACAATTACCTAACGATCTAGCTCCGGTTCATCCGGTTTTCCATGTCTCAATGTTGAAGAAGTGTGTTGGGGATCCCGAGTCAATCCTCCCTATTGAAGGTCTTGGAGTCAAGGATAACCTCTCTTATGAGGAGGTTCATATCCAAATCCTTGATAGGCAAGTGAAAAGGTTGAGGAACAAGGAGGTGGTTTCCGTGAAAGTGTTATGGAAGAACCACCTAGTTGAGGGTGCAACATGGGAGGCGGAAGCCGACATGAAAACCCGCTATCCTCATCTTTTTGATGATTAAGGTTAGTTATTCTTTCTAATGATATAATTATGCTAGTTATTGTGAATCCTTGATGTTTTGGTGAATTTCTTCAAAAAATCTTAGTTTTTGAGACTTCACAATGAAGTCACTGTAAGGTGACCTTAAATAAATTTGAAATTTGTTTTGCTTTTTGCATATTTGAGTCAAGTCGTGTATTGTGATAAAGTGAGTCCATGTGGATGTTATATTAAGCATATTGATAAGATGAACTTTGTGCTAATCGACTTGTGTATCAAATGATTGAGCTCATGTGTGTTGTGAGTAGAAAGTGTTTCATGAGGAAACTTTGAGCTTAGGTATGATAAATTGATGTTTTGAAGTGTTTTATTGAAATGATATGATTCATGTTAACTGAATATTGTGAATTGGTTGAGCTGCTAGTCTTGAATCTATTCCCTCTTTTAAAGAGTGTTTGGTGTCATTCGGGGACGAATGTTCCTAAGGGGGGATAATGTAACATTTCGAAATCCCAAGGTTATGTGATAAGACTTAAATAGGCTCCTTAAGATCTAAACCACTGTTCCTAGCCAAATTAAGCATATATAGTAGTCTTTGAAGTGGTGTTAGAACCAAAACGTTCATAACGTCCGGTAAGTTGGTTCATAAGAGGGCTAGAGTGTCCTTTTTGTTTAACCAAGTTAAAGAGTCGGAATGTGGAAAAAGGTTGTAAAAATAGGTGTATCATATAGTGTGGGATGGTTTCATGTTGTAAAAGACAGGGTATGACTCCCCGAGGACCAACCAAGGACCCTCGAGGAGGACCCTTGAAACAGTAGGCCACGACGTACCTCATGATTGTTATTGCATTGATTATGAACCTATTGTAATGAATTGAAGTTCTTCATGCATATGTTCTTGAGTATTGAATCTAGGTTAAGAAGATACACTTGATATCATGTTACTAAGCTTTGATGTAGTATTGTTTCATGGTATAGTGCCTCTCCTAAATTAGTTTTTATGATTTATTGTTGAATTACATTGATGTGATGACCCAAGATTAGGTTGATCTATGGGTTGATGGTAAGGCCCTTTATTGATGAACTATGGAGGAGTATTGGTAAGTCTTGATAATCCTAGCCTTTACTTGATGGTAAGGCCCTTTATTGATGAACTATGGAGGAGTATTGGTAAGTCTTGATAATCCTAGCCTTTACTTCAAATTGTGGTTAATTGTCATCAAGTGATAATGTTGTGTTGAAGTATACCTTGATTGAGGTGATAGGTTAATATGATAAATTAATTGAAATGCTTAGGTTGGTTGTGAGGTTGCCTAGGCGTAATGTAATATAGGAAGTTGTTATGTAAAAATGTGCCCTATTATGATGATGAATATACAAGGGCTTGACCCTACTATCTAACTAGGTTGAGATGGTTAATAAAGTTTAAAGACTTTTCTACAAAGGGGAACTTAGCTTAGCACCGAGCGAACTTGACATTGAGAGGTGTTGACTTTCCTTAGAGGAATATTCACCATTTGTTCTTTATAGAGTGATGAATTCCCTTAGAGGAATACTCACCTATGGACCTACATGGAGTGTTGACTTTCCTTGAGAAATATTCACTCATGAATTCTCATGAGGTGAGGCTCCATTACCGAATGGTATATAGAGGGAATACCTATCTCTTAGTTCTTGAACTATGTTGCCACCATAGGATACTAGCTAGTGGATCCACCTAGATAGCTACGTTTATGTTAGCTTCTACCTTGGCCGGTAGACCACCTTCCATCGGTGTAAGGTTTCATGACACCGGATTCCACAGTCGCTCAGGTGGTCTATGTCGGTTAAGGCAAGCGTTCCGTAAACTAAAATGAATGAAGAAGATATAGACTAATCAAAATAACTTGAGAGGTTGGCTATAGCTTAGGTAGGGGTATGGGACTCTACCTATGCCTTGCACTAGTTTGCCTTGATAGGAGCTTTGAGAGGTCAATATTATGAGTGTAAAGAAATGGTATAGTATGAATGAATTTATAGGTTGAATAACTTGCTTATGAGTATAATATTGTTGTCTTTGCTTGAAGAAGAAGGCTCTATGACATGGAGGAGTATGTTGGGTATGGCTAAATGCTAATTATAGTCTTGGTAGGTTAGTTGATTAAGTAGGAGACATGGTAATTTTACTTGATCATCGCACTTGTGACTTATGAAGGTTATCATTAGTATGCTTTACTTTGCTATGTTTCACTTGTATATATGTCTTAGCATGTTCTTCATAAATGTCCCTTTTTAAGTATATATGATTGGTAATTGTATATGTGATTCCATACTTAGTACATGTGGAGTACTAACCCCATTACTTTCCCTTTTCCCAAACATTTTAGGTTCGGGTCGTTGACTTGCTTCTAATTGCCGTGAAGGAAGACTTGGATATCTTACCATCCAAGTGGTAGGTCCTCACTCTCCCGACGATGTTGCTGACATATCATTTCTATGTTGTTTAGATATCCTAATTCTGTAATTGACTCTATTATTCGTTTGAGACGATGTAGTGTATAGCCTATATGTGGCTCCTTGTATTGATGTAGGGCTATGCCCAAGACTTATTGCATTCGGTAGATGGTTATGAGATGAGACGGCTTTTATGACTCTTATTTTCTGAATATATAAGTGTATGAAATAAAAGTAGAAGACTAAGTAATCTTCATATATGAACAAGTCTATGTATACTTGATATAAATATGGTTATGTGTATGTAGAGGTCCATGTAAACCTCCGAGTAGTTTTAGATAAAAAGTTTTTAATCCTTACTGATTTTTAGTCGATGAATGCTATGACGAAGCTGAGGGGTTTGTCTTAGTCATCTGATAGGACGACGATGCCGGTTACGTCTAGGGGGTAAACCCGGATGTAACAGTCTCTACTCCAGTCGGTGTCCCAGTTATAGCTAGACGGGTATACAAAAATTGCCCTGTCATAGTCTCTCAGAAAGTCACCTCAGCAAATCTAGTAGAGTTAGAAATGGTAGACTTCGATGTCATTCTAGGCATGGATTGGTTACACTCATGTTATGCCTCAATCGATCGTAGAACTAGGATTGTTCGTTTTCAGTTTCCAGACGAACCAATCTTAGAATGGAAGGGTAGTAGCTTAGCGCCTATGGGTCGATTTATTTCTTACCTTAAGGCTAGAAAGATGATCTCTAAGGGTTATCTCAATCATCTAGTTCGGGTTAAGGATTCTAGCTTTGAAATACCAACTCTTGAGTCAGTTCCAGTAGTCAGTGAATTTCCAGAAGTGTTTTCAGAAGATCTTTCTGGAGTCCCTCCCAAAAGGGAAATTGACTTTGGAATTGATATCCTTCCAGATACCCAGCCTATTTCTATTTCTCCATACAGAATGGCTCCAGCATAGCTTAAGGAATTGAAAGAGCAGGTGAAAGACCTTCTAGATAAGGGTTTTATCAGACCTAACATTTCACCATGGGGTGCACCAGTGTTGTTCATAAAGAAGAAAGATGGTTCTCTCAGAATGTGCATTGACTATAGACAGTTGAACAAGGTCACAATCAAGAATAAGTATCCCATCCCCAGGATTGATGACTTATTTGACCAACTTCAGCATTCTAGTCATTTCTCAAAGATAGACCTCAGATCGGGTTATCATCAGCTCAGAGTTAGAGATAGTGACATTTTGAAAAAAGCCTTCAGAACTCGGTATGGTCATTATGAAGTTGTCGTTATGTCGTTTGGACTAACCAATGCTCCTGCAGCTTTCATGGATTGGATGAATAGAGTGTTCAAACAATACTTGGACTTGTTCGTTATCGTCTTCATTGATGATATCCTCATTTACTCTAGGAATGAGGAAGAACATGCGAGTCATTTGAGAATTGTTCTACAAACTCTCAAGGATCGCCAGTTATTCGCTAAGTTTAGCAAATGTGAGTTCTGGTTGCAATCCGTTGCTTTTCTTGGTCACATTGTGTCTAGCGAAGCGATTCAAGTGGATTCACAAAAGATAAAAACAGTGAAACAATGGCCCAGACCTACATCTGCTACATATATCAGAAGTTTCTTAGGTCTAGCGGGTTATTACAGAAGGTTCGTGGAATGATTTTCATCCATAGCCTCACCATTGACTAGGTTGACACAGAAGATGGTCAAGTTTCAATGGTCAGATGATTGTAAGAAAAGTTTTGCAGAGTTGAAAACTAGATTGACTATAGCTCCTATTTTGACTCTACCAGAGGGGTCAGATGGTTATGTGATCTATTCCGACGCATCCAGAGTTGGCCTTGGTTGTGTATTGATGCAACGAGATAAGGTTATAGCTTATGCTTCTAGATAGCTTAAGGTGCATGAGAAGAACTATCTAACTCATGACCTCGAGGTTGCAGCGGTGGTGTTTACACTCAAGATATAGAGACACTACTTCTATGGTGTTCATGTAGATGTTTTAACTGACCATAAGAGACTTCAGTATGTGTTCACCCATAAAGAGTTGAATCTTCGCCAGAGGAGATGGCTTGAGTTCCCTAAGGATTATGATATGAGTGTGCATTATCCTCCTAGTAAGGCGAATGTAGTAGCAGACGCTCTTAGTAGACTATCTATGGGTAGTGTAGCCATTGTTGAAGAAGAAAGAAAGGAGCTAGTGAAGGATGTTCACAGGCTTGCTCGCATGGGAGTTCGCCTTATGAGCATATCAGACAATGGTGTAACAGTTCAGAATGGGGCCAAATCTTCCTTGGTAATGGAGGTTAAGGAAAAGCAAGACGGTGATCCAATCTTGCTTGAACTAAAAGGTGCAGTCCACAATCAGAGAGTGGAGGTTTTCTCCCAAGGGGGAGATGGTGTACTTCGCTACCAGGGTAGATTGTGTGTTCCTGATGTGGATGAGTTGAGACAAAATATTCTTGCAGAAGCCCATAACTCCAGATATTCTATTCACCCAGGTGCCACTAAGATGTACCGCGATCTGCGGGAAGTCTATTGGTGGAATTGCATGAAGAGAGATATAGCAGATTTTGTGAGTAAGTGCCCCAATTGTCAGCAAGTCAAGGTAGAACATCAGAAACCAGGGGGTATGACTCAAGAGATTGACATTCCTACCTGGAAATGGGAAGTAATCAATATGGATTTCATCACAGGGTTACCGCGTACTCGCAGACAGCATGACTTCATTTGGGTGATAGTTGATAGGATGACTAAGTCTTCTCGCTTTTTGGTGGTCAAGACTACATATTCGGCAGAGGACTATGCCAAACTTTACATTAATGAGATTGTGAGGTTACATGGATTTCCTTTTTCTATCATCTCAGATAGAGGTCCTCAGTTTACCTCTCATTTCTGGAAGTCATTTCAGAAGGGTCTTGGTACTCAAGTTAACCTTAGCACAACATTTCATCCGCAGACGGATGGACATGCAGAGCGTACCATTCAGGCCCTAGAGGATATGTTGAGGGCTTGTGTGATCAATTTCAAAGGTAGTTGGGATGATCACCTTACTCTTATTGAGTTCGCTTACGACAATAGCTACCATTCCAGCATTCAGATGGCCCCATATGAGGCTTTTTATGGGCATAGAAGTAGATCTCCTGTTGGTTGGTTTGAAGTAGGTGAAGCAAACGTGATAGGGCCAGATTCAGTCCCTTATGCTATGGAGAAAGTGCAACTCATTAGAGATAGACTTAAGACAGCCCAAAGTCGTCAGAAATCTTATGCAGATGTAAGGAGAAGGGAACTATAGTTCCAAGTTGATGATTGGTTTTTTTTGAAAGTCTCACCTATGAAAGGGGTGATGAGATTTTGAAAGAAAGGGAAGCTCAGTCCTAGATATATAGACCCTTACAAGATATTGAAAAGGGTTGGCAAGGTGTCATATGAGTTAGAGTTGCCAGCAGAATTAGCAACAGTGCATCCGGTCTTCCACATCTCACTCTTGAAGAAGTGTGTGGGTAATCCAGCCTCTATAGTGCCATTGGAGAGTGTGGTGGTGAAAGATAGTCTTTCTTATGAGGATTTACCAGTTGAGATTCTTGACCGTCAGGTTAGAAGGTTGAGAAACAAAGAAGTCGTTTCAGTCAAGGTTTTGTGGAGGAGTCAATCCGTACAGGGAGCTGCTTGGGAAGCAGAAAAAGCCACGAAAGCCAAGTATCCTCACCTCTTTCTTTTCGATTCCACTCCAGCTTGAGGTAATAGTTCCTCTTCAGTTTTTTTCAGTCATTCATGCGCAAATTCAGTCTTATAATCATGTTCCCTCAGTTTGTACTTGCATTTTCAGCGTATTTGCATGTACTCAGAACTTAATTTAGTCAGAAACTCAGTTCTCGATGTTTAGTAGTAGGATTTGCAGCTCTCTCCCTATATTAAAGCTAGTTTAGTCTTCATTCGAGGATGAATGTTCCCAAGGGGGAGATAATGTCACACCCCGTAGCTAAAACAGACAAAAAATCAATTTTTCAGAAAATCTATAGGTGCAACAAACGAGACCATCGATGGATCGTAGCCTGACCAACGGTCCGTCCTTCACAACCGTCGATGGGATCAGAAACTCCCAAAATCTTAGCCCAGGAAAATTGGTTAAGTGTTAGTCGACGGACGGATTTATGATCCGTGGGTCAGACTACGGTCCGTAGTCCATGACCGTCGATCAAGACTCCCTTCACCCACTCTCTGACAAGAGCTACGGATGACCATCACTGTCCGTAGGTGGACCTATGGTCCGTAGGTGTGACCGTAGGTGGGAAATTAGCAGAAAGTTAAGGGGAAATGCAGATTGGTCAACTTAAAATGGTCATAAGTCTTAGCACAAAATGAATTAGGTGTTCCATGACTTACCCACAGATAGATAATTGAATTAGATTTCCATAGCCACAAACCTTGCTAAAATCAGACCTCCAAAAGTTATGCCCGTTTTAGTAAAGGCCTGTCGAACAAGCCCAATTGACGGACCAACCGACGGGGCGTCGGTCAATCGACGGACCGTAAGTCCTGGCCGTTGATTGGTCAGACAACAACTTTCCCACGGGTCGATTGGTCCGACAGCACCTTTCCCACTTCGTTTAAATCCTAAGTTAGGTCGTTTTGACCCTAAATCATCATATTTTAGTCAGTTTAAGCCTAGAAACATAATTAAAACATATCTAAGTCAAATCATTAAATCAAAACTTATAAAATTAGAAGCAAGAGAATAGAAAAAGCTCAAGAACCCTAGTTCAAGAACGCAACAAGTTTCAGCAGTTCCAGCCCCGAAGCCTAAGTATTTTTTTCGTGGACTTCATCACCAGGTATGTGGGATTTCACTAGTGGGTTCCTTTCACCCATTGGGTCCCTAGTTTTCAGTCAGTTTTTTATTCTATTATCATGATAAAACCTAGGGTTTCTAGAACATTGATAGAACTTCATGATTTAGTTAAGTATATGTTCCAAATCAGATTATCATGTTATTATCCAGATTATCGCATGAATTTCAGAACCCTTGCTTTGTATTTCTTTAGTTCTTAAATTACACATGCTAGGTCAGATATTTCAGTTACTTCAATTATACATGCTTCACTTTTTAATGCATCATTACCAGATTAAATGTTGCATTCTCAGTTTGCATGTTCAGTTTCGAGTTATCCAGTATTTACAGAAACTCAAACATAATCAGTTAATTTACATAATTCATTGGGAGTAGCATAATACCGAGTTGGACTAGGGTTTAGCGTACCCAATAGTCCCAGAACTACTAGCCAAGTAGGTTGTAAGTCCCATCTGTGGGCACCATCATGCCTTTATACATTTGGTAGGGTATATTGGGTCCTCTCGATGAGGCGTATACATCGGACTCCACATTTAGCTCATGTGGTTTTATTATCGGTTATTAGTAACTCCCACAGATCAGTCAGACTTTCTGCATTGACCATTTATCAGTATACTCAGTATTCAATTTTAGCATGTTATAAATTGGTCATTGCATTCAGTTAGCTCAGACATTCAGTTTATCATGTCAAATTATTATACATGCTTTTGTGCTTGTTCAGTTATGTTTTATTTTAGCTTTATTCTATCCTACATGCTCAGTACCTTCCAAGTACTGACGCATACGTGTGCTACATCTTCTCGTGATGTAGGTTCAGGTTCTCAGCATCCAGATTATGCATAGATCGATTTCCGATCTCTAGTTCAGCAGATTCAGTGGTGAGTCCTCATTCTCCGAGGACAACAGCCATGAGTGTCATTTCAGTCTTTAGTCATTTAGTTTCAGTTTTTGCTAGATTTAGCTGGGGCTTGTCCCAGTATTTCTAGTCTAGTTTAGAGGCTTATTTCAGACATAGTTAGTTTCATTTTAGCATTGAGTTGATATTTTCTTTGTATTAAATTCATCATTTTTCATATATCTCAGATTAAGTATATGGGTATTCCCCATCTTTTCATTTTAAGTATGATTTAGCTTCTGCAACAGTTTATTGTTCTTTAGTATGCTCATGATCATGCCAGCAGGTTTAGCTTGGGATCACTTGTGGTCCTAGGTTCCGTGTCTGCGTCTCGGGGGTAGCACAGGGCATGACATATAACTAATAAATTCATAAAGTTCTGTTGAAGTTCTAGACACCCTAGGTCTAATCATGATATGGGAATCAAGAATCTAATTAAAAACTAGTGACCCAATGGGTGAAAGGAACCCTCTAGTGAAAGCCCACATAGATGGTGATGAAATTCACGGAAAAATACTTTGATTTTGTGGCTGGAACTACTGGAAACTTGTAGCATTCTTGAACTAAGGTTCTTGAGCTTTTTCTCCTTTCTTGCTTCTAATTTTCTAACTTTTGATTAATGATTTTTACTTAGGTAAGTTTTAGTTATGTTTCTAGGCTTAAACTGACTAAAATCTGATGATTTTGGATCAAAACAACGTATCTTAAAGTTTAAACAAAGTGGGAAAAGACCAAAAGACCCCTGGGTAAGTTGCTGTCGGACCAAACGACGACCTGGACAGACGGTCCGTCGTTTGGTCCGTAGGTTGGGCCTGTTCGACAGGCCTCTACTAAAACAGGCATAAAACTTTACTCGGAGCTCTAATTTTTGCATGGTTGGTGGCTATGGAAAGCTAATTCAATTATCTATTTGATGATATGTCATGGTACACCTAATTCATTTTGTTCTAAGAGTTATGACCATTTGAAGTTGACCAAATTGTATTTCCCACCTAACTGGCTTCTAGTTCCCACCTACGGACCGTGGGTCCACTTACGGACCGTGATGGTCATCCGTGGTTTTTGTTAGAGAGTGGGTGAATGAGGTCTCGATCGACGGTCACAAACTACGGACCGTAGTCTGACCTACGGACCGTAGGTCCGTCCTTCGATCAAGACTTAACCAATTTCCCTGGGCTGAGATTTTTGGGAGTTTCTGACCCCATCAACGGATGTGCAGGACGGACCATGGGTCAAGCTATGGTCCATCGATGCCACCATTGGTTGCACCTGCAGATTTTTCTGAAAAGCTTGTTTTTGGTCTATTTTGGATACGGGGTGTTACACAAGTCAAATTTAGTAGCTACTAAAGGAGTAACAAAAGACAAGGTGGATCCTGGATTTAACAATGCATACACAGGAAAACGAAAGACATGTAAGGTACGAGTGACCACATCAGCTGACTTCTCCTGCTCCTCTCTACCTTTCAAAGCATGGAACATGTTCCTCTTGGGAGGCTCGGCTACAGCAGTAGGATTAGGCCGAGGATGAGTATCTGCCTTGGCCTTATTCCCCACATGTGGGCAGTCCCTGATCATATGCCCACTCTTTCCGTACCCATAGCAGGCATTAGAACCTACCATGCACTCACCTCCATGCAAATGGCAACACTTACCACATGACTTTCTGTCACGCTGGGAATATCTATCATTGCCCTTCTTGGGGCCAGACTTGCCCCCTGTGGCATTAGTGTTCCTGGAAGGAGTAGGATTACTTAAGTGTTGGTGCTTCTTCTTGAACTTGGGCCTGTCCTGGACTACAAATGGACTCCTACCAGTGCTAGAACAAGCCTGATCCGAGGGCCTAGGCTTCTTGCCTTCTTGGCCTCTCTTCCTCCGATGACTCTCCTCCACCTGTTGTGCATGTACCATCAACCTAGCAAGGTCCATGTTATCATACAACATGGCTGCCCGACATTCCTCCTCCAGATCCTTCGATACACTAGTCACAAACCTGCTCATCTCATCCCTGGTACTGGACACCAGGAAAGAAGAATATTTGGAAAGTTTAACAAACTTCAAGGAGTATTCCTTGACTGACATACCTCCCTGATGTAGGTTGATTAACTCCTCAACCTTAGCATCTCTCTGCTCTCTGGGAAAGAACCTCTCCAGGAATGCAGTCTTGAGAATGTCCTAAGTGATGGGGACTTCTCTTGGTGCTCGACCATCTACCCACATCTTGTACCATAACTGAGCCACATCCTTGAGCTGGTATGCAGCCAACTCAGCCTTCTCCTCTTCATTAACACCTATAGCACAGAGAATCTTGTCGACCTCGTCCACAAACTCCTAGGGATCCTCATTGGTTCTGGACTCGAAGTAGACTCGAGGATTCATCCTAGTGAAATCTCTCAGTCTGCTACCCATGGTCCTAGCAGGTGGGTTCTCCCTAGGAGCACCCTCTCTAGTGGCCTGGGCTGTGATAGCCTGTGCCTGAGAAGTGATGGCTTGGGCCATCTGAATTAGTGCTGCTCTCACTTCTCCATCCGTCAACGCAGCTGGGTTGACAGGCACTTGCACTCCAGCAGTTGGGGCTTGAGGAAAAGCTTGGTTTCCCCCAGCAACTGCTTCTCCAACTCTCCTGCCTGCGTTTCTTCTTGTGTTCATTTTTCTAAACGCACACACAAGAAGGAAGTTAGATGCTAGAATGACACAAAATGTCAAAACTCTACACAGCACGATAAAGAGTAGAAGAAGGGAAGATTCTTAACATCACTAAGTCTCTAAGTCATGGTTGTGGTGCACTTCACAACCATAAGCTATAAACTACGCAACGTGGTTTTTTTGATACTTAGTTCCTAGGTAATTTAACCTCATGCTCTGATACCATGTTTGTCACACCCGGGTCCTAGACCCTAGATGAGACCGACGTCGTTAACCTCTTAGAGGTCGCAGACAAGCCTCTTCTTAGCTTTCATCACAATTATACAGTTAAGATTTAGCGGAAAATTTAAAATTTTACTGAAGTGTACTTAGACTTCATATAATTCTTGCATAAGAGTGATATACTAACGTCTTAAAATAAACAACCATCTATTAACAGATTGAACAATTGAAATGAAGAATTCATAATATCATTAATAGTTGCCAAATCGGCCTTAATACAAAAGCTTGAACAAATGTTTGAAAGGAAACGCTAGGGACAACATCCACTAGCTATGTCTAACAACTAAAGCTAGAAAATAAAGCGTAGGCATCCTCGAACTCAAGAGGACCTACCAAAGTCTGGAGGTACTAGTCCAAACAGTTTCAACTGATCTTCAATATTCTTCAAGAGCTGCACCGATAGAAATAGTAATTGTATATGGGTTATTACACACTTGTACTAAGTATGGGTGTATGCACAAAAACACATAATGACTATGCATGATCAAGGAAAGCTCTTCCTATAGCAACATCCATTTTTGGAAAGTGAAGTCACTTCACTTTCCTAATTCGTTATTTATGAATCATGCTATGAATATTACATATGTTCATGCATTTAAAGCACACAACTCATTTTCTATATGAACATAAGACCTTGGAATCATGAACATAATTTTAGAACAACTCAAGCAAAATTTAATATTTTTGCTCCCCTTAGGCTGAGAGCTCTGTCTCCCAGACTTAGTTTATTTTTCTGTCTTTTCTTCTTTCTGTTGTGTAGTTCAATGATCTTCTTTGATCCTATGTTTTACTTACGAGTGCATTGATTCATTGTAGTCCCATCGCTACAATAAATCAAGTAAGTAATCCAAAAGACTAAGGAAATGATTTGACTACCCTACTCACAAGTTGTTCTTTCCATTATTGTTAAATTGGGCATGAAGTCTTTATAAGCGAGTCTTTATTTGATATGCCCATTCTTTGATCATTTGCATAATATAAAGATGCTGGGGCATATTGATGAGTCATTATGTTATTCCCTTTATTGGCATAAACCAATAACTGTTAAAGTTTTATTCTTATCAAACACTGATAATTTGATATTCTTATGCTTTTGCTTACTTAGTTCACTTTGAACTTACATTTCTTCTTCTTTGATGTCATGTTCACTTTGAACATGCTAGGTTGACTAAGGATATTCTTTTAAGACTTCCATTGGGATCTTTCTGTGCAATGACTAAGAATGACTTACATCATTACTTAGTCTAACCTCACCCTTTGGTCATCCTATCCGAACACCCCTCATCTTCCTAGTTCTTTTTTTCCTTTTTTTTTATATTCTTAAAGAAATCATTAGCATTTAACCGACATAGATCATGTGAGCTAACATGAAATCCAGTGTCTTCCCCACACTAAAAAGAGGTAGTTCACCCGCCAAAGTTAAACCAAATACTTCCTAGCTTTCTTAGGTGGATCCTGTAACATTCCAGAAAAATGTACATATCTAGTAAAGAGACTAGTAGGTTTTAAGAATGCGTATTGGGGTACATAGGCATCCCAATGCCCAATATTAAGAAATATTGGGCATAGTATAGGATATTGGCTAAGGGGTGTTAGCCAATTTCTCTATATACACAAGTATGTATAATATAATCCAAGCTTGTTTAGAAATTGTACCTACAATGAAGACCCTAAGCTAAAATATATAAATTCTCAACACAACACATTAGGTACTAGGCATCCAAGTGTGAAGCCTAGTACCATATCACGTAACCATTTAAAATGATCATGTAGATTAAGCAGTGCCCAAGGACATAGTGAGGATCCTTGGGACAATAAGTAAATACTCCAAATGAACCTTCCAGAAGAGTAAGTTTGGAAAGTACATGCAACACATGTTCAAGCACATGTGAAACCGGCCAACGGGACAACGCTAACCGATTCGGTTAGGGCGGTTGGGGACAGGAACACTTACGGATCTAACCACGTAGGTCCAAGATCCCTAACCAGTCGTAGACCCTAACTAACCGACCTAAATAACTAATTAACCTAGGATGAACAAAAAATAACTAACTAAGGGACCAGACAACCTAAGACCAAGTCGGGTGACACCAAACTCTGTAACTAACTAAGAGACAACCTAGTACTTAACCTAGGATGGTCCAAAAGGTTGGTTATGGTCCTAAAAACTTAGGAGTACTTTAGTAATTACCCTAGGTTACTTGATTAATTTATTTAAATGGACAAAACCTAAATCACTAAGAAATTACCAGATTTCGGTTAAGTCAAGTAAGAGACAATCTAGTACCTAACCTAGGATTTTCCAAAAGGTTGGTTATGGTCCTAACAACTTAGAGGTACTTTAGTAATTACCCTAGGTTACTTAATTAATTAATTTAGCAACTTAATTAATTGATTTAAATATACAAAAGCGAAATACTAAGCAATTTCCAGATTTCGGTTAAGTCAAGTAAGAGACAACCTAGTACCTAACCTAGGATGGTCCAAAAGGTTAGTTATGGTCCTAACAACTTAGGGGTACTTTAGTAATTACCCTAGGTTACCTAATTATTTAATTTAGCAACTTAATTAATTAATTTAAATGGCTAAAACCAAAACTACTAAGGAAATTCTAGATTTTGGTTAAGTCAATGTCACTACCGGAGTCTAGACCCAGACGGGACCGGCGTCGTTGACCTCTCAGAGGTCACAGACAAGCCTACATACGTCATTGTTACTTCATCTAGGTTAATTTTTAGCAGAAAATTTGAACTTTTTGTTTTCTTATTTCATGTGAAACATATTATACTTAACATCATAGGCGTTCACAAATGAACCATCTAATATAGAAATAATCAAATGAAAGAAGCAGTTCATAATTGCATTAAACGTACTCTTGCCAAAATGGCACCAATACAAAGTCTGAAGTGAAAGAGGAAATGCAACACTAGTGGAACATGCTCCACTAGCTAAAGCCTACATCTAAGCTAGATAATAACAGTAGACATCCTCGAAAGCATGAGGGCCTACCAAATCCGGATGAAAGCTCCACTTCCGGATAGCTGCGATGTCGTACTATGAGCTCTAACGTCCACCTGTGCCTGCACCTAAAAGTATATATTTGTATGGGATTAGTACACACTTGTACTAAGTATGGGTATATGCAACCACACACCAAAGACATACATGAGTAAGAATAGCTCTTTCCTAACAACATTATTTATTGAAAGTCAAGTCAGTGGACTTGCCAAATTTGGATTAGGAAAGTCATGCCAAGAGAGTAACATTCATCATCATACTTATCATTTTGCAAGCAGTACATAACGTATTGCATATATCATATCACGTAGTTCACATCATTCTTTCATATGCCATGAGATGTTGGAATCATGGACTTGATATTAGGACTTCCCAAAATGAGGGCTCAACATATGGGATCTCAACTAGGGAGCCTTTTTCAGCAAACACAGAGTCTACTTCGTTCATTCATACGTACTTCATTTTAATTCATTCATATACTAGTGCAATCACTAGTCATACCTAGGATGATGTTTAAGACTCTCATCGCGTTTGCTGTGCAATGACCAAGAGTAACCTAGTGTCATTACTTAAGTCTAGCTCGTCTCTTGATTATCCTATCCTAACACCTTTTGTATCGTTCATTTCATTATGTGCATCATTTGAGGCTGGCCTCATTCTTTCTTTGGTAACTTTAACCTTAACCGACATAGATCATGTGAGCATCATGAAATCCAGTGTGTAATCCCCACACCAAAAAGAGGCACAGGCCAAAGTGAACCAAAACATGCTAGCGTATATAGGGAGTCGAACCCTGCTAGATCCCTATGTTGGCAGTATGGGTTCAAAGACTAGGAGATATAAGTAGACCCATACCCGGCATGCATTATAGTCTCATCTCATGAGAGTTACGTGAACCTCCACCCTTCCCAAAGGAAGGCATCACCGCTCATAGCTAGCATATCGGTGCTCAGTATAAAGTTCCATTACATTTAACTCATACATCATGGAAGCTGGCTTCTAGCATGAGGATATCATAGCTCGTTAGATGATTTCTCATCTCATCATTAGTATTAAGTATGCATTAACTTCAATATTTTCATTAGAGTGTTCATAGATACTGGTCTCTTCATTAGCTTTACACTCTCAAAGGTGAGTAAGTTTTGGTAACATTTACTTAGGCTCATTTGAGATTGCTCTCATCTTTCACATTAGCCTCTTATCATATTGTCACCTCATTCATTAACTTTAACACATTTGCTTTTCATAATTACTCACCCCTTCACGTGAATGGTCATTTCATCATATGCCAATGCACTTGGCAATTTATTGTGTTTCACACTCTTACTTAACCCTTCTAGGGTTACATGATTTTATCACATACATCTTAGGTTCACCTACTTTTAAAGGTATGCTAGACTTATGAGTCCACACATACAAGCCATGATGCTTCATTCATAGTTTGTCTAAGTGATTCAGGTTTACCCAAGATTATGTGGTACAAGACTTATACATCTTGTAGGTATGCCAAGATATTGATTTCTATCTTTAGAGGCAGCATTCATTAAATATTTGTTTACGTATGACTTATGTGTCAATACGGAATTGGGCAAGGGAACCCGATTTCGAATCCCTTGGGCAACACTTAATCTTATATTAAACTTGGTGATTGCATTTTTCAGATTTTGGGGACCCTAGTTCGATCCCCATCAGCCCCATAATATTTCCTTTCTTTTTCTCCTCTATTTTTCGTCCAAGGCATGGAGATTGTGGGATCAATGCCCACAAGCTCATTCTTTTTCTATTAATTTATCTTTTAACTTTCTCACCTATCCAAGAGGTTGTGGGTTCAGTTCCCATTCACCTTATTTTATATTTCTCCTTTATTTTCCTCCTAACTCTCTCATCTATTCAAGAGGTTGTGGGTTCAATCTCCACTCTCCACATTTATTATTCTCCTTTATTTTTCTCCTAACTCTCTCATTCATTCAAGAGGTTGGGGGTTCAATCCCCACTCTCCACATTTATTTTTCTCCTTTATTTTTCTCCTAACTCTCTCATCTATTCAAGAGGTTGGGGGTTCAATCCCCACTCTCCACATTCATTTTTTCTCCTTTATTTTTCTCCTAACTCTCTCATCCATTCAAGAGGTTGGGGGTTCAATCCCCACTCTCCACATTTATTTTTCTCTTTTATTTTTCTCCTAACTCTTATCCATTCAAGAGGTTGGGGGTTCAATCCCCACTCTCCACATTTATTTTTCCTTTCATTTTTTTCATGAATTTTTTATGTAATTTACATTTGGTGAGGTCTTGGGTTCCATTCCCAACGACCTCATAATTTTTTAAAAAAATTTAAAACATAGACATTTTTCTCACCTCTTGGCCGAGACTTCAAATTTCCAGCAAGCTGGAAATTTGGTCTCTTCCAATCCATTTTTCTCTTATTATTTTGTTGATTTTTTTGTAGCATTTTGAGTGACATACAGTCAGCCACCTTAACCTTTTATGAACATCACGTTTTTAGCATTTTTATACACGCAAAACACAACATTTAACATACAAACTTCAGGCAGCAAACATAGTCAAATTTTCAGCACACACATGCTCAAAACAGTCCACTTAATGCACTTTTGCGGAATATATTTTTCATCCTTTACATGATTTCTTACCACACATTCAACACATAATCACAACCAGACCTAACATTATCTACCAGAAGACATACCAATGCATTCTTTGAATCGTTCAAAGGATCTAATGACAGGGGCATGCAACGGGGACAACCTTAGTTTCTCGATTGGAATTTAAACTGAACTTAGGGGTCTCTTGGGAAAGGTACCAAGAGAGAAGAAAACTCATACCTTAATGTCGTTCAAAACTTGTTTAAATGCTGCCAATTTACCATGAAACCAAGCCTCACCACCGAAACTACAAGCACAATCCCGTCAAGAACTTGTTGTTGATTTTCGTTTTTAGCTTAGTTTTTCGTTTGAGCTTTTGTGTGTAAGTTCTTCAAGAGTGAAGAACTATTATTTTCAGTTATTTTAATGATAAAAAACGAGAGAATGAGAGTGAGAGATGTTAGAATGAGAGGATTAGGATTATGATTAGGATTAGGAGAGTTAGGTGGAGACTAAGTCAAACTAGGACTCCTCATTATTTATTAATTTTATTTTTATTTTTTTTATTAAAAATCTGATTTTTCCCTTACTTAAATCAGCTTTTTAAATATTAATTAATTAAACTAATTCACTTAATAAAATTAAATCAATTAATCCTTGCTTCCACCAAGGCTCGAACCCGGGTGAAGCTAGATTTTGCTTAAAGGGTCAAATTCGGCAACCTCTACCCGAATTGTCCCTCCACCATATTAATTAATTAATTAATTAATTATTTAGGGTAATTACAATACTACCCTTAGCCTGTAAAAGACCATTTTACCCCTAGACCCTCCAAACTTAAGATTACCCCTTTTTAAGTCTGGTTAAGACTCATCCGTGTAAATCTTCATATTCGGGTGCCCTACATGGCTGGACCCAACCTTTCCTAGCTCAACTAACCACCAAGTTAGTTGGATTTATTGTTGCAGAGGTTCAGAGGTCTGGTTCTACGCGCATCAATTCTTGTGAACCCGATCTAATCTAGGTATTCTAGATACGTTAGACATTACTTAGCATAGTCATTTTTACGGTTGTTACATTATCCCCCCCCTTAGGAACATTCGTCCCCGAATGACACTACACATCATTTTAAAATAAAGAGGTTTATTTTCGAAAATATTTTAACATACTTGAGGCTTTACTCTTTGTGAATTTCTGTTTCACACTTACTCTTGATAAGGCATATTACTCAAGCTTATCTGAAGCTTCATATTTGAGATTGAGTAATTTCCTTCTCAATCGCACTTAACTTGATGCACCTCACAACTCATGAAACTCAAAAATCATGTCCACGCTATACAAAATCAGCAACATGAAATGCAAACATGAATTTATTTTAACTCACATAGTGCAATTATTACTCATACGATTATGGACTTACAACACCAAGTCGACTATTGCAGAAAAACTTAGAGTTTCTTAAACAAAACCAGCCTTAGGAGGAGTATAACTAACCCCTTAGATAATATCTTGTTGGCCTTAAGATTTGAAATTATATGGCTTTGATGGATTACTCCACGCCCTACCCATTTATACCCTATCTCATTTGGCAACTGAAACCTCACTACCCTAGTTTGATAGTCTGTGGTAGCATAACACTTATGGAGAAAATCCATACCTAAGCTACTAAATGCTTTTTATTGGTGAATATCTGAGGTTGGTGCACATCCTTGAAACCTACTAGCAGTTTCGCATTAATAGACTAAGTAACTCCTTCCTAAACTAGTCTCATCAAAGCATACAACATAAATAAACATATAAGTCATACAAATCAGAAACCAACATGATGACTCAAACATATTAACCTCATACTAGTGCATAAACACCATACACAGTCAAATACATTAAAGACTAATTAAGGCTACACACCCGAGACTTCACCAGAAGTGTGTTCCCCTGCACCCCTAGACTTGAGTGCGAAGAATCGTTGCCTCCTTGGAGCCTCTTTACTTGGAACATTCGTCTGAACTTTATCCTTCCCTTTTTCTCGACCTCTCATATACGGACAATCCTTCATCATGTGACCCGGTTTTCAACAACTGTAACAAGCGTTAGAGCCCCTCCTACACTCTCCTCCATGAAGTTTGCCACACTTCCTACAAGGTGGCCTCTCCTGAGGTGTATCTACTTTACTGTTTCTCTTAACTCTGGGCTCTGAAACCCTTTCATAGCGACCCTTGGATGAACTTGACTCCCCTTGGTGGGAGAGTCCCTTCTTAAACCTGGGCTTATCCCTGATTTCAGTACTACTCTTTCTTGAAAAATTCTTCTCATCTTACCTTGACCTGTTCCCTTCCCTACTATGCTTCCTCTTCCTGCATTCCTCCATTTGTTGGACATGGACCATAAGCCTGGAAAGGCCCATGCTGGTATGCAGCATAGCTACCCTACACTCCTCTTTGAGTTTCTCAGCAATCTTAGATCCAGTGTAAATGGGAGGATTCATTTTCGTGAAGTCCCTTAACCTGCTAGCCATGGTGCTGGCATATGGGTTCTTCCTGGGAACACCTTGTTGCTACGCCTTCGTTTCTCCTCGTATTCATCTTTCTGAATCTCAAGAGTTGATATTAGATATGCTCTTAACACCAAGAAACACACATTAGAGAAGGCACAATAAGATCAGAAGAAGGGAATTTTCCAATGCATCATGCAGTCTCTAATTCAGGATAGTGGTGCATTGCACTACCATGACTTAGAAACTACTCAATGTGGTTGATGTGAACTTATTATACTCGGAATTTAACCTAGTGCTATGATACAAACTTTTTCACGACCGGAGTCTAGACCCCAGACGAGACCGGCGTCGTTGACCTCTCAGAGGTCGCAGACAAGCCTACATACGTAATTGTTACTTCATCTAGGTTAATTTTTAGCGGAAAATTTGAACTTTTTGTTTTCTTATTTCATGTGAAACATATTATACTTAACATCATAAGCGTTCACAAATCAACCATCTAATATAGAAATAATCAAATGAAAGAAGCAGTTCATAATTGCATTAAACGTATTCTTGCCAAAACGACACCAATATAAAGTCTGAAATGAAAGGGGAAATGCAACACTAGTGGAACATGCTCCACTAGCTAAAGCCTACATCTAAGCTAGATAATAACGGTAGACATCCTCGAAAGCATGAGGGCCTACCAAATCTGGATGAAAGCTCCACGTCCGGATAACTGTGACGTCGTACTGGTAAGCTCTAACGTCCACCTGTGCCTGCACCTAAAAGTAGATATTTGTATGGGATTAGTACACACTTGTACTAAGTACGGGTATATGCAAGCACACACCAAGGACATGCATGAGAAAGAATACCTCTTTCCTAAAAACATGATTTATGGAAAGTCAAGTCAGTGGCCTTGCCAAATTTGGATTTGGAAAGTCGGTAGACTTGCCAAATTTGGATTAGGAAAGTCATGCCATGATAGTAACATGCATCATCATACTTATCATTTTGTAAGCAGCACATAACGTATTGCACATATCATATCACGTAGTTCACATCATTCTTTCATATGCCATGAGACCTTGGAATCATGGACTTGACATTAGGACTTTCCAAAATGAGGGCTCAACATATAGGACCTCAACTAGGGAGCCTTCTTCAGCAAACACAGAGTCTACTTCGTTCATTCATACGTACTTCATTTTCATTCATTCATATACTAGTGCAATCACTAGTCATACCTAGGATGTATTTTAAGACTCTCATCGAGTTTGCTGTGCAATGACCAAGAATAACCTAGTGTCATTACTTAAGTCTAGCTCAACTCTTGATTATCCTAATCTAACACCTTTGGTATCATTCATTTCATTATGTGCATCATTTGAGGCTGGCCTCATTCTTTCTTTGGGAACTTTAACCTTAACCGACATAGATCATGTGAGCATCATGACATCCAGTGTGTAATCCCCACACCAAAAAGAGGTGGAATCACCGGCCAAAGTGAACCAAAACAGGCTAGCATATATAGGGAGTCGAACCCTGCTAGATCCCTATATTGGCAGTATAGGTTCAAAGACTAGGAGATATAAGGAGACCCATACCCGGCATGCCGGACAGTCTCATCTTATGAGAGTTACGTGAACCTCTGCCATTCCCGAAGGAAGGTATCACCGCTCATAGCTAGCCTATCGGTGCTCAGTATAAAGTTCCATTACATTCAACTCATACATCATGGAAGTTGACTTCTAGCATGAGGACATCATAGCTCATTAGATGATTTCTCATCTCATCATTAGTATTAAGTATGCATTAACTTCAATACTTTCATTAGAGTGTTCATAGAGACTGGTCTCTTCATTAACTTTACACTCCCATAGGTGAGTAAGTTTTGGTAACATTTACTTAGGCTCATTTGAGATTGCTCTCATCTTTCACATTAGCCTCTTATCATATTGTCACCTCTCTCATTAATTTTAACACATTTTCTTTTCATAATTACTCACCCCTTCACGTGAATGTTCATTTCATCATATGCCAATGCACTTGGCAATTTAGTGTGTTTCACACTCTTACTTAACCCTTCTAGGGTTACATCATTTTATCACATACATCTTAGGTTCACCTACTTTTAAACGTATGCTAGACACATACAAGCCATGAGGCTTCATTCATAGTTTGTCTAAGTGATTCATGTTTACCCAAGATTATGTGGTACAAGACTTATGCATCTTGTAGGTATGCCAAAATATTGATTTTGATCTTTAGAGGCAGCATTCATTAAATATTTGCTTACGTATGACTTATGTGTCAATACGGAATTGGGCAAGGGAACCCGATTTCGAATCCCTTGGGCAACACTTAATCTTATATTAAACTTGGTGATTGCATTTTTCAGATTTGGGGGACCCTAGTTCGATCCCCATCAGCCCCATAATATTTCCTTTCTTTTTGTCCTCTATTTTTCGTCCAAGGCATGGAGATTGTGGGATCAATCCCCCACAAGCTCATTATTTTTCTCTTAATTTAACTTTCTCACCTATCCAAGAGGTTGTGGGTTCAGTCCCCATTCACCTCATTTTATATTTCTCCTTTATTTTCCTCCTAACTCTCTCATCTATTCAAGAGGTTGTGTGTTCAATCTCCACTCTCCACATTTATTTTTCTCCTTTATTTTTCTCCTAACTCTCTCATCTATTCAAGAGGTTGGGGGTTCAATCCCCACTCTCCACATTCAGTTTTTCTCCTTTATTTTTCTCCTAACTCTCTCATCCATTCAAGAGTTGGGGGTTCAATCCCCACTCTCCACATTTATTTTTTTCCTTTATTTTTCTCCTAACTCTCTCATCAATTCAAGAGGTTGGGGGTTCAATCCCCACTCTCCACATTTATTTTTCCTTTCATTTTTTTCATGAATTTTTTATGTAATTTACATTTGGTGAGGTCTTGGGTTCCATTCCCAACGACCTCATAATTTTTTAAAAAAATTTAAAACATACACTTTTTTCTCACCTCTTGGCCGAGACTTCAAATTTCCAGCAAGCTAGAAATTTGGTCTCTTCCAATCCATTTTGCTCTCATTCTTTTGTTGATTTTTTTGTAGCATTTTGAGTGACATTCAGTCAGCCACCTTAAACTTTTATGAACATCACGTTTTTAGCATTTTTATACACGCAAAATACAACATTTAACATACAAACTTCAGGCAGCAAACATAGTCAAATTTTCAGCACACACATGCTCAAAACAGTCCACTTAATGCACTTTTGCGGAATATATTTTTCATCCTTTACATGATTTCTTACCACACATTCAACACATAATCACAACCAGACCTAACATTATCTACCAGAAGACATACCAACGCATTCTTTGAATCGTTCAAAGGATCTAATGACAGGGGCATGCAACGGGGACAACCTTAGTTTCTCGATTGGAATTTAAACTGAACTTAGGGGTCTGTTGGGAAAGGTACCAAGAGAGAAGAAAACTCATACCTTAATGTCGTTCAAAACTTGTTTAAATGCTGCCAATTTACCATGAAACCAAGCCTCACCACCGAAACATCAAGCACAATCCCGTCAAGAACTTGTTGTTGATTTTCGTTTTAACTTAGTTTTTCATTTGAGTTTTTGTGTGTAAGTTCTTCAAGAGTTAAGAACTATTATTTTCAGTTATTTTAATGATAAAAAACATGAGAATGAGAGTGAGAGACGTGAGAATGAGAGGATTAGGATTATGATTAGGATTAGGAGAGTTAGGTGGAGACTAAGTCAAACTAGGACTCCTCATTATTTATTAATTTTATTATTATTATTATTTTATTAAAAATCTGATTTTTCCCTCACTTAAATCAACTTTTTCAAAATTAATTAATTAAACTAATTCACTTAATAATTAAATCAATTTAATCCTTGCTTCCACCAATGCTCGAACCCGGGTGAAGCTAGATTTTGCTTAAAGGGTCAAATTCGGCAACCTCTACCAGAATTGCCCCTCCACCATATTAATTAATTAATTAATTATTTAGGGTAACTAAAATACTACTCTTAGCCTAGAAAAGACCATTTTACCCCTATACCCTCCAAACTTAAGATTACCCCTTTTTAAGTCTGGTTAAGACTCATCCGGGTAAATCTTCATATTCGGGTGCCCTACATGGCTGGACCCAACCTTTCCTAGCTCAACTAACTTACCAAGTCAGTTGGCTTGGTTGTTGCAGAGGTTCATAGGTCTGGTTCTATGCGCATCAATTCGTGTGAACCCGATCTAATCTAGGTATTCTAGATACGTTACACATTACTTAGCATAGTCATTTTTAGGGTTGTTACAGTCAAGATTCTTCTAATCCTAGTCAATTTAGAAGGGCCGTTTTTGTAATTAGCTAATTGGTCTAACTTAATTAGGTTATATAGTCCAAGTAGAATTAGTTAACATTCAGTTCTTAAAGAGTTAGTTCCACGTTATTCACCCAAAAACGCCACAACTAAAAACAAGAGAAAATTTTAGAAACCCTAGACGATTTCAAGCAAGTTCTTCAAGGTCTTCGTGCAAAGTGCAAGGTGATCTTCGTAGATTTAATTCTACAATAAGGTATGGGTTTTCTATCCTTTAATTATTTCTCCAAGAGGCTTTTCAAACGTTTTAACTTCAAGAATATTGAAACTAGGGTTGTTCCCAACAAATCGCATGTTCATCTCCGTAGTTCTCCCGATTTCCGATTCTTGTAGTAGCTATAGTGTAATTCTCGATGCATGTTTTTTGTATGTGGTGTTAACTGATCACTATGTGTATGTTTTAGTGATTTATATGTCGAATGAAACCTACTTGATAGATCCGCATACTTAGGGTGTTATTTATATGAGATGTTGATTGTTGTAATGTCTACTTGTGTTCAAGAAGATGAAATTGTTATGAGTTGTTCAATTATTTGTTTTATACATTAATCAAAGGTTAAAATATTGGCTTGTTTATCATGTTAAGATTACTATAATGTGTTTATGAACAATTGGTATGGCTAGTGTTAACATTATGGTAAGTATTTAGTGAAATTGTGATTTATGCAAACAAATTGGATAACAAAACTATGTCCAATCATATTAACTCCAAAAAGTCATTATAATATCCACATAAATGAACTCATAACATAGGGTATACCAATCAATGGTACAAGTCCTAACATACCCTATCCACATAAACTTGTGAACGTAATAGCAATGTATAAGAGGTTATAATTATCATAAAGAATGATACAAGACTAACAAGTAACGTGAACAAGTTAAGGTGAGTAATGAAATAACTAAAAGCTTAAGTTATGAAATTGACCTAATATAGAGTGTTAAAGAATATGAGACAAGTTTCAAATACACTTAATCGATTACGTCAAAGATACTCACATAAGAGGGTGCTACAGTCCGTGAGACAAGTCTCACTCACACCATGATGATAATGCAAGACTTAAGTTCATATTCATCAAGTAAAGAGAGGGATGACCTGTCATCCATAGAGTTAAGTAAACCTCATAACTAGAACCAAGCTTGCATAATGTTTGAGTCAACTCTAAAAGATAATCAAGTAAAATAAATCTGAGCTTAGAACCGATAGACTAGCAATGAGCTAGTGCTAACACATGTAAGCCTCATGAGACGAGATCACCACCCAGGTGGACCAGGGTCTCCGTATGTCTCCTAGTCTTTGAACTATGTTTCGCCAGCATAGGGACTAGCTAGTTGATGCCTCCATCCAAGAATGCTAGGCAGTTTTGGTTTCACTTTGGCCGGTGATTCCACCTCTTTTCGGTGTGGGGAAGACACCGAATTACATGTTTAGCTCACATGATCTATGTCGGTTATAGCTCAGTAAAGTATCGGGTTCACTTCAGCCGTGAACCCCCCTTTTCGGTGTGGGAAGACACAGACACAATATCACCTTAGCCGGTGAACCCCCCTTTTCGGTGTGGGGTAGACACAGAACTTGGTTCACCTTAACCGGTGAATCACCACTTTTTGGTGTGGGGGAGACACTGGATTTCATGTTAGCTCACATGATCTACTTCCGTTAATACTAAAGAATTCATTAATAGAGTAAGAAAGAATGAAAGTAGTATGTTCAAAGTGAACAACAGAGCAAAGAAGTAGAAATGTAAATTCATAGTGAACTAAGTAAACAAGAGCTTAAGAATGTCAATCGTTAGTGTTGATAAGAATGAAGTCTTAACAAGTTAGTGGTTTAGGCCAATTTTGAAATATGAAGATATGCCCAAGAACTATATATTATGCTAATAATCAGATAATAGGCATAATCAATAAATATTGGCTTATAAATACATTCAGAGCCAATCAAAGAAGAATGACAAATCTAACTTGTCAGTAGGGTAGCCAAATTATTTCCTTAGTCTTGTGAATTGCTTACTCGATTCATTGTAGGTATGGGACTATAACTAATCATTGCACTTGTAAGTAAAACATAGGATCAAAAGGATATCATTGAACTACACAATAGAAAGAGGAAAAAACTGAAAAATAAACTAAGTCTGAGAATAGAGACTCACGGCCTAAGGAGCAAAATAATAAACTATTCTTTAAGTTGTTCTAAAATTATGTTCATGATTCCAATGTCTTATGTTCATATAGAAAATTAGTTGTGTGCCTTAATTGCACGAGAACATGTCATATTCATATCATAAATCATAAGTAATGATTTAAGAAAGTAACAGTAACTTAACTTTCCAGAAACGACATGTTGCTTTAGGAAGAGCTTTCCTTGATCATGCATAGTCCGTATGTGTTTATATGCATACACCCATACTTAGTACAAGTGTGTACTAACCCAATATATTATTACTATTTTTATAGGCGCAGGTTCTAAAGAAGATTGAAGATTCGACGAAGCAGTTTGGATTAGCGATCTCCATACTTTGGTACGTCCTCTTGAGTTCGAGGATGCTACACTTTATTATTCTAGCTTAGTATATTAGATATAGCTAGTGACTACTGTCCCTAGCATTTCTTTTCAAATATTTGTCAAGCGTTTGTAATAAGGCCAATTGGCAAACTATTATTATTATAATTATGATCATTTATTTCATTTGTCTAATCTATTGATAGATGGATGTCGAGTTTGAGCTATTAGAATATCACTCTTATGCAATATTATATGAAGTCTATGTATACTTCGATAAGTATTAAAAAATTTTAAGTTTTCCGCAAATTTAACTGTATGATTGTGATGAAAGCTAGAAGAGGCTTGTCTGCGACCTCTGAGAGGTTAACGACGTCGGTTGCGTCCGGATTCCAGAATGCGGGTGTGACAAACTTGGTATCAGAGCATGAGGTTAAATTACCTAGGAACTAAGGCTCAACACAACCACGTTGCGTAGTTCTAACTTATGGTTGTGAAGTATACCACAATTATGACTTAGAGACTTTGTGATGTTAGGAATTTTCCCTTCTTCTACTCTTTATCGTGTGGTCTAGAACTTTGATATTTTGTGTCATTCTAAGTATCTAACTTTCTTCTTGTGTGAGCGCATAGGAAAATTCACACAAGAATTAGGATGGCCCTAAGTCGCCAGACTCATGATCTGGCCTTCCCAAGAAGGGCAATGATAGAAATGCCCAGCGTGAACGAAAGACGTGTGGTAAGTGTGGCTGTTCGCATGGAGGTGAGTGCATGGTAGGTTCTAATGTCTTCTATGAGTGCTAATGAAAAGGAGAAGGCTGAGTTGGCTGCATACTAGCTCAAGGATGTGGCTCAGGTATGGATTTGCTTCATAAATGTTATGCTACCATAGACTGTCGAAACAGGGTAGTAGAGTTAAAATGGGAAGGGCATGGTTCAAATCCAACAGGCCAAATAGTTTCCAATCTTAAAGACAATAAGATGTTATCTAAGGGATAGTTATGCCACTTAGTTAGAGTCAATGACTTAGAACAAGAAGTCCCTTCCATAGACTCTATGTCCATAGTAAATAAGTTTCAAGATATCTTTCCGGAGGATTTACCAAGGATCCCTTCAGAACATGAAACTGATTTCGGTGTTGACTTAGATCCCAACACTAAACCGATTCCCATTCCGCCTTATAGAATTACTCCAGCGGAACTCAAAAAGTTGAAGTTTCAGTTAAAAGATTTACTTAATAAGGGCTTCATCCAGCCGAGCATATCCCCATTGGGCGCTCTAGTGTTGTTCGTTAAGAAAAAAGATGGAACTCTTAGAATGTGTATCAATTATCGGCAACTCAATAAAGTCACTATAAAGAACAAACACCCTCTTCCCAAAATTGATGATCTATTTTATCAACTTCAAGGTTCAAGTTTCTTTTCTAAGATAGATCTTCGGTCGGGTTATCACCAACTAAGGGTAAGACAAGAGGATGTCCTAAGACTGTCATCCTTGGCCACGAGATCGTACATGAGGCTTTCGAAAAGGTGACAATGATCAGGGATAGATTGGCTACTGCTTACAGTCGTCAAAAATCATATGCTGACAACCGAAAAAGAGCTCTTGAATTTGAAGTAGGTGATCAAGTATACCTAAAGATATCACCCATGAAAGGGGTGATGGGGTTTGATAAGAAAGGGAAGTTGAGTCCGAGGTATATAGGTCCTTATGAGATCTTACAGCGAGTAAGGAATCTTGCTTACGAACTGAAGTTACCGAATGACTTGGCTTCTATTCATCCGGTGTTTCACTTTTCGATGCTTAAGAATTGTCTAGGCGATCCAACGTCCATCCTAGACGTCGAGGGGTTAGGAGTCAATGGGAACCTTTCTTATGAAGAAGTTCCCGTTGTATTTTTAGATCGCCAAGTGAAACGGTTGAGGAACAAGGAGGTTGCCACCGTAAAGGTGTTATGGAAGAACCACCTTGTTGAGGGGGAAATATGGGAGGCCGAGGTCAATAGGAGATTCTGTTACCCTCACTTGTTCAGTTCTTAAAGTTAGATATTCTCTTTCTAAGTCCGATTTCGTTAATGAAACTCTAAATCTTAGTGCATTAGGGAGCCTTTGGTGTTTTAAGCCCATAACTGTGTGTTTTATACTTGCCCTATATGAGTTAATATGAGTTCATGCTTGCTTTCATGTTGCTGTTTTTATATAGATTTTACGTGATATATGTGTTGTATGAGTGTGATGTGCATTAAGTTAAGGTAAGATTGAGAAGGAATTTCCTCAATCTCAGATATGAAGCTTCAGATAAGCTAAGAGTAATGTGCATCATCTGGAGTAAGTTGTGAATCAGATATTCACAAAGAATAAAGTCTCTAGTACGTTAATGTGCTTTTCAAAAATACCCTCTTCGATTTAAAATGATGAGTAGTCTCATTCGGGGACGAATGTTCCTAAGGGGGGATAATGTAACATTCCAGAAAAATGTACATGTCTAGTAAAGAGCCTATTAGGTTTTAAGAATGTGTATTGGGGTACATAGGCATCCCAATGCCCAATATTGAGAAATATTGGGCATAGTATAGAATATTAGCTAAGGGGTGTTAGCCAATTTCTATATATACACAAGTATGTATAATATAATCCAAGCATGTTTAGAAATTGTACCTGCAATGAAGACCCTAAGCTAAAATATATAGAATCTCAACGCAACACATTAGATACTAGGCATCCAAGTGTCAAGCCTAGTACCATAACACATAACCATTTAAAATGATCATGTAGATTAAGCAGTGCCAAAGGACATAGTGAGGATCCTTGGGACAATAAGTAAACACTCCAAATGAACCTTCCAGAAGAGTTAGTTAGGAAAGTACACGCAACACATGTTCAAGCACATGTGCAACCGGCGGTTGGGGACAGGCGCACATGCGGGTCCAACCACGTGGGGCAAGCTCCCTAACCGGTCCTAGATCCTAACTAACTGACCTAACTAACTAACTAACCTAGGAACAAACAAAAATAACTAACTAAGGGACCCAACAACCTAAGACCAAGTCGGGTGACACCAAACCGTGTAACTAACTAAGAGACAACCTAGTACCTAACCTAGGATGGTCCAAAAGGTTGGTTATGGTCCTAAAAACTTAGGGGTACTTTAGTAATTATGCTAGGTTACTTAATTAATTACTTTAGAAACTTAATTAATTGATTTAAATGGACAAAACCGAAATCACTAAGCAATTTCAAGATTTCGGTTAAGTCAAGTAAGAGAAAACCTAGTACCTAACCTAGGATGTTCCAAAAGGTTGGTTATGGTCCTAAAAACTTAGGGGTACTTTAGTAATTACCCTAGGTTACTTAATTAATTAATTTAACAACTTAATTAATTGATTTAAATGGACAAAACTGAAATCACTAAGCAATTTCCGGATTTCGGTTAAGTCAAGTAAGAGACAACCTAGTACCTAACCTAGATGGTCCAAAAGGTTTGTTATGGTCCTAACAACTTAGGGGTACTTTAGTAATTACCCTAGGTTACTTAATTAATTAATTTAGCAACTTATTTAATTGATTGAAATGGACAAAACCAAAATCACTAAGCAATTTCCAGATTTCGGTTAAGTCAAGTAAGAGATAACCTAGTACCTAACCTAGGATGGTCCAAAAGGTTGGTTATGGTCCTAACAACTTAGGGGTACTTTAGTAATTACCCTAGGTTACCTAATTAATTAATTTAGAAACTTAATTAATTAATGTTAATGGCTAAACCTGAAACTACTAAGGAAATTCCAAATTTGGGTTAAGTCAAGATTCTTCTAATCCTAGTCAATTTAGGAGGGGCGTTTTTGTAATTAGCTAATTGGTCTAACTTAATTAGGTTATATAGTCCTAGTAGAATTAGTTAACATTCAGTTCTTAAAGAGTTAGTTCCACGTTATTCACCCAAAAACGCCACAACTAAGAACAAGAGAAAAACGTTAGAAACCCTAGACGATTTCAAGCAAGTTCTTCAAGGTCTTCGTGCAAAGTGCAAGGTGATCTTCGTAGAATTAATTTTTCAATAAGGTATGGGTTTTATCTCGTGGAATTCTTTCTCCAAGAGGCTTTTCAAATGTTTTAACTTCAAGAATATTGAAACTAGGGTTGTTCCCAACAAATTGCATGTTCACCTCCGTAGTTCTCCCGATTTCCGATTCTTGTAGTAGCTATAGTGTAATTCTCGATGCATGTTGTTTGTATGTGGTGTTAACTGATCGTTATGTGTATGTTTTAGTGATTTATATGTTGAATGAAACCTACTTGATAGATCCGCATACTTAGGGTGTTATTTACATGAGATGTTGATTGTTGTAATGCCTACTTGTGTTCAAGAAGATGAAATTGTCATGAGTTGTTCACTGAATTGTTTTATAGATTAATCAGAGGTTAAAATATTGGCTTGTTGAACATGTTAAGATTACTATAATGTGTTTATGAACAATTGGTATGGCTAGTGTTAACATTATGGTAAGTATTTAGTGAAATTGTGATTTATGCCAACAAATTGGCTAACAAAACTATGTCCAATCATATTAACTCCAAAAAGTCATTCTATTCTCCACATAAATGAACTCATAACATAGGGTATGTCAATCAATGGGACAAGTCCCAACATACCCTATTCACATAAACTTGTGAACGTAATAGCATTGTATAAGAGGTTATAATTATCATAGAGAATGATACAAGACTAACAAGTAACGTGAACAAGTTAAGGTGAGTAATGAAATAACTAAAAGATTAAGTTATGAAATTGACCTAATATAGAGTGTTAAAGGAAGTGAGAGAAGTCTCAAATACACTTAATTGATTACGTCAAAGATACTCACATAAGAGGGTTCTAGAGACCGTGAAACAAGTCTCACTCGCACCATGATGATAATGCAAGATTTAAGTTCATATTCATCAAGTAAAGAGAGGGATTACCAGTCATCCATAGAGTTAAGTAAACCTCATAACTAGAAGAAAGCTTCCATAATGTTTGAGTCAACTCTAAAAGATAATCAAGTAAAATAAATCTGAGCTTAGAACCGATAGACTAGCAATGATCTAGTGCTAACACATGTAAGCCTAATGAGATGAGATCACCACCCAGGTGGACCAGGGTCTCCGTATGTCTCCTAGTCTTCGAAATATGTTTCGCTAGCATAGGGTCTAGCTAGTTGATGCCTCCACCCAAGAATTCTAGGCTGTTTTGGTTTCACTTTGGCCGGTGATTCCACCTCTTTTCGGTGTGGGGAAGACACCGAATTTCATGTTTAGCTCACATGATCTAAGTCGGTTATAGCTCAGTAAAGTATTGGGTTCACTTCAACCGTGAACCCCCCTTTTCGGTGTGGGAAGACACAGACACGGTATCACCTTAGCCGGTGAACCCCACTTTTCGGTGTGGGGTAGACACAGAACTTGGTTCACCTTAACCGGTGAATCACCATTTTTTGGTGTGGGGGAGACACTGGATTTCATGTTAGCTCGCATGATCTACTTCCGTTAATACTAAAGAATTCATTAATAGAGTAAGAAAGAATGAAAGTAGCATGTTCAAAGCGAACAACAGAGCAAAGAAGTAGAAACGTAAATTCATAGTGAACTAAGTAAACAAGAGCTTAAGAATGTCAATCGTTAGTGTTGATAAGAATAAAGTCTTAACAAGTTAGTGGTTTAGGCCAATTTTGAAATATGAAGATATGCCCAAGAACTATATATTATGCTAATAATCATATAATAGGAATAATCAATAAATATTGGCTTATAAATACATTCAGAGCCAATCAAAGAAGAATGACAAATCTAACTTGTCAGTAGGGTAGCCAAATTATTTCCTTAGTCTTGTGAATTGCTTACTCGATTCATTGTAGGTATGGGACTATAACTAATCATTGAACTTGTATGTAAAACATAGGATCAAAGGATATCATTGAACTACACAATAGAAAGAGGAAAAAACTGAAAAATAAACTAAGTCTGAGAATAGAGACTCACGGCCTAAGGAGCAAAATAATAAACTATTCTTTAAGTTGTTCTAAAATTATGTTCATGATTCCAAGGTCTTATGTTCATATAGAAAATTAGTTGTGTGCCTTAGTTGCACGAGAACATGTCATATTCATATCATAAATCATAAGTAATGTTTTAAGAAAGTAAAAGTAACTTAACTTTTCAGAAACGACATGTTGCTTTAGGAAGAGCTTTCCTTGATCATGCATAGTTCGTATGTGTTTATGTGCATACACCCATACTTAGTACAAGTGTCTACTAACCCCATATATTATTACTATTTTTATAGGCGCAGGTTCTAAAGAAGATTGAAGATTCGACGAAGCAGTTTGGATTAGCGATCTCCAGACTTTGGTACATCCTCTTGAGTTCGAGGATGCTACACTTTATTATTCTAGCTTAGTACATTAGATATAGCTAGTGACTACTGTCCCTAGCATTTCTTTTCAAATATTTGTTCAAGCGTTTGTAATAAGTCCAATTGGGAAACTATTATTATTATAATTATGATCATTTATTTCATTTGTCTAATCTATTGATAGATGGTTGTTGAGTTTGATCTATTAAAATATCACTCTTATGCAATATTATATGAAGTCTATGTATACTTCGATAAGTATTAAAAAGTTTTAAATTTTCCGCAAATTTAACTGTATGATTGTGATGAAAGCTATAAGAGGCTTGTCTGCGACCTCTGAGAGGTTAACGACGCCGGTTGCATTCGGATTCCAGAATCCGGGTGTGACAAACTTGGTATCAGAGCATGAGGTTAAATTACCTAGGAACTAAGGCTCAACACAACCACGTTGCGTAGTTCTAACTTATGGTTGTGAAGTACACCACAATTATGACTTAGAGACTTTGTGATGGTAGGAATTTTCCCTTCTTCTACTCTTTACCGTGTGGTCTAGAACTTTGACATTTTGTGTCATTCTAAGTATCTAACTTCCTTCTTGTGTGAGCGCATAGGAAAATGCACACAAGAATTAGGATGGCCAAGTGGTCTAAGGCGCCAGACTCATGATCTGGCCTTCCCAAGAAGGGCAATGATAGAAATGCCCAGCGTGAACGAAAGACGTGTGGTAAGTGTGGCTGTTCGCATGGAGGTGAGTGCATGGTAGGTTCTAATGCCTGCTATGAGTTCTAATGAAAAGGAGAAGGCTGAGTTGGCTTCATACTAGCTCAAGGATGTGGCTCAGGTATGGATTTGCTTCATAAATGTTATGCTACCATAGACTGTCGAAACAGGGTAGTAAGGTTTCAGTTTCCAAATGAGTTAGAGTTAAAATGGGAAGGGCATGGTTCAAATCCAACAGGCCAAATAGTTTCCAATCTTAAAGACAATAAGATGTTATCTAAGGGATACTTATGCCACTTAGTTAGAGTCAATGACTTAGAATAAGAAGTCCCTTCCATAGACTCTATGTCCATAGTAAATAAGTTTCACGATGTCTTTCCGGAGGATTTACCAAGGATCCCTTCAGAACATGAAACTGATTTCTGTGTTGACTTAGATCCCAACACTAAACCCATTCCCGTTCCACCTTATAGAATTACTCCAGCGGAACTCAAAAAGTTGAAGTTTCAGTTAAAAGATTTACTTAATAAGGGCTTCATCCAGCCGAGCATATCCCCATTGGACGCTCCAGTGTTGTTCGTTAAGAAAAAGGATGGAACTCTTAGAATGTGTATCAATTATCGGCAACTCAATAAATTCACTATAAAGAACAAACACCCTCTTCCCAAAATTGATGATCTGTTTTATCAACTTCAAGGTTCAAGTTTCTTTTCTAAGATAGATCTTCGGTCGGGTTATCACCAACTAAGGGTAAGACAAGAGGATGTCCTAAGACTGCCATCCTTGGCCACGAGATCGTACATGAGGCTTTGTAAAAGGTGAGAATGATCAGGGATAGATTGGCTACTGCTTACAGTCATCAAAAATCATATGCTGACAATCGAAAAAGAGCTCTTGAATTTGAAGTAGGTGATCAAGTATACCTAAAGATATCACCCATGAAAGGGGTGATGGGGTTTGATAAGAAAGGGAAGTTGAGTCCGAGGTATATAGGTCCTTATGAGATCTTACTGCGAGTAGCAAAATCTTGCTTACGAACTGAAGTTACCGAATGACTTGGCTTCTGTTCATTTAGTGTTTCACTTTTCGATGCTTAAGAAGTGTCTAGGCGATCCAACGTCCATCCTAGCCGTCGAGGGGTTAGGAGTCAATGAGAACCTTTCTTATGAAGAAGTTCCCGTTGCATTTTTAGATCGCCAAGTGAAACGGTTGAGGAATAAGGAGGTTGCCACCGTAAAGGAGTTATGGAAGAACCACCTTGTTGAGGGGGAAACATGGGAGGCCGAGGTCGATAGGAGATTCTGTTACCCTCACTTGTTCAGTTCTTAAAGTTAGATATTCTCTTTCTAAGTCCGATTTCGTTAATGAAACTCTAAATCTTAGTGCATTAGGGAGCCTTTGGTGTTTTAAGCCCATAACTGTGTGTTTTATACTTGCCCTATATGAGTTAATATGAGTTCATGCTTGCTTTCATGTTGCTGTTTTTATATAGATTTTACGTGATATATGTGTTGCATGAGTGTGATGTGCATTAAGTAAAGGTAAGATTGAGAAGGAATTTCCTCAATCTCAGATATGAAGCTTCAGATAAGCTTAGAGTAATGTGCATCATCTGGAGTAAGTTGTGAATCAGATATTCACATAGAATAAAGTCTCTAGTACGTTAATGTGCTTTTCGAAAATACCCTCTTCGATTTAAAATGATGAGTAGTCTCATTCGGGGACGAATGTTCCTAAGGGGGGATAATGTAACATTCCAGAAAAATGTACATGTCTAGTAAAGAGCCTATTAGGTTTTAAGAATGTGTATTGGGGTACATAGGCATCCCAATGCCCAATATTGAAATATTGGGCATAGTATAGAATATTGGCTAACGGGTGTTAGCCAATTTCTATATATACACAAGTATGTATAATATAATCCAAGCATGTTTAGAAATTGTACCTGCAATGAAGACCCTAAGCTAAAATATATAGAATCTCAACGCAACACATTAAATACTAGGCATCCAAGTGTCAAGCCTAGTACCATAACACATAACCATTTAAAATGATCATGTAGATTAAGCAGTGCCAAAGGACATAGTGAGGATCCTTGGGACAATAAGTAAACACTCCAAATGAACCTTCCAGAAGAGTTAGTTAGGAAAGTACACGCAACACATGTTCAAGCACATGTGCAACCGGCGGTTGGGGACAGGCGCACATGCGGGTCCAACCACATGGGGCCAAGCTCCCTAACCAGTCCTAGATCCTAACTAACTGACCTAACTAACTAACTAACCTAGGAACAAACAAAAATAACTAACTAAGGGACCCGACAACCTAAGACCAAGTCGGGTGACACCAAACCGTGTAACTAACTAAGAGACAACCTAGTACCTAACCTAGGATGGTCTAAAAGGTTGGTTATGGTCCTAAAAACTTAGGGGTACTTTAGTAATTACGCTAGGTTACTTAATTAATTACATTAGAAACTTAATTAATTGATTTAAATGGACAAAACCAAAATCACTAAGCAATTTCAAGATTTCGGTTAAGTCAAGTAAGAGAAAACCTACTACCTAACCTAGGATGCTCCAAAAGGTTGGTTATGGTCCTAAAAACTTAGGGGTACTTTAGTAATTACCCTAGGTTACTTAAATATTTAATTTAACAACTTAATTAATTGATTTAAATGGACAAAACTGAAATCACTAAGCAATTTCCGGATTTCGGTTAAGTCAAGTAAGAGACAACCTAGTACCTAACCTAGATGGTCCAAAAGGTTTGTTATGGTCCTAACAACTTAGGGGTACTTTAGTAATTACCCTAGGTTACTTAATTAATAAATTTAACAACTTAGTTAATTGATTTAAATGGACAAAACCAATATCACTAAGCAATTTCCAGATTTCGGTTTAGTCAAGTAAGAGATAACCTAGTACCTAACCTAGGATGGTCCAAAAGGTTGGTTATGGTCCTAACAACTTAGGGGTACTTTAGTAATTACCCTAGGTTACGTAATTAATTAATTTAGAAAATTAATTAATTTAAATTGCTAAACCCGAAACTACTAAGGAAATTCCAAATTTCGGTTAAGTCAAGATTCTTCTAATCCTAGGCAATTTAGGAGGGGCGTTTTTGTAATTAGATAATTAATCTAACTTAATTAGGTTATATAGTCCAAGTAGAATTAGTTAACATTCAGTTCTTAAAGAGTTAGTTCCACGTTATTCACCCAAAAATGCCACAACTAAAAACAAGAGAAAAACGTTAGAAAGCCTAGACGATTTCAAGCAAGTTCTTCAAGGTCTTCGTGCAAAGTGCAAGGTGATCTTCGTAGAATTAATTTTTCAATAAGGTATGGGTTTTCTCTCATGGAATTCTTTCTCCAAGAGTCTTTTCAAACATTTTAACTTCAAGAATATTGAAACTAGGGTTGTTCCTAACAAATCGCATGTTCATCTCCGTAGTTCTCCCGATTTTTTATTCTTGTAGTAGCCATAGTATAATTCTCGATGCATGTTGTTTGTATGTGGTGTTAACTGATCGTTATGTGTATGTTTTAGTGATTTATATGTTGAATGAAACCTACTTGATAGATCCGCATAGTAAGGGTGTTATTTACATGAGATGTTGATTGTTGTAATGCCTACTTGTGTTCAAGAAGATGAAATTGTTATGAGTTGTTCACTAAATTGTTTTATAGATTAATCAAAGGTTAAAATATTGGCTTGTTTAACATGTTAAGATTACTATAATGTGTTTATGAACAATTGGTATGGCTAGTGTTAACATTATGGTAAGTATTTAGTGAAATTGTGATTTATGCCAACAAATTGGCTAACAAAACTATGTCCAATCATATTAACTCCAAAAAGTCATTCTAATCTCCACATAAATGAACTCATAACATAGGGTATGTCAATCAATGGGACAAGTCCCAACATACCCTATTCACATAAACTTGTGAACGTAATAGCATTGTATAAGAGGTTATAATTATCATAAAGAATAATACAAGACTAACAAGTAACGTGAACAAGTTAAGGTGAGTAATGAAATAACTAAAAGCTTAAGTTATGAAATTGACCTAATATAGAGTGTTAAAGGAAGTGAGAGAAGTCTCAAATACACTTAATTGATTACGTCAAAGATACTCACATAAGAGGGTGCTAGAGTCCGTGAGACAAGTCTCACTCGCACCATGATGATAATGCAAGACTTAAGTTCATATTCATCAAGTAAAGAGAGGGATGACCAGTCATCCATAGAGTTAAGTAAACCTCATAACTAGAAGAAAGCTTCCATAATTTTTGAGTCAACTCTAAAAGATAATCAAGTAAAATAAATTTGAGCTTAGCACCGATAGACTAGCAATGAGCTTGTGCTAACAGATGTAAACCTCATGAGACGAGATCACCACCCAGGTGGACCAGGGTCTCCGTATGTCTCCTAGTCTTCGACCTATGTTTCGCCAGCATAGGGATTAGCTAGTTGATGTCTCCACCCAAGAATGCTAGGCAGTTTTGGTTTCACTTTGGCCGGTGATTCCACCTCTTTTCGGTGTGGGGAAGACACCGAATTTCATGTTTAGCTCACATGATCTAAGTCGGTTATAGCTCAGTAAAGTATCGGGTTCACTTCAGCCGTGAACCCCCCTTTTCAGTGTGGGAAGACACAGACACGGTATCACCTTAGACGGTGAACCCCCCTTTTCGGTGTGGGGTAGACACAGAACATGGTTCACCTTAACCGGTGAATCACCACTTTTTGGTGTGGGGGAGACACTGGATTTCATGTTAGCTCGCATGATCTACTTCCGTTAATACTAAAGAATTTATTAATAGAGTAAGAAAGAATGAAAGTAGCATGTTCAAAGTGTACAACAGAGCAAAGAAGTAGAAACGTAAATTCATAGTGAACTAAGTAAACTAGAGCTTAAGAATGTCAATCGTTAGTGTTGATAAGAATGAAGTTTTAATAAGTTAGTGGTTTAGGCCAATTCTGGAATATGAAGATATGCCCAAGAACTATATATTATGCTAATAATCAGATAATATGCATAATCAATAAATATTGGCTTGCAAATACATTCAGAGCCAATCAAAGAAGAATGACAAATCTATCTTGTCAGTAGGGTGGCCAAATTATTTCCTTAGTCTTGCGAATTGCTTACTCAATTCATTGTAGGTATGGGACTATAACGAATCATTGCACTTGTAAGTAAAACATAGGATCAAAGGATATCATTGAACTACACAATAGAAAGAGGAAAAGACTGAAAAATAAACTAAGTCTGAGAATAGAGACTCACGGCCTAAGGAGCAAAATAATAAACTATTCTTTAAGTTGTTCTAAAATTATGTTCATGATTCCAAGGTCTTATGTTCATATACAAAATTAGTTGTGTGCCTTAATTGCACGAGAACATGTCATATTAATATCATAAATCATAAGTAACGATTTAAGAAAGTAAAAGTAACTTAACTTTCCAGAAATGACATGTTGCTTTAGGAAGAGCTTTCCTTGATCATGCATAGTTCGTATGTGTTTATGTGCATACACCCATACTTAGTACAAGTGTGTACTAACCCCATATATTATTACTATTTTTATAGGCGCAGGTTCTAAAGAAGATTAAAGATTCGACGAAGCAGTTTGGATTAGCTATCTCCAGACTTTGGTAAGTCCTCTTGAGTTCGAGGATGCTACACTTTATTATTCTAGCATAGTACATTAGATATAACTAGTGACTACTGTCCCTAGCATTTATTTTCAAATATTTGTTCAAGCGTTTGTAATAAGGCCAATTGGCAAACTATTATTATTATAATTATGATCATTTATTTCATTTGTCTAATCTATTGATAGATGGTTATTGAGTTTGAGCTATTAGAATATCACTCTTATGCAATATTATATGAAGTCTATGTATACTTCGATAAGTATTAAAAAGTTTTAAATTTTCCGCAAATTTAACTGTATGATTGTGATGAAAGCTATAACAGGCTTGTCTGCGACCTCTGAGAGGTTAACGATGCCGGTTGCGTCCGGATTCCAGAATCTGGGTGTGACAAACTTGGTATCAGAGCATGAGGTTAAATTACCTAGGAACTAAGGCTCAACACAACCACGTTGCGTAGTTCTAACTTATGGTTGTGAAGTGCACCACAATTATGACTTAGAGACTTTGTGATATTAGGAATTTTCCCTTCTTCTACTCTTTATCGTGTGGTCTAGAACTTTGACATTTTGTGTTATTCTAAGTATCTAACTTCCTTCTTGTGTGAGCGCATAGGAAAATGCATACAAGAATTAGGATGGCCAAGTGGTCTAAGGCGCCAGACTCATGATCTGGCCTTCCCAAGAAGGGCAATGATAGAAATGCCCAGTGTGAACGAAAGACGTGTGGTAAGTGTAGCTGTTCGCATGGAGGTGAGTGCATGGTAGGTTCTAATGCCTGCTATGAGTGCTAATGGAAAGGAGAAGGCTGAGTTGGTTGTATACTAGCTCAAGGATGTGGCTCAGGTATGGATTTGCTTCATAAATGTTATGCTACCATAGACTGTCGAAATAGGGTAGTAAGGTTTCAGTTTCCAAATGAGTTAAGAGTTAAAATGGGAAGGCATGGTTCAAATCCAACAGGCCAAATAGTTTCCAATCTTAAAGACAATAAGATGTTATCTAAGGGATACTTATGCCACTTAGTTAGAGTCAATGACTTAGAACAAGAAGTCCCTTCCATAAACTCTATGTCGATAGTAAATAAGTTTCAAGATGTCTTTCCGGAGGATTTACCAAGGATCCCTTCAGAACATGAAACTGATTTCGGTGTTGACTTAGATCCCAACACTAAACCAATTCCCGTTCCGCCTTATAGAATTACTCCATCAGAACTCAAAAAGTTGAAGTTTCAGTTAAAAGATTTACTTAATAAGGGCTTCATCCAGCCGAGCATATCCCCATTGGGCGCTCCAGTGTTGTTCGTTAAGAAAAAGGATGGAACTCTTAGAATGTGTATCAATTATAGGCAACTCAATAAATTCACTATAAAGAACAAACACCCTCTTCCCAAAATTGATGATCTGTTTTATCAACTTCAAGGTTCAAGTTTCTTTTCTAGATAGATCTTCGGTCGGGTTATCACCAACTAATGGTAAGACAAGAGGATGTCCTAAGACTACCATCCTTGGCCACGAGATCGTACATGAGGCTTTGGAAAAGGTGACAATGATCAGGGATAGATTGGCTACTGCTTACAGTCGTCAAAAATCATATGCTGACAACCGAAAAAGAGCTCTTGAATTTGAAGTAGGTGATCAAGTATACCTAAAGATATCACCCATGAAAGGGGTGATGGGGTTTGATAAGAAAGGGAAGTTGAGTTCGAGGTATATAGGTCCTTATGAGATCTTACTGCGAGTAGGAAATCTTGCTTACGAACTGAAGTTACCGAATGACTTGGCTTCTGTTCATCCAGTGTTTCACTTTTCGATGCTTAAGAAGTGTCTAGGCGATCCAACGTCCATCCTAGCCGTCGAGGGGTTAGGAGTCAATGAGAACCTTTCTTATGAAGAAGTTCCCGTTGCATTTTTAGATCGCCAAGTGAAACGGTTGAGGAACAAGGAGGTTGCCACCGTAAAGGAGTTATGGAAGAACCACTTTGTTGAGGGTGGTCGATAGGAGATTCTGTTACCCTCACTTGTTCAGTTCGTAAAGTTAGATATTCTCTTTCTAAGTCCGATTTCGTTAATGAAACTCTAAATCTTAGTGCATTAGGGAGCCTTTGGTGTTTTAAGCCCATAACTGTGTGTTTTATACTTGCCCTATATGAGTTAATATGAGTTCATGCTTGCTTTCATGTTGCTGTTTTTATATAGATTTTACGTTATATATGTGTTGCATGAGTGTGATGTGCATTAAGTTAAGGTAAGATTGAGAAGGAATTTCCTCAATCTCAAATATGAAGATTCAGATAAGCTTAGAGTAATGTGCATCATCTCGAGTAAGTTGTGAATCAGATATTCACAAAGAATAAAGTCTCTAGTACGTTAATGTACTTTTCAAAAATACCCTCTTGGATTTAAAATGATGAATAGTGTCATTACGAGACGAATGTTCCTAATGGGGGATAATGTAACATTCCAGAAAAATGTACATGTCTAGTAAAGAGCCTATTAGGTTTTAAGAATGTGTATTGGGGTACATAGGCATCCCAATGCCAATATTGAGAAATATTGGGCATAGTATAGAATATTGGCTAAGGGGTGTTAGCCAATTTCTATATATACACAAGTATGTATAATATAATCCAAGCATGTTTAGAAATTGTACCTGCAATGAAGACCCTAAGCTAAAATATATAGAATCTCAACGCAACCCATTAGATACTAGGCATCCAAGTGTCAAGCCTAGTACCGTAACACATAACCATTTAAAATGATCATGTAGATTAAGCAGTGCCAAAGGACATAGTGAGGATCCTTGGGACAATAAGTAAACACTCTAAATGAACCTTCCAGAAGAGTTAGTTAGGAAAGTACACGCAACACATGTTCAAGCACATGTGCAACCGGCGGTTGGGGACAGGCGCACATGCGAGTCCAACCACGTGGGGACAAGCTCCCTAACCGGTCCTAGATCCTAATTAACTGACCTAACTAACTAACTAACCTAGGAACACACAAAAATAACTAACTAAGGGACCCAACAACCTAAGACCAAGTCGGGTGACACCAAACCGTGTAACTAACTAAGAGACAACCTAGTACCTAACCTAGGATGGTCCAAAAAGTTGGTTATGGTCCTAAAAACTTAGGGGTACTTTAGTAATTACGCTAGGTTACTTAATTAATTACTTTAGAAACTTAATTAATTGATTTAAATGGACAAAACCGAAATCACTAAGCAATTTCAAGATTTCGGTTAAGTCAAGTAAGAGAAAACCTAGTACCTAACCTAGGATGCTCCAAAAGGTTGGTTATGGTCTTAAAAACTTAAGGGTACTTTAGTAATTACCCTAGGTTACTTAATTAATTAATTTAACAACTTAATTGATTGATTTAAATGGACAAAATCGAAATCACTAAGCAATTTCAAGATTTCGGTTAAGTCAAGTAAGAGACAACCTAGTACCTAACCTAGAATGGTCCAAAAGGTTGGTTATGGTCCTAAAAACTTAGGGGTACTTTAGTAATTACCGTAGGTTACTTAATTAATTAATTTAACAACTTAATTAATTGATTTAAATGGACAAAACCGAAATCACTAAGCAATTTTCAGATTTCGGTTAAGTCAAGTAAGAGACAACCTAGTACCTAACCTAGGATGGTCCAAAAGGTTTGTTATGGTCCTAACAACTTAAGGGTACTTTAGTAATTACCCTAGGTTACATAATTAATTGATTTAGCAACTTAATTTATTTATTTAAATGGATAAAACCAAAATCAGTAAGCAATTTCCAGATTTCGGTTAAGTCAAGTTAGAGATAACCTAGTACCTAACCTAGGATGGTCCAAAAGGTTAGTTATGGTCCTAACAACTTAGTGGTACTTTAGTAATTACCCTAGGTTACCTAACTAATTAATTTAGCAACTTAATTAATTAATTTAAATGGCTAAAACCGAAACTACTAAGGAAATTCTAGATTTCGGTTAAGTCAAGATTCTTCTAATTCTAGTCAATTTAGGAGGGGCATTTTTGTAATTAGCTAATTGGTCTAACTTAATTAGGTTATATAGTCCAAGTATAATAAATAACATTCAGTTCTTAAAGAGTTAGTTCCACGTTATTCACCCAAAAATGCCACAACTAAAAACAAGAGAAAAACGTTAGAAACCCTAGATGATTTCAAGCAAGTTCTTCAAGGTCTTCGTGCAAAGTGCAAGGTGATCTTCGTAGAATTATTTTTTCAATAAGGTATGGGTTTTATCTCCTGGAATTCTTTCTCCAAGAGGCTTTTCAAACGTTTTAACTTCAAGAATATTGAAACTAGGGTTGTTCCCAACAAATCGAATGTTCATCTCCGTACTTCTCCTGATTTCTGATTCTTGTAGTAGCTATAGTGTAATTCTCGATGCATGTTATTTGTATGTGGTGTTCACTGATCGTTATGTGTATGTTTTAGTGATTTATATGTCGAATGAAACCTACTTGATAGATCCGCATACTTAGGGTATTATTTACATGAGATGTTGATTGTTGTAATGCCTACTTGTGTTCAAGAGGATAAAATTGTTATGAGTTGTTCACTGAATTGTTTTATAGATTAATCAAAGGTTAAAATATTTGCTTGTTTAACATGTTAAGATTACTATAATTTGTTTATGAACAATAGGTATGGCTAGTGTTAACATTATGATAAGTATTTAGTGAAATTGTGATTTATGCCTACAAATTGGCTAACAAAACTATGTCCAATCATATTAACTCCAAAAAGTCATTCTAATCTCCACATAAATGAACTCATAACATAGGGTATGTCAATCAATGGGACAAGTCCCAACATACCCTATTCACATAAACTTGTGAACGTAATAGCATTGTATAAGAGGTTATAATTATCATAAAGAATGATACAAGACTAACAAGTAACGTGAACAAGTTAAGGTGAGTAATGAAATAACTAAAAGCTTAAGTTATGAAATTGACCTAATATAGAGTGTTAAAGGAAGTGAGACAAGTCTCAAAAACACTTAATTGATTACGTCAAAGATACTCACATAAGAGGGTGGTAGAGTCCGTGAGACAAGTCTCACTCACACCATGATGATAATGCAAGACTTAAGTTCATATTCATCAAGTAAAGAGAGGGATGACCAGTCATCCATAGAGTTAAGTAAACCTCATAACTAGAAGAAAGCTTCCATAATGATTGAGTCAACTCTAAAAGATAATCAAGTAAAATAAATCTGAGCTTAGCACCGATAGACTAGCAATGAGCTTGTGCTAACACATGTAAGCCTCATGAGACGAGATCACCACCCAGGTGGACCAGGGTCTCCGTATGTCTCCTAGTCTTTGAACTATGTTTCGCCAGCATAGGGACTAGCTAGTTGATGCCTCCACCCAAGAATGCTAGGAAGTTTTGGTTTCACTTTGGCCGGTGATTCCACCTCTTCTTGGTGTGGGGAAGACACTGAATTTCATGTTTAGGTCACATAATCTATGTCGGTTATCGATTAAAAAGTATCTAGTTCACTTCAACCGTGAACCCCCCTTTTCAGTGTGGGGAAGACACACACATGGTATCATCTTAGCCGGTGAACCCCCCTTTCGGTGTGGGGTAGACACAGAACTTGGTTCACCTTAACCGGTGAATCACCATTTTTTGGTGTGGGGGAGACACTGGATTTCATGTTAGCGCGTATGATCTACTTGCGTTAATACTAAAGAATTCATTAATAGAGTAAGAAAGAATGAAAGTAGCATGTTCAAAGTGAACAACAGAGCAAAGAAGTAGAAACGTAAATTCATAGTGAACTAAGTAAACAAGAGCTTAAGAATGTCAATCGTTAGTGTTAATAAGAATGAAGTTTTTACAAGTTAGTTGTTTAGGCCAATTTTGGAATATGAAGATATGCCCAAGAACTATAGATTATGCTAGTAATTCAATAATAGGCATAATCAATAAATATTGGCTTATAAATACATTCAGAGCCAATCAAAGAAGAATGACAAATCTAACTTGTCAGTAGTGTAGCCAAATTATTTCCTTAGTCTTGTAAATTGCTTACTCGATTCATTGTAGGAATGGGACTACAATGAATCATTGCACTTGTAAGTAAAACATAGGATCAAAGGAGATCGTTGAACTACACAATAGAAAGAGAAAAAGACTGAAAAATAAACTAAGTCTGAGAATAGAGATTCACGGCCAAAGGAGCAAAATAATAAACTATTGTTTAAGTTGTTCTAAAATTATTTCATGATTCCAAGGTCTTATGTTCATATAGAAAATGCGTTGTGTGCCTTAATTGCATGGCAACATTTCATATTCATATCATAAATCATAAGTAACGATTTAAGAAAGTAAAAGTAACTTAACTTTCCAGAAACGACATGTTGCTTTAGGAAGAGCTTTCCTTGATCATGCATAGTCCGTATGTGTTTATATGCATACACCCATACTTAGTACAAGTGTGTACTAACCCAATATATTATTACTATTTTTATAGGCGCAGGTTCTAAAGAAGATTGAAGATTCGACGAAGCAGTTTGGATTAGCGATCTCCAGACTTTGGTACGTCCTCTTGAGTTCGAGGATTCTACACTTTATTATTCTAGCTTAGTACATTAGATATAGCTAGTGACTACAGTCCCTAGCATTTCTTTTCAAATATATGTTCAAGCGTTTGTTATAAGGACAATTGGCAAACTATTATTATTATAATTACGATCATTTATTTCATTTGTCTAATCTATTGATAGATGGTTGTTGAGTTTGAGCTTTTAGAATATCACTCTTATGCAGTACTGTATGATGTTTCTGTATACTTCGATAAGTATTAAAAAGTTTTAAAGTTTCCACAAATTTAACTGTATGATTGTGATGAAAGCTAAGAAGAGGCTTGTCTGCGACCTCTGAGAGGTTAACGACGCCGAATGCGTCATTCCAGAATCCGGGCGTGACATATCCACTAGCTAGTAACCTATGTTGGCGACATAGTTCAAAGACTATGAGAATTTGGAGACCCTTATCCACCTTTGTGGTAGTCTCATCTCATGAGGCTTACATGTGCTTGCACAAGCTCATTACTAGTCTATCGGTGCTTAGCTTAATTTATTATACTTTACAACTTTTAGAGTTGACTCATACACTTCTTCTAGTATGAGGTATGCTTAGCTCAATGGATGACTTGTCATCCCTTTTGATGCTTGATGAATGTGAAGTTAAATCTTACATTATCATCATGGTGTTAATGAGACTTGTCTCACGATCTTTTAACACCCTCTTATGTGAGTATCTTTAACATAATTGCTTAGGTGCAAGTAAGACTTGTCTCACTCTCTTTAACACCCCATTCTAGGTCAATTTCATAACTCATAAGCTTTTAGTTATTTCGTTACTCACCTTATCTTGTTCAATGTTATTTGGTAGTCTTGTACCATTCTTTATGAAAGTTATAAGGACTTATTCAATGTGCTACTATGTTCACAAGTTCATTTAGATAGGGTATGTTAGGACTTGTCCGAATCATTGGCATACCCTACGTTATGAGTTTATTGAGTTACTTTAACTGACATAGATCATGTGAGCATCATGAAATCCAGTGTCTCCCCCACACCAAAAAGAAGTGGAATCATCGGCCAAAGTGACCCAAAACATGCTAGCGTACATGTGAATTTAACCCCGCCAGATCCCTATATTGGCAGTATAGGTTCGAAGACTAGGAGATATAAGGAGACCCATACCCGGCATGCCAGACAGTCTCATCTCATGAGAGTTACGTGAACCTCCTCCCTTCTCGAAAGAAGGCATCACCGCTCATAGCTAGTCTATCGGTGCTCAGTATAAAGTTCCATTACATTCAACTCATACGTCATGGAAGCTGGCTTCTAGTATGAGGACATCATAGCTCAATATATGATTTCTCATCTCATCATTAGTATTAAGTGTATTAATATCAATACTTTCATTAGAGTGTTGATAGAGACTGGTCTCTTCATTAACTTTACACTCTCATAGGTGAGTACGTTTTGGTGACATTTACTTAGGCTCATTTGATATTGTTCTCATCTTTTACATTAGCCTCATATCATGTTGTCACCACATTCATTAACATTAGTTCATTTGCTCTTCATAATTACTCACCCCATTTTACGTGAATGTTCATTTCATCATACGCCAATGAACTTGGCCATTTGTGTGTTTCACTCTCTTACTTAACCCTTCTAAGGTTTCATCGTTTCACTACATAATAATCATTTCATCGTACGCCAATGCTCTTGGCCATTTAGTGTATTTCACACTCGTACTTAACCCTTCTAGGGTTACATCATTTCATTACATACATCTTAGGTTCACTTATTTTTAAACGTATGCTAGACTTATGGGTATATACAAGCCATGACGTGTTTCCAAACGTCACCTTCTAGATCCGCATGTTTTGAGTCATGCTGCTGACTTAGCTCCTCATATTTTAAGTCATGCTGCTGATTGTTAACTTTTAGTATTTGTACTTTGCTTTCTATTTTTTCCATTTTCTGACAAAGTATTGTCATTGTAGCTAGTATTTTCTCCATTGTATCTTTCTCTGGAGAGATAATCTGCAATGAGATTTTTGTTAGTCTTGATTACTTCAATTGTAAATGTAAAATTTAATATATTCAATACTAATCTCCTTATTTCTTTTGTTGTAACTGAATCTTGTACCTTTTTGGTTATCCACCACTTTACCTGTGTATTGTCTGTTCTCACAATAAATTTATTGTAAATAATATATGGTTCAAATGCTAATAAACATTTATATAGTGCAAACAATTCTTTTCTATTTATTTCCCATTTTATTTGTGCTTCTGTATAGGATCCTGAGTAGTATCTACAATGGTGTTCTTTTTTTTCTTTGTCATATCTATATTTTAGGACTCCTCCGTAACTGTGATTACTGGAATCTGTTTCAACAATATAAGTAAATGATTTATTTTCATTGGGAAAATATAATTTTGGTAGTTTCTTGCATAAGTTTTTAATATGCCTTATATGTTCTTTATCTTTATTGTCAAAATGATATTCAACATCTTTCTTAAGTTTTTTGTGTAATGGTTTTAAATATTCTGATATTTTGGTATATATTCTCTTACTTGGTTTACTAAGCCTAAAAAGGATTGTAATTTCTTTTTTGTATCTATATTTTCATCAATAGTGATTATTTTTTGTACTATGTGGGTTTGCATCTTTATTCCATTTTTATCTATTTGTATTCCTAAAAATTCTATCTCTGCTTTCTTTTTACTTAGGCTTATACCAAAATGTTTAATTATGTGTATAAATTTTTCTAATAACCTGATATGTTCATCTTGTGTTTTTGAATATAATAATATATCATCTATATAGACAATGCAATTTTCTAATTGATTAAAATAGTTATCCATAAAATGTTGATATCTACCTGGTGAATTTTTATATCCAAATGGTAGAACATTCCATTCATAAAATCCTTGTGGTACAGTAAATGTTGTTAGTTGTTTAGATTCTTCTTCTAGTTTCAAGTGATAAAATCCTGATTTACAATCGAATTTACTGAAATAATTATATCCTTGTATCTGTCTTATCTTTAGTATCTTATTTGGTATTGGGTAATTATATGTTTTAGTTTTAGCATTCAAATTGCGATAATCTATGACCATTCTACTTTTACCTCGTTTTTGTTCACTATGTTTATTAACTATAAATGCTAGACTTGTATGTTTACTATTGCTTTCTTGTATATAATTATTTTTCAATAATTCATTTATATGCATTTTAAATTCTTTTAAATCATCAAAATTATATTTTAATGGTTTTTGTGTTATTATACTATTTTCATCTATTAATTCATATAATAATTCTAGCTGTTCGTTAATTATTTTAACCTTATCTATTGCAAATATGATGATTTCTAATTGTGTTATTTGGTTTTTACTTATATTTTCCATTTCCTGGTTTATTTTTTCACTTCCTTTTATCCATTCTGTGGGTTTTCTTTGTTTGTTATTTACTCTTTTTGCTCTTATTTTATTTCCGCATGGTGTAGTAAACCGCCAATGTATTTTTGTTATAATATGTGGGTAAAATCTTTCTAAAAACGGCATTCCTAATAACATATGTTTTGTTGTAAATTCAAAATTATACATTTCTTCTATTATTAGTATTTTATCCCATATTTGTATTTTTATATTTTTTGCTTTATATGTAATCATACTTTCTTCATTATTAAATCCTGTCACTATCATAGGTGTTTTTAATTTTTCCCATTTATCTTCTGGTAAACAATTATATTTACATATATTTGCTTTTGGAAATACAAGATATAAAACCTAAAACACCCATAAAGTATGTACACTTAGGAGGAACAGAAATATTGATAAAAGCCTGTTTTAGAGAAGGAATAGATACACCTATTGAAATATATTTAGCAGATGATAGGATTATATACCCTATAGAAAAAAGTGTAATTAGTGCAGTAAAAGGGAACTTAATATATCAAAAATTTAAATTTATAATAAGTGCCAATTACTCAGTGGCATTAACAGATAAAAACATAGATAAATCATTAGTTCTATATTGGAAAATGTCTGGAATAGAACTAGCACCAGGTAGTAAAATATTTACAGCAAGATGTAAAAACCTATACATACTAACAACAAAACATAAAGCAACGGCAAAAAATAAAATTGATAAAATAAAAATAGAAAATCCTTTTGAAAAAATAATTACTATAATAGACAACAATGATTATAGCTACAAAGAAATTGACATAGAAGAAGATATAGAAATTGTAAAAGAAAGATTGAGTACTTCAAGTGTACCAAATACATTAACTAGAACTACCTCATCAAGAATGAGCACATCTAAAAGGAACTATGAAAACTCATAAAATTTATTAAATATAGAAGAGACAACATTATACCACTATTTTGTAACAGGAATAATAGACCAGAGAAAATATAAAATTTTAATAAACACAGGACAAGAAGAGAATTATATAACAAGAGAATTAGTATTAGAAACAGAAATTATAAAAACACGACACTTATGCCCTGGATTATCTAGTGAGATAGTAAACACAAACGAAGAAGTAACAGAAAAAGAAATAATTATAGGAGGAATACCAATAGTAATACCATTTAAAATCTACCAAGGAAGTCAGAATATTACCCTAGGAATAAAATGGTTAGAAAAAGTTAAACAATATAATATAGAGAATGAACAATTAATAATAACTTACCAAAATAAGAAAATAATTATTAAAAGAACAAAATGAATAATGAAAATATATATACTTGCAAAAATTATTGTAGAAGGATACCACAACAGATATTATACCCCCATGATAGATACAGGAGCAGAAGCAAATATATGTAAATATAATTGTTTATCAGAAGATAAATGGGAAAAATTAAAAACACCTATGGTAGTGACAGGATTTAATAATGAAGGAAGTATGATTACATATAAAGCAAAAAATATAAAAATACAAATATGGGATAAAATACTAACAATAGAAGAAATGTATAATTTTGAATTTACAACAAAGATATGTTATTAGGAATGCCGTTTTTAGAAAGATTTCACCCAAATATTATAACAAAAACACATTGGTGGTTTACTACACCATGCGGAAATAAAATAAGAGCAAAAAGAGTAAATAACAAACAAAGAAAACCCACAAAATGGATAAAAGGAAATGAAAAAATAAACCAGGAAATGGAAAATATAAGTAAAAACCAAATAACACAATTAGAAATCATCATATTTACAATAGATAAGGTTAAAATAATTAATGAACAGCTAGAATTATAATATAGTGAAAACCCATTACAAGGATGGGAAAAGCATAAGATAAAAGTAAAGATTGAATTAATAGATGAAAATAGTATAATAACACAAAAACCATTAAAATACAATTATGATGATTTAAAAGAATTTAAAATGCATATAAATGAACTATTGAAGAATAATTATATACAAGAAAGCAATAGTAAACATACAAGTCCAGCATTTATAGTTAATAAACATAGTGAACAAAAACGAGGTAAAAGTAGAATGGTCATAGATTATCGCAATTTGAATGCTAAAACTAAAACATATAATTACCCAATACCAAATAAGATACTAAAGATAAGACAGATACAAGGATATAATTATTTCAGTAAATTCGATTGTAAATCAGGATTTTATCACTTGAAACTAGAAGAAGAATCTAAACAACTAACAGCATTTACTGTACCACAAGGATTTTATGAATGGAATGTTCTACCATTTGGATATAAAAATGCAGCAGGTAGATATCAACATTTTATGGATAACTATTTTAATCAATTAGAAAATTGCATTGTCTATATAGATGATATATTATTATATTCAAAAACACAAGATGAACATATCAGGTTATTAGAAAAATTTATACACATAATTAAACATTCTGGTATAAGCCTAAGTAAAAAGAAAGCAGAAATTATGAAACCTCAGATAGAATTTTTAGGAATACAAATAGATAAAAATGGAATAAAGATGCAAACCCACATAGTACAAAAAATAATCACTATTGATGAAAATACAGATACAAAAAAGAAATTACAATCCTTTTTAGGCTTAGTAAACCAAGTAAGAGAATATATACCAAAATTATCAGAATATTTAAAATCATTACACAAAAAACTTAAGAAAGATGTCGAATATCATTTTGACAATAAAGATAAAGAACATATAAGGCATATTAAAAACTTATGCAAGAAACTACCAAAACTATATTTTCCCAATGAAAATAAATCATTTACTTATATTGTTGAAACAGATTTGAGTAATCACAGTTACGGAGGAGTCCTAAAATATAGATATGACAAAGAAAAAATAGAACACCATTGTAGATACTACTCAGGATCCTATACAGAAGCACAAATAAAATGGGAAATAAATAGAAAAGAATTGTTTGCACTATATAAATGTTTATTAGCATTTGAACCATATATTGTTTACAATAAATTTATTGTGAGAACAGACAATACACAGGTAAAGTGGTGGATAACCAAAAAGGTACAAGATTCAATTACAACAAAAGAAATAAGGAGATTAGTATTGAATATATTAAATTTTACATTTACAATTGAAGTAATCAAGACTAACAAAAATCTCATTGCAGATTATCTCTCCAGAGAAAGATACAATGGAGAAAATACTAGCTACAATGACAATACTTTGTCAGAAAATGGAAAAAATAGAAAGCGAAGTACAAATACTAAAAGTTAACAGTCAGCAGCATCACTTAAAACATGCGGAGCTAAGTCAACAGCATGACTCAAAACATGCGGAGCTAGAAGGTGACGTTGGGAAACACCTTAAAACCCATAACAAAATGATATATGCAGCTACAGGTAGCACATCTACAGGAGGATCAACTACAAAAAAGGAAGATGGTAAGACAAAATACACAAATACCAATATGAACAAGCTATTTTCAAACCCATATTTGTATTTTTATATTTTTTGCTTTATATGTAATCATATTTCCTTCATTATTAAATCCTGTTACTACCATAGGTGTTTTTAATTTTTCCCATTTATCTTTTGGTAAACAATTATATTTACATATATTTGCTTCTGCTCCTGTATCTACCATGGGGGGATAATATCTGTTGTGGTATCCTTCTACAATAATTTTTGCAAGTATATATATTTTCATTATTCATTTTGTTCTTTTAATAATTATTTTCTTATTTTGGTAAGTTATTATTAATTGTTCATTCTCTATATTATATGGTTTAACTTTTTCTAACCATTTTATTCCTAGGATAATATTCTGACTTCCTTGGTAGATTTTACCAAGATCTCAATTTCGATCTAAGTAGGCGGCATTATTCTTAAACATTTAATTCACGTGTGACTTATGTATCAATACGGAATTTGGGCAAGGGAACCCAAGTTCTAATCCCTTGAACAACACTTAATATTTTCTTTTTATTTTCTTTAATTTTGGTCATTTAAGGCATTGGGACCCGAGATCGAGCCCCAACAGCATCGCCTCTTTTCTCTTTATTTTTCTTTTACTCGTTTGGGACTGAGAGGTTGTGGGGTCGAACCCCCACATCCTCCTTATTTTAATTTCTTTTAAAAGTTGACTATTTCTGCATTGGCAGTGAGGTTGTGGGATCGAACCCCCACAGCCTCACTTTACTTTCTTTTTATTTCTACGCTTTCCGCTTAGAGGTCGTGGGTTTGATTCCCACGCCTCACTTTTCTTTTTATTTCGCCTTCCTTAACTTATGATCGAGAGGTTGTGGGTTCGAATCCCACTCCTCTCATTTCTTAATTTTTACTTGTACTTTACTTTACAGCCAGTACTCGAGATCGAGTCCCCCGACCCCCAATCATTTTTTCCACGTTCTTAAGGCAGTTCACGGGTGAGGTCATGGGTTCGAATCCTGGACCTCATCCCTTTTACACTCAAATAATTTCCAGATTTATTCATCTTTATTTAGCCTAAACCAAACTTGTAAGTTTGCTGGAAATTTAGTCATTTTTCATCAAATTTTCACCAACACTTTCACTTGAACTCTTAGGGAAATTCATAGATCATATAGTACGTTTTGGGGTGCATTTTTCATAAATTCGTTTAGCCAAAAGATTGGTACTCAAATCAGCCACACTTACATTTTAATGAACATCACCATTTACATAGGTTTATGCACGTAAAATGACAACCATAACATTATCAATTTTGAAGCCTTAACCCGAGAACCTTAGTCACTGTAACATGCTTGCACACACACACTTGCACATAATTTTGAACACATGGGTTGTCTTTCATACGATTTCAAGTACACAAACATAATCATATTCATCACGAAAACGTAACATACACCTAAATCTACCAGCAATCATACCCAACCTACGATTCATTGGGAGCTAGTGACAGGGGCATGCAAAGGGGAACAATCCTAGTTTTCGAACTGAATAATCTGAACCTTAAGGGGTCTCTTGGGAAAGGGACCAAGAGAGAAGAGAACCCATAACTTTTTGACGTTAAACCCTCGACTTGCTGCCCAAAAACTCCACCCAAGATCACGTCTAAGCCTCCTCAATGTCAACACCACTCGACGGACAACCTCCCTTAGCCTAATGTGAGATTAACGTTTGTTTTCTTGTGATTTCGTGTGAGTTCTTCAAGTGTGAAGAACTTGGTTTATTTTTCTGCTCTTGAATCTTATTTTTGCAGAGAGAATACGTGAGAAAGTAGAAGAGATATTGAGCGTGAGAGTTGAGAGATAAACGTGAGAGAGTGGGAGTTGTATGAGGCTTAGGAGTCTAGTTTTAGGACTTAGTCAATAAGGTTTTGTTTAATTATAAAAAATCTGATTTCTATTTTATTTTAAATCAGCTAATGAATAATAATTATTAATTAATTACATTAATTTAATAACTTAAATAAAAATAACTTTAATTCATTGCTTCCACCTAGGTTCGAACCCGGTTGGAGCAAGACTTCACTTCAAGAGCCCATTTTCGGCCCTCTCTCCCCAAATTTCCCCTCCACATTATTAATTAAATAATTAATTATATATTTAGGGTAATTACGATACTACCCTTAGCCAGGAAAAAGACCATTTTACCCATAGACCCTCCAAACCTAAGATTTCCCCTTTTTAAGTCCGATAAAGATTCCTCCGAGTAAATCTTCGTATTCGAGAGCCCTACATGGTTGGACCCAACCTTTCAAAGCTCAACTAACTCTCCAAGTTATTTCGCTTGGCCGTAGCAAGGGTTCCGAGGTCTGGTTCTACGCGCATCAATCCGTGTGAACCCTGGTCTAATCGTAGGCATTCTTGACACATTAAGCATTACTTATCATATCCATTTTTAGGGTTGTTACAGTATTTTTTGTAATCTTTTCCTAGGTCTGGTTTTTGAGGTGTTACGATATCTCCCCTTGGGATCATATGTCCTCGAATGAAGACTAAACTAAAGAAGGGAAATAACTTCAACCCTACCACTAAACACTAAAGACTGATTTCTAATTGAACTGAGTTCTAGTAACATGCAAATATGCTGAAAATGCAAGTAAAAGTTGAAGAAATATGATGCTAAGACTGATTTTATGCATGAATGACTGAAAACTGAAATGGAACTATTACCTCAAGCTAGAGGTCAAACAGAAGGAAAGAGGTGAGGATACATGGACTTCATGGCTGCTTCTACTTCCCAAGTAGACCCCTATACTGATTGACTTATTCACAAAACCCTCACCGAAGTGACTTCTTTGTTTCTCAACCTTCTAACCTGATGATCAAGAATATCAACTAGTACATCCTCATAAGAAATAGTATCTTTCACAGTCATACTCTCTAATGGCACTATGAATGCTGGATGACCTATACACTTCTTCACCAGTGAAATGTGAAAGACAAGATGAACTAGTGTTAATTATGTTGGAAACTCTAACTCATATCCACTTTACCAATCCTTTTCAAGATCTGGTTAGGGCCTACATATCTGGTACTAAGCTTCACTTTCCTGCCAAATTTCATCACCTTTCATAGGTGACACTTTCATGAAAACCCAATCATCAACTTCGAACTCTAGTTCCCTTCTCCTTTTATCTGCATAAGACTTCTGGGACTCTGGGTTGTCTTAAGTCTATTTCTACTAAGTTTCACTTTCTCCATAGAATAATGGAGTGAATTTGTCCCTATCAATGATGCTTTACCAACTTTAAACCAACCAGCTGGAGAACTACATCTACGCCTATGTAACTCCTCACAATGGGACATCTGAATGCTGGAATTGTAGCTATTATTGTAGGAAAACTCAAAAAGAGGAATATGATCATCCCAACTACCCTTGAAGTCGATCACAAAAGATCACAAGATGTCCTTTAAGGTCTAAATAGTATGCTCTGCGTGACCATCTGTCTATGGATGAAATGATGTGCTCATATTAACCTGAGTACCAAGACCTTTATGAAATGTCTTCAAGAAATGAGTGTTAAGCTGAGGAACTCTATATGATATGATAGACAAAAGGAACCCCATGCAACATGAGTATCTCATTATAGTAAAGCTTTACATAGTCCTCCGCCGAATCTATAGTATTGATCACCAAAAAGTGTGAAGGTTTGGTAACTCTATCAACTATCACCCAAATAGATTCATGCTATCTGCAAGTACGAGATAATCCTATAATGAAGTCCATGATTATCACTTCTTACTTCCAAGTGCAAATGTCGATATCTTGAGTCATACCTCCTCTTTTTTTATTTTCCACCTTCACTTTCTTACAGTTGGGGAACTTAGCCACAAAATCACATATATCCCTCTTCATGCCATTCCACCCAAAGACTTCCCGCAAATTATGGTACATCTAAGTGGCACCTGGTTGAATAGAATATATGGAATTATGGGCTTCTGCAAGAATCTTTTGTCTCAACTCACATACCTCAGGATAATATAATCGACCCTGCTAGCGAAGCACACCATCTCTCCCTTGGGAGAAAACCTCAACTCTATGTTGACAGACTGCACCCTTGATATCGAGCAATATTGGATCACTGTCTTGCGGTTCCTTAAACTCCATTACCAATGGAGATTCAGATCAGTTATCAACAGTCACAACACCATCTGATATGCTCATAAGACTAACTCCTAACTGAGCAAGCCTGAGAAAATCCTTTTCTAGCTCTTTTTTTATTCCTCAACATATGTGTCACTACCCAGAGATAGTGTGTTAAGGGCAACTACTGCTACATTTGCCTTACCAGGATGGTAATGCATACTGATATAATAATCCTTGAAGAACTCAAATCATCTTCTCTATCAAATATTCAACTCTTTGTGGGTGAACACATATTGAAAGCTATTATGGTATATGAACAACATAAAACTAGTGTCTCCATATATTGAGTGCAAACACCATTGCTGCAAGCTCGAGGTCATGACTCAGATAGTTCTTTTCATGCACCTTAATTTGTATGGAAGCTTAAGCTATAACCTTACCTCGCTGCGTCAACACACAACCTAGGCCAACTCTGGATGCATCACAATAAATCATACATTCGTCTGAAACCTCTGGTAGTGTCAAAATAGGAGTGGTAGTCTACCTAGTCTTTAGTTTGCGAAGCTTTTCTCACAATCATCTGACCACTGAAACTTAACCTTTTTTGGAGTCAACTTAGTCAATAGAGAGGCTATGGATAAAAATCCTTCCACAAATAAATTGTAAGAACCTGTTAGACCAAAGAAACTTCTGATATATGTAGGAGAGGTAGGTCTGGGCAATTGTTTCACTGCTTCTATTTTCTAAGAATCCAGTCGGATCCCTTCGTTAGATACTATATGTCTACGGAAATTTACTGACTGTAACCAAAGTCCCACTCGTTAAATTTGGCAAATATATGGTGATCTTTGTGAGTTTACAAAATAAATTGAAAATGAATCGCGTGTTTTTCCTTATTCCTAGAGTAAATGAGGATATCATCAATAAAGACGATAATGAACAAGTCCAAATAATACTTGAACACTTTGTTCATTAAATCCACAAAAGTTGTAGGAGCATTGGTTAGTCCAAATAACATAATTACAAATTCATAATGATTATACTAAGTTCTGAAGGTTGTTTTTAGAATGTCTATATCCCTGTCTTTGAGCTGATGATAACCCCATTAGATGTCTATTGTTAAGAAATGACTAGCACTCTCGAGTTGGTCAAACAAGTAATCAATCCTGGGGATGTGATACTTTTTCTTGATTGTGACATTGTTCAACTTTTTATAGTCAATGTGTCTCCTAAGAGAACCATTTTATTCTTTGCAAACAATGCAGGTGCACCCTATGAAAAAATACTAGGTTTGATGAAGCCCTAAGCTAGAAGGTCTTTCAAATTATCTTTCAATTCCTTAAGCTCTTCTTGAGCCATTCTGTAAGGAGGAGTAAAAGTAGGTTAAGTATTTGGAAGGAGATCAATTGAAAAGTTGATTTCCTTTTTGGGAGGGACTCCGAGATGATCTTCTAAAAAACACTTTTGGAAACTCTTTAACCACTGGAACTGACTCAAGAGTTGGGGTTTTGGAGATTGAATCCTTAGACCAAACTAAATGATAATGATAACCCTTAGAAGTTATTTTTCTGGCCTTAAGGTAAGAAAAGATCGACCCATAGACGCTAAGCTACTACTCTTCCATTATATGATTTGTTCGCCTGGAAACATAAAACAAACAATTCTAGTTATACAATTAACTGAGGCATAATAGGAATGTAACCAATCCATACATAGAAATACATTAAAGTCTACCATTTCTAAATGTACAAAATTTGCTGAGGTGACTCTTTTGGAGACTATGACAGGGAAATTTTTGTTTACCTGTCTCGCTATAAATGGGTCACTGACTAGATTAGAGATTGAGAATGTAACGACTGGAATCTAGACCCCAGACGAGACCGGCGTCGTTGACCTCTCAGAGGTCGCAGACAAGCCTACTTACGTAATTCTTAATTTATCTAGGTTAATTTTAGCGGAAAATTTGAAACTTTTTGTTTCTTAACATACTTATAAAAACATTCTCATTTATACATAATTGTTCACCATCAACCATCTAACATTAAGAGATAAGCAACTGAAAGAAATAGTTCAATTCTTATTAAGTGTATAATTGCCAAAATGGCACCAATACATAGTCTGAATAAAAATAAGAAGGAAACGCTAGTGGAACATGCTCCACTAACTCAACTCTAAAACTAAGCTAGAATATAAAATAGTAGCATCCTCGAAAGCATGAGGACCTACCAAAACCGGATGAATGTTGGACGTCCGGATAACTGCAGCGATGATCCTGTAGCTCTATTGTCCACCTGTGCCTGCACCTAAAATAGTAGAGTTTGTATAGGGTTAGTACACACTTGTACTAAGTATGGGTATATGCAAGCACACACCAAGGACATGCATGAGAAAGAATAGCTCTTTCCTAACAACAAGATTTTTGGAAGTCAAGTCAGTGGACTTGCCAAATTGAGATTAAAAAAGTTTCCAAATTTGGATGTGGAAAGTCAATGAGCTTTCCAAATTTGGATTAAGAAAGTCAGTGGGCTTTCCAAATTTGGAATAGGAAAGTTATGCCATGAGAATAACATACATCATCATACTTAACATTCTGCACACAGCACACAACAGCGTACACATAACACATATTATAATTCATGTAACACATAACGTTGTTCATTTCGTTCATTCGTATGCCATGAGACCTTGGAATCATGGACTTAACATTAAGACTTCCCAGGAATGAGGGCTCAACAGATTGGACCTCAACTAGGGAGTCTTCATTAGCAAACGCAGAGTCAGCATTCATACGTACTCCATTTTATTTCATTCATGGGCCAGTGTAAACACCAGCTATACCTAGGATGTAGTTTAAGACTTTCATTGGGTTCGTTGTGCAATGATCAAGAATGACCTAATGTCATTACTTGAATCTAACTCACCTTTTGATTATCCTACCCTAACACCTTCGGTATCATTCATTTCATTATCTGCATCATTTGAGGCTGGCCTCATTCATTCATTGGGAACTTTAACTTTAACCGACATAGATCATGTGAGCATCATGAAATCCAGTGTCTCCCCCACACCGAAAAGAGGTGGAATCACTGGCCAAAGTGACCCAAAACATGCTAGCGTATATGGGAATTTAACCCCGCCAGATCCCTATATTGGTAGTATAGGTTCGAAGACTAGGAGATATAAGGAGACCCATACCCGGCATGCCGGACAGTCTCATCTCATGAGAGTTACGTGAACCTCCGCCCTTCCCAAAAAAAGGCATCACCGCTCATATCCAGTCTATCGGTGCTTAGTATAAAGTTCCATTACATTCATCTCATACGTCATGGAAGCTGGCTTCTAGTATGAGGACATCATAGCTCATTAGATGATTTCTCATCTCATCATTCGTATTGAGTGTGTTAAGCTCAATACTCTCATTAGAGTGTTCATAGAGACTGGTCTCTTCATTATCTTACACTCTCATAGGTGAGTACGTATCGGTAACATTTACTTAGGCTCATTTGAGATTGCTCTTATATTTTACATTAGCCTCGTATCATGTTGTCACCACATTCATTAATATTAGCACATTTGCTCTTCATAATTACTCACCATTTATTACGTAAATGTTCACTTCATCATATGCCAATGCACTTGGCCATTTAGTGTGTTTCACACTTTTACTTAACCCTTCTAGGGTTTCATCATTTCATTTCTCATTTCATCATTTGATTGTTCATTTCATCATTTCATTTTTCATTTCGTCATTTCATTGTTCATTTCATCATTTCATTGTTCAATCATTATATCATTGTTCATTTCATCATTTCATTGTTCATTTCATCATATCATTGTGCATTTCATCATTTCATTGTTCATTTCATCATATCATTGTTCATTTCATCATTTCATTGTTCATTTCATCATAGGCCAATGCTCTTGGCCATTTAGTATGTTCCACATTCTTACTTAACCCTTCTAGGGTTTCATCATTTCATTTCATACATCTTAGGTTCACTTATTTTTAAACGTATGCTAGACTTATGGGTCTATACATACAAGCCATGAGGCTTCATTCATAGTTCGTTAAGTGACTCATTTCTTCCTAAGATTATGTAGTACAAGACTTATGTATCTTGTATGTATGCCAAGATCTCGATTTCGATCTAAGTAGGTGGCATTATTCTTGAACATTTAATTCACGTATGACTTATGTATCAATATGGAATTTGGGCAAGGGAACCCAAGTTCGAATCCCTTGGACAACACTTAATCTTATTTTAAACTTGTTAATTACATTTTTCAGATTTGGGAGACCCTAGTTCGATTCCCATCAACCCCATAATATTTCCTTTCTTTTTCTCCTCCTTTTTTTTCGTTTAAGTCAAGGAGGTTGTGGGATCAATCCCCCACAAGCTCATTCTTTTTTTTTCTCTTAAATTATTTATTAACTTTATCACCTATCCAAGAGGTTGTGGGTTCAATCCCCATTCACCTCATTTTATATTTCTCCTTTATTTTCCTCCTAACTCTCTCATCTATTCAAGAGGTTGTGGGTTCAATCCCTACTCTCCACATTTATTTTTCTCCTTCATTTTTCTCCTAACTCTCTCATCCATTCAAGAGGTTGGGGGTTCAATCCCCACTCTCCACATTTATTTTTCTCCTTTATTTTTCTCCTAACTCTCTCATCCATTCAGGAGGTTGGGGGTTCAATCCCCACTCTCCACATTTATTTCTCTCCTTTATTTTTCTCCTAACTCTCTCATCCATTAAAGAGGTTGGGGGTTCAATCCCCACTCACCACATCTATTTTTCCTTGCATTTTTCTCACGAAATATTTATGAAATTTTCATTTAGTGAGGTCATGGGTTCAATCCCCAATGACCTCACATTTTAAATAATAATATTTTTTTAAACGAAGCTCATTTTCTTAAAAATTGGCCGGGACTACAATTTCCAGCAGGCTGGAAATTTAGTCTCTTCCAATCCATTTTTGTCTTAATCTTTTGTTGATTTTTTTGTAGCTTTCATGTAATGATGTCTTGGATTCAATCCTTACTGATTGTACTTATTTTACATTCATTTTTCATTGCATTTTGTACCACTTTGTTTGGCTGAACCCAACCTATCAAATGCTTGAAATTTGTTCACTATTTTCAGCTTCTTTTTATCATCATTCATACGTTAATTCTTAAGGCATTTCGTGGATCATTTGGTGCATCTTTAAGTGTAATCTTTTTATGATTATATTCAGCCAAGAATTACTATTACATACAGCAACATTACACCACTTTACACCTCATGATTTACACAAACATTCGCACATAAAATTCAACCATAAAAACATATCATTTTTCACATACTTTCGGTTGACATAACTTAACATGCTTACAATTCTAAACACATAATCATGAACACATTATCACGAATATCAATCTTCATACTTAAACTACCAGCAAATATACCAAACCTACGATTCATTGGGAGCTAGTGACAGGGACATGCAACGGGAACAATCCTAGTTTTCGGATTAGAATTTATTGAATCTTAAGGGGTCTCTTGGGAAAGGGACCAAGAGAGAAGAAAACCCATACCTTTTATGTAGTTCAAACCTTGACTTGCTGCCCAAAACATTCTCCAAAAATCACGTTCAAATCCCCTCAACTTCAACACCAATTCGACGGAATAATCCTCCCTCTTGCGTAACGTTTTTGATTAGTTGTTTGTTTGTAATTTTTGTTGTGAGTTCTTCAAGTGTGAAGAACTTTGGTTTACCTACTGTTTTTGAAGTTATTTTGGCAGAGAAAAACGTGAATGAGAGAATGGGAGAGTTTGAGCGTGAGAGTTGAGAGATAGACGTGAGAGAGTGGGAGTCATATTAGGCTTAGGAGTCTAGTTTAGGACTTAGTCAAATAAGGTTTAGTTAATTATTAAAAATCTGATTCTTATTTTTATTTTAAATCAGATAATGAATAATAATTATTAATTAATTACATTAATTCAATAGCTTAAATAAAAAAATAACATAAATTCATTGCTTCCACCTAGATTCGAACCCGGGTGGAGCAAGACTTAACTTCAAGAGCTCCATTTCGTCTCTCTCTCCCCAATTTACCCCTCCACCTTATTAAATAATTAATTAAATATATATTTAGGGTAATTACGATATTACCCTTAGCCTGGTAAAATACCATTTTACCCCTAGAGCCTCAAAACTTAAGATTTCCTCTCTTTAAGTCCGGTAAAGACTCCTTCGAGTAAATCTTCGTATTCGAGAGCCCTACATGGTTGGTCCCAACCTTTCCTAGCTCAAATAACTCCCAAAGTTAGTTGGCTTGGCTGTACCAAGGGTTCCGAGGTCTAGTTCTACGCGCATCAATCCGTGTGAACCTGGTCTAATCGTAGGCATTCTTGGCACATTAAGCATTACTTAGCATATCTATTTTTAGGGTTGTTACATTATCCCCCCCTTAGGAACATTCGTCCATGAATGACACTACACATCATTTTAAGATAAAGAGGGTGATTCTCGAAGATATCTAAACATACTTGAGACTTTACTCGTTGTGAATTTTTGTTTCACACCTACTCTGGATAATGCATATTACACAATCTTATCTGAAGCTTCATATTTGAGATTGAGGAACTTCCTTCTCAATCACACTGAACTTGATGCACCTCACAACTCATGCAACACAAAAATCATGTCCACGCTATACAAAAACATTTACATGACATGCAAGCATGAATTCATTTTAACTCTAACTTATTGGGAAACTTAACCTTACTACCCTGTTTCGATAGTCTATGGTAGTCTAGCATTTATGAAGTAATCCATACCTAAGCCATCTCCTTGGGCTAGTAAGCAGCCAACTTAGCCTTCTCCTCTCATCAATACTCATAGCAAGCTTTAGAACCTACCATGCACTCACCTTCTTGCGAACAACCACTCTTATCAAACGTCTTTCGTTCACGCTGGGCATTTCTATCACTGCCCCTTCTTGGGAAGGCCAGATCTTGAGTCTAGCAACTTATACCACTTCGTCATCCTAATTCTTGTGTGTATTCTTCTAAGCGCGCACACAAGAACGAAGTTAGATATTTAGAATGACACAAAGTGTCAAGGCTCTAGATAGCACTATAAAGAGTAGAAGAAGGGAAATTTTCCTATGCATCATGCAGTCTCTAATCCAGGATAGTGGTGCACTTCACTACCATGACTTAGAAACTACTCAATGTGGTTGATGTGAACTTATTATCCTCGGAAGTAAACCTAGTGCTCTGATACCAACTTTGTAACGATTGGAATCTAGACCCCAGACGAGACCGGCGTTGTTGACCTCTCAGAGGTCGCAGACAAGCCTACTTACGTCATTCTTACTTCATCTAGGTTAATTTTAGCAGAAAATTTGAAACTTTTTGTTTCTTAACATACTTATAAAAACATTCTCATTTATACGTAATTGTTCACCATCAACCATCTAACATTAAGAGATAAGCAACTGAAAGAAATAGTTCAATTCTTATTAAGTGTATAATTGCCAAAATGGTACCAATACATAGTCTGAATAAAAATAGGAAGGAAACGCTAGTGGAACATGCTCCACTAACTCAACTCTAAAACTAAGCTAGAATATAAAACAGTAGCATCCTCGAAAGCATGAGGACTTACCAAAATCGGATATATGTTGGACGTCCGAGATAACTACAGCGATGATCCTGTAGCTCTATCGTCCACCTGTGCCTGCACCTAAAATAGTAGAGTTTGTATAGGGTTAGTACACACTTGTACTAAGTATGGGTATATGCAAGCACACACCAAGGACATGCATGAGAAAGAATAGCTCTTTCCTAACAACATGATTTTTGGAAGTCAAGTCAGTGGACTTGCCAAATTGAGATTAAGAAAAAGTTTCCAAAATTT